>NDXB01020752.1:0-164068 GCA_002631895.1 Agapornis roseicollis | reverse complement strand
GAACAAACTGCATAAGCTAATAAAAACTATCAAATCAAACGTTCTTAAGACAATGTTTTCGATTGTGCTCCTAGCCTAGCAAATGAACAGTTAAGGAAAAGCTCACATTCTGCACTCACACCTGGGTTCAAACTATAGAATGAAAATACAGATACCTATCCCTTTTTAGAGATCCTAACAAATCCATTTCTTGCGGCTGTGTTGTTTTACCCCCCAGCCATCCCACGTGTCCACAGCATTCGAGGATGCCCTCGCTTCCAACAGCAGTCTGAAAGGACTCGTCAGTGTGGTAACTGACAGGCACAGGGTGTCTTGTCCTGTCCCATTGGCTACAGATGTTCTCTTTTGGCTTAGCAAGAAAGCATGGTAGGGTCTGTCCTCTTGTGATGAAGACAGAAGACAAGGCAGGATGTACCCGTTGTGCAGGGACCCAACCAGGTCCTTTACCTGTGAAAACACAAGCATTCCCTCATCCCCTGTGGATGGATTTTTAGCGAAGAATGGCCACATTCCCAAGTCAACAAGTGCCTATGTGGAGCTTGGCATGAATGGAGAATGAAGAAGGAGGTGGCTAAGGAAGCAAAAGTAATGATGCCAGCAAGAAAAGAAGGAATTGGAACGTGCTTAGATACGAAGTAGTGAACTGTTAGCAAGTTTTAAAGGTTAGTTCTTATGCGCTGAAATTCTTTCCTGTTAGGGTGGTGAGGCACTGGAATGGGTTGTCCAGGGAGGTTGTGAGTGCTCCATCCCTGTCAGTGTTCAAGGCCAGGTTGGATGAAGCCTTGGGTGGCATGGTTTAGTGTGAGGCTGCTTATGGNTGCTCCATCCCTGTCAGTGTTCAAGGCCAGGTTGGATGAAGCCTTGGGTGGCATGGTTTAGTGTGAGGTGTCCCTGCTTATGGCAGGGGGGTTGGAACTAGATGATCTTAAGGTCCTTTCCAACCCAAACTATTCTATGGTTCTAATTCCAGGGTTGGGGCAGCCACAGCTTCTCTGGTCAACCTGTGCCAGTGCTTCAGCACCTCATAGTGAAGATTCATCCTAAAGGGAAAAGATAGACTGAATCAGATGTTTTACTTTAAAATTGGGAGTGCTACTGTGAATCTGTATTTGTGGATTTTATCTCTTAGCTAGGTTTGTAATTGCTTAAAGAATTCATTACCTCAGATGGAAGATGCTCAATTCATTATATTCCTATTAACTACATTATTGGAAATGAGCATGGTTTAAAAAAAACATGCCAGGAGCACAGATTGTGCTTTACAAGAGGGTTTCAAGAAGCTTTTTTATTTTATTTTCCTAGTTTATGCATTCAAACCATTACACTGAATTTAAGCAAATCTTTTAATTTTCATTATTAGACCTAAAACTATCTAGGAGAAAACAACCCCAAACATACCCCACAGTAAAATGGCTGATCCTAAGAGAATTTGTAGAAATCTGCTCAGCAGACCATACTGATAAAAACTTAACTGTAAGCCCTGGCTTCCTGTGAGATTTTCTGTGTGCTAACATCTTTCCAATACCTGTGGATCTTTGAAATAAGGAATGTTAAGAATTGTGTGGTTATTGTCTTGTGGGTATTTTATGCAGCAAAACACTTGCCATAACAAATTATTAATGGGCCCAATTATTTGTCTGTAGTGGGCTTCTGCACTTCCAAGTGATTTCCCTTATTAAGCCTAGATGTCTGGTTCCCTGTTGCCTCAAAAACCTTGATCAGGACCAGACCGCTGTTGAATACAGGCACACTGAATAATGCTTGAATTTTTTGACAGTGAATGGTATAGTCGAAGAAAAGAGGGAGGATGAATGAAGTGAAAGAGGGATGAGTGAGAGTGAAATCCCATAGTTAGGCTTCCTACTTTCCTACTTGTTTCTATTTGTTTGTTTGTGGGGATAGTATTGTTAGATGTTTTGTTACATTGCTATAGGAAATACATAGATACCATTCTCTTCATGTGTTTTTGCTTTCAATACAGCCTCTTACAGAGGCAGGACTTTTTTTGGGAATATCTAATTTCTGAGGTGCTTATGGAAATATACATAAAATTGTGATACAAAGCCAACCACTTTGTTTTCATAACTCGCCTCTTTCTCTCTTTTATTCATTGCCACTTCCATCCTTAGGATCTACTTCGAAGTCATCCCTGCAATGAAAACACACTTAAGAAATTTCAGATTTAGTGCTGTTTTCTTTTGAAGGAGTTTGGGGTGAGGAAAACAGAAGTACAGGGTCTTAGCCTTTTAAAGCTGTATGCTTGCAGCTACCATTTTTAGTACAGCACTGCAAATTCTCAACCTGCATGAGCTGTAATTTGCTTTATCCCCAAGGCTAGGAAGGAAATGCACCTGTACAGCGCATTTCTCTTGTTCAATAACAGGCTTTTTTTTGTCTGAGTTTTTGCTGTGTTATGTCCTCACAATATGTATCATTAACATGTTGCTGGAGATTTGAAGCTGCTTTTTCAGCTCTGAAAAGTTGATTTAAGGGTCAGGGTAACTAGTTACTCTACCTGGTAGGTTTTTGCACTGCTATTTTGCAGTTTTGAGCAAGAGCTGTGTGGTGTGAGGCTTTCTGTATACTCTTCCAAGTGATGTTATTTATCCAAAATGTCAGCTCCTACAAGATGATTGTTTTAGCAAAGAAATTGACTTGCATTATTATGATTTCTTTAGCTTCACTGTTTCAGCGCTGTGTTTTTGTAATCAGTCATTTCTCAAGAACCTGTAAATCAAAAAGCAACTGTTCTTCCACCATCAAGTAAATGTTGCCTTTGCTAGGAAATATTCCTGTTGCCCAGGAGCTTTTAGATACCAAGAATGCTGTGCAAAAAGAGCAAAACATGATTGCTTTTGTTGAACAATATGTTGACCTAAACTTAATAATGAACTGCATGGGATGTCTCACTGCAGGCTGCATGTGCAAAGGTGCTTCCTTCTGCTGCTTGTTCAGAAATCTTGCTGATTAGCAAAACCTTTCATTTTGCCCATTGCTTTACTTAATTCTTCCAATTTCTCTCTGCATTCTTGTTTGGATCCCACATCATGCCTCAGACTTGGTATGTGTTGTTTTTCCAGCAGCACATTTGCAGGCACGCTGGGGAATGGAAATGAAATGAAGAGTTGTTTTTGCATTGTTCAAAGGCATGCATCTGCAAGCCTGTGCTGGGTTTCCTCTCCTGCTTGAATCTGGTGGGGTGGTGAGATATGTAAACAGCAGGCATTTTTCCCTATCAGTGCTTGATTCAGGGCTTTGGTTAAAGGCAGTAATTCATCATTTTTGTTGCCTTTTAGTGGAGGCCTTGAAGCTTGAGCAAAATGTGGAAGATTCTTTCACTGTCATAGATGGTAAAATACTTCGGTCCAGTGTCCTGTGCTGGGCTAAGTGGGCAGGAAAACTTGGGCCCTTTACTATTAGTCATCTAGGTGTTAGATAACCTGTTCTTATTTGAGCAGTCAGGACTGTTTTGTCTAATTAGAGATACACTTAAAGATAGAATAATTCTTCCAGAACACTGGATGTTGTCTGTTGGAAAGGTGAGAAAATCAAACCTGTTGTTTATTTTTAAAAACTGGATGCCTCCTAGCTCCCTTCCCTTCTTTTCTTTCTTCCTCTTTCCTGACACATTACTGTCATTACATTACTGCCTCTGTTTAATATTTCATAGCGTATATAGAACACCAACACTTAAGAAAGGAATGGAAAACTTCTGCACTATATCCTCTGCTTTAAGAAGTTCAGTCAGGTAAAATATGAGTCATCCTAGCAGCTTTCTTGGTAGCTGAAGGTGTTTGTAGCTGAATGTTCACAGTGCTGTAAAAGAATGGTTGCTAGAAAGAGTTTATGTGCAAGTTTCCATGTAATTTAAAGCCTTGTGCTGCATGAAGAAAGGTAGGGGAGAGGATGGGAAATGGCAGTGATGGTTTTTTTTCCATGCTCCCTCAGTTACAGACTAAAATCAGCTCTTCCTACATTGCTGCTGACCAAGGAAGTTATCAGCAGGCTTTTACTTTGCTTCTTGTTTCTATTCTTTCTGCCTATGGATTCTGTTACAATGAGAACACAAGGACTGAATAATTTAGGTGTGATGCCACACAATAAAATGGTTTTGCACAATACAGGTTTTGCATAAACTAATTTAGGTGTAGTGCCTAGGGTGCATGCAGAAGGTCTGGGCTGAGAGGTAAGAATGACTGGAAAACACCAAAACCACAGCACAACTTTCCTAATCTTTATATGTGTTTCTTTTCTGTCCCATTTCAGAGTTGTACATGGTACAGTATAAGGCATCTCTGTTTCTGCTTAGAGGGCTTTGTTCCTTTGCTGTGTCTATGAGTTTGGTTTCAGATGAGGTATCGTAGAGTGTTTTGAGCTGGAAGGGACCTTAAAGCTCACCCAGTTCCAACCCCTGCCATGGGCAGGAACACTTTCCACCAGACCAGGTTGCTCCAGGCCCTGTCCAACCTGGCCTTGAACACTGCCAGGGATGGGGCAGCCGCAGCTTCTCTGGGGTCCTGTGCCAATGTTTCCTCATCTTCACAGTGAAATGTGGAATATCTCAAGTTGTACGGATTATCAAGTCCAGCTCTCTGCACCTTTAAGGACTACCTAAAACTAAACCATATTACTAAGAGCATTGTCTGTATGCTTTTTAAGCTCTGGAAAGCTTGGTGCCACCATCACTTCCATGGAGAGCCTGTTCCAGGGACCAACCACCCTTTCACCTTTTCTTAATGTCAAATCTGAACTTCTCCTGATGCAGCTTCATGCAATCTCCATGTATCTTCTAGAGAAAAGAAATACTTTGGTACCATCCAGTACTTGGCACCTGTGTAGTGAAATTTATTGTACCAGTAGGAGATGACTGAATGCCAGAAGAAAGCAGAGTTAAATTATGAAAGATATATTTCTGTTGCTTTAAAATTGACTGGGGTTTTTTTTGCATATGTTTTGTTTAAACTTGGATAGCCTCTATTAATATAGCTGTATTGATACTTCTTGACACTGCAGATGTAGGAATGTGCTATATGCATAAATGCACATAAAACATTGTGATCAAAGGTTTAGTTCTGTTTACAGAGGGGTTTTAGCAAGTACAGCATGCAAGATTTGCTGAGACTGCATTCTGGCCATTTCTTTTCTTCATTCATATAACCACTTCCAGCATGCAGTTGTCTGGATGTCATTAATTATCTCAATATCTGAGACTCATTAGGTCCAGATTGCAGAAGGCATGTTAGTTATGCACGCTCCATCTGTTCTTTTGATGTAAAAACAAAAAGTATCTACCCCATGTTACACATCTTTAATAGTACAGTTAAGGTTCCTAAACAATACAGAAGAGATTCTGCAGCTTGCGTAATGCATTATCCAGGCTGACTTATGTAGTTGTTTTAAAAATCGGTGAGTTTAGTAAGTGATGTCCTAGCATATTCTCCTTTTAAGATACTGACACAAACAGAATAGAAAGGAATCCCTGCAAAGAGGAGCTGAAATAAAGTGCAATAATAACATGCTGTAAGTCACCAGCAAAGGGAAAACAGACTTTGAGGATTGTGGGGAGCAAAGAAGAGGATGGGAAGCTGTGATGTTTTCTCTTTGATGTGGAGCATCCATCTGCAGGTTTTCTGATGAGATACACAAGCTAGCCAACTACAGTGGTAAGGCAGTGTCATGCTCTTCTGAGCCCTGTTGAAGAAGGGAGCATAATGGGCATGTGGTAGAACTGGAGCTCTGATTTTTCATCCTGCTTTCTGAACTATTGGACAGAACTTCTAATATTAGGTGATATACTGTATACTAAATTGTGCCCAAAAAGCCAAGAACATTTATTGGAGACAATGGTCTGTGACCCCAGAGCTGTAGGCCCAGCAGCAGTTCCATTTATTTAACTGCCCTGCATTGCCAGTTTGTCAGGCTGTAAATCAGCACAGTTGTCTTATGTTTTAATAAAAAAGAACAGATATACATCAGCCTCTTCTATAAGCAAGTGTAAAGAACAACTTTGTATTTTCTTCTACTAGGAATGAAAATGGTAAGAAGGTATATGTAATAAAGCCTTCAAAAACAATAGATGTTTTCTGCGCAATGCATGTGGTTAACATGTACTACTAAGCACAACTGTCTCCATATAATGTAGCTTTCTGTTGTGCTGCAGTGCATTTCTGAGATGGTTTTAAATACTCCACCTCATAGAATCATAAAATCCTTTAGGTTGGAAAAGACCTTAAGGATCGTAAGTCCAACCTTTAACCCAGCACTGACAAGTCCATCCCTAAACCATGTCCCTCAGTGCCACATCTGCAGGTCTTTTACGGGTGATTCCACCACTTCCATGGGAAGCCTGTTCCAATGCTTGGCCACACTTTCAGTGAAGAAATTTTTCTTAATAGCCAGTCTAAACCCTTGAGATAATTTCCTCTCGTCCTGTTGCTTATTACTTGGACAGAAGAATGACACCCACCTTGCTACAACCTTATTTCCTGGCAGCATTGACTCTATTCTTGCTCTCTTGTAACTTGAGTTTGCATAACTGTAGTTACTCCAAATTTGTTTAGACTTACTTGTTTAGATTATGCAGCCTTTGCTTCCTATCCAGAACTCCTTTTCAAGGTAACTAAGTGCTCTTGATCAGAAGACAGCAGGGGAGCAGATAAAATGTTGTGCGTAAGTTAATTTACAGAATATTTTGGAATAGGAGACACCGTAGAAGTGTCAGTGTGAAACGTTACTAAAGATGTGTATTTTTAAACCTTAGGCTGGGCGATGCAAGTTGCTGCCTTTATTTTCATTCAGAGAAAGTGGGAAGATGACAAGAGTCACTTTGAAAAAATGCTGGATTATTTCTGTGACATTCATGAACCGCTGCAACTCCTCATCTTTCCAGAAGGAACTGATCTCACAGGTAGGGTGCGTTTACCATCTCCTTGTGAAATGCTCAACATGGAATTTCCTGGTTGTTCATGGAAACAGTTAAAAGGAGTCCAAGGCAGGAGCATGGACAGTACAAATCGTAGTAAATGATCATGTGTGCTGATTCACTTAAGAGGCACAAGCAGTTCCACTGAGAGGCTTTGCCAGTCTACCTGACATAATTTACATTTCAAAGCATTGATTATTGAAATGGCTTTTGATTGGTCAGTGCTGTATATGCATTGCATTAGCAAAAGTAGGTCTCCAGATCAGGAATAAATCATAGGCATGTTTTCCTTTCCTGTATTACTGTGGCGAACAGGGTAAAATCATTTCAGACCCGTGGAAGAAGAGCACTAATCTATGAGACTTCTTGCCTGATGTTTTGAGAAGAGAAAATTGAGATACTTGTTCCTTGGGTCATGTAAACAGTCTGTATCTGCCTGTGTAAGAAAAATATCTTGTTAAACAAATGTTGACATTATCATCAGAGTAAATCTAATGAGTTTAATCCTGTGGTATTAGTTCTTAATAAAATGATACTTACCTTAATACAGGTATCTTATGGCATCAGTAGCAAGCTGCTCACCAGTGTTGAAGACAACTCAATTGCCAATAAAAGATACAACCCTGTATGAATATTCTCTGGCTGTTCATGCCTTCAGCATGATTTGATAAGCATCATCTTTAAATAGAAAATCAATTACAATTAAGCTCCTACCTTTTATTGTATTTTAAAGAATTGTTACTATGCTTTCCATTGCAGATATTTTCAAATCATATTTTATTGCAGTGCCAGATCAGTAAGTACTAGACACAGTATAAAAATAGCAATCATACACTGCTTTTTTTCTTCCATGTTTCTGATATCATAAAAATTATATGCATAGTATTCAGATACTATTCACGCTGTAGGGAGTTGTCATCACTTCATCAACCTTCCTAAAAGAGGATAAATTCATTGTATGTTATTGGGCTGCTTCACATGGTATCTCTTGTTGAATTAGTTATTTTGTATCTAAAATTAGAAAGAAAGATGGAAATTATCTCACTATAAATGGTTTTATTTTTCCTTTCAATTCATGAACAACTGTTCCCTCCTAGCTCTGAATTATGAGGTGAAATCTTTATCTTATTCATGGAGTCAGGAGACCTCTCCTTGGGTCACTCACACCCTGTTTCTAAGCAGGTGTTTCCATCTCAAGATGACTGAAAGAATTGGATTGTTTCTAGTTTATTCCATAAATGATGTAATCCCTCTTGATATTCCTCAAGGCTAACAGATTTTAAGGAACTGAGGAAGTTTCATACTGCAGCTTTAAGAAAGAACTAGCTGTGGACTGAGACAGCCACTTGTGCTTCAGAGTCCCAAAGGCAGTGGTGGGGATGCTCCCACCTGAATGTGGAATTGCCTAAGGAAACACAGGGTTTTCTCTCTGCTGTTGTAGCTGATTAGTATTCCTGTTCTGATTTCCTTCCTCATACATGTGTAACACGTCCTCTTTAACTTTGACAACAAATGGGTACCTGCACAACTGTGCTGTTGTGAAGCCAGCACAGATGGGTTGTGATCATTTCCCCCTGGGTTGTTGAGCAGCCCAGGGAGGAAGCAGTGCAATGGGAAGGAAGGAGTGATGGGCAGGGAAGAAGGGAAGATGATAGAGCACTGCTTCCTTGGGCAGTGGTGCTGACTTCTGACATGTCAAACTGTCTGGTGTTTAGCACTCTAACTCACCATCAGTAATGAATGCCACCTTGAGATGATATCTGAGCATAAGATATATAGAGACTGGTAAAACCCTGGGGCTTTTTCTGGGAAAGTAAATAGCTCTCACTATCTAATTGTCTTCACAGGAAACATTAGCTCATATATTTTAACATATTATAGGAGACAGGGCAAAATCCCTTGCCAAGCTAATAGGTTTATGCCGTATGAGAATGATAGAACATAATTTTCTGTTCTAATTTTACGTAATGTTTTGAAAAAAATGACTTTCAGCAAACTGTTACATTATTGACACATTAAGACCTACTGCAGCCTCATGTTCCATCTTTTAGAATAAGAAATAAACCATAGTTTTGTTCTGAATGGTCACTCAATATCCTAAGGGACTTTCTGCAAACATACAGGCAATGGCTCTTGTTTTCTGACCACATTTCAAACCTGCTAATTACTTCTGAAGACAAAATTCTTCTGGTGCTTAAAGTGAGAAATAACATTCTACATGTGCTTCACTGAAAAGCAGAATTGGTGTGCAGCCCTGTGCTCCTGTCATTGTTTTTATCCTGTAAGTGGCCACATGACAATGATATGTTGACTTCTCTTTATGAGAAATTGTAGGATGTTTTCAGGTATTCGAGAAGAAAAGGTGTCGAAGAAAAGTAAAGCATGACTATTTATACATGGGCCATGCCTGAATACAGGTTGGGGAAGTACTTTGCAGTGGGAAGTATTATGTAAATAAACCTCAGAAATAGTAACGTCATGAACCGTGAGCAATGTATTTGCCGCTTGCATGCGTAGGGTGTGAGGTAATAATTATATACTTATTTCTGATAGGTTGGTCATCTTTTCACTCTGGAGTACTTCAAGGTTAAAGCTAAGTGCGTCAAAGGTATTTTATTGCAATTGCTTAAAAAGAAGCCCTTAGCAGATAAATGTGTAGCCAGACTTTCTGAAGCCCTGGAGTAAACAGCAACCATAAGTCTAATGCTTCTGGAAAGCTGGAATACAACCCACCATTTTGCTTGTTCTTTTGTTTTTCTTGGTGTTCCTTACAAGACTCTTTGTAGTAATTCTTCATAAAGCAATAACAAAAAGTAGTTATTGTATTGCTCTGCAGCTGTTAGTGCCTCATTTCCTATGGATTCCTGTCTGCATCCCTGTACATGGTCTCTTCACCCCAATTTCTCCTTTCTCCTTGTGTTTCCTTCCGTGTGACATTTCCTCTGCAAACCTCTTGCTGTTGTCTCTGCAAGAGGCATCATGTGCTCTGGCTCATCCTCGCCAACACTTGTGTTAACCGATGGCCTGCTGCATGCTGTGCTGAAAGCCCTGATGGAGCCTGCCCTGGCTCTTCCTGTTGTTAAGATTTCTATTCTCAGGGGCTGCCTTTATTCAGGCATTGGTTTTTCTAAATCTCCTGGAGGCTCAGTCATCTTTGAATCTCTTGTCTCTGTCAAACTTTGCAGGTGGCAATAGCTTCAAAAGTTAAGGGGAACAAACAGGTGGACAGAGTGTGATTGCACAGACCTTTTTTACTTGAGGAACAGCTAAAAAATAAGTAAGAAAGCTTGCTGGAGTCCAGATTTTGGCAGGAGTTTTTGATGTCAATCACAGAAGGTAACTTTGTTGGGTTCTTCTCTTTTCTAGTAAATGTGATGTACTTTGGTAATGCAGAAAAAGATTGTCATATTTTGAAAGCACAAATACGAACAATTGCTTAATACCTTTTATGCTTTCTGTGCAAACCTCCAATAAATAAATGAGGATTTTTAATTTTACATATTTTTTTCTTTAAGAGAGTTTTTTGAGTACTTATGCATTCTTTCGTTATCTGGCACCGATATAATTTGAGAGTACCTGAAGTCATAGAAGTACATGTATGCTTTTGTCACAAGTTAAATTAAAGGAAGAGGTAGCACTTAATATTCAAACATCAGTGCATGAGTACTGATATTTCAATATTAAATACTAACAAACAAAAATAAAAGTAGTGGATAATTGATCAGAAATAGTTGTATTAATGTTGCCAGAATCAGCTTTCCAGTAGGATGATGAGGGAAGTATAGGAAGATGAAGGAAGTTTATAGTTCTTTTGGGTGACATCTGGCAAAACTCATCAGCCTGGACATTGCTGGATCTGTAAAAGCATGTGAGCGTGTTTGTTTGAGAGGAGCTAAGTCTGCATATGTATTTCATGGGGAGCACAGACTTAGTTTTGTTGGGTACAGGTTTTGGAGTTTTTGTACTCTTTGTACTCACATGAAGTACTAGTACTCTTCAGGCTCATATGAATGCAGCTTGTTAGTGCATTATGGCTTTCATCAAAGTCAAAATCTAGAGATTTTTGTTTTAATTCAAAACTAGCTCACAAATTAAAAATATAATTGACTTTAAAAAAAGAAAAGGCATTTGTTCACTTTATCCTCTGGTTTTCAGGAGCAAAAGCAATTTAACTTCTTACCAATCTGTAGCTCAAAATGAAGAAACGTGTTAGCGTAATTTCTTCTCCACTTCCTTGAAATGAAATTCTGAAGTGTAGTGCTTCCAGAAAGTGCCGACTTTCTGAGCTTTTCCAGCCTACATAATTTTGAGATAAATGGGGAAAAGTGTAATCAAATGATGTACCAAAGGTAGCACCGGAGCAAAATAATTGTAAGAGGTTATGGCCAGACCCCTTAAATTCTTTGTTTGTTTGTGTAGTTTGACAATTGCTCTGCAGTAATGTCTAAAGACTCAAATAAATTGACTTCTCTTACTTGTCTCCACCCCAAAGAACATACCCCCTGTGAGGCAGCATGTAGTCATTGAAGGAGACAGAGAGGCAAGTCAGTGGAAGACTGGAGAAGACAGAGCATGAAGCAGTTCTGGATCAGGAAGGGTCCCACATCACCCTCTATTAATAAATTGGTTGCTTTGCATGAAAATCGATTATTCTACTTACTTTTTTTTTTATCATAGGAGTAAATAGAACCAAGCAGTTAAGATTAACATGTAAAAGGAGTGATGAGCAAAAACTCTGGGGGCAGGTTTGCTTTGGCTTAAATACAGTATAAGTAGGAAAACACTTGTTTCTCGGAACCAACACTTATTTGTCAGAGAGGGTGAGCAAGAGTGGGCATTACACTTAGCCAAATGATGTGACATGTATTTTGGGATTGAGGAGACCCAAACCGTATTAATTTCCAGTCCTTGTTTCAAAAGCTGCTTTATGCAATTTGCATGTATTGGAAGCAAAGAAGAGAACATATGTTTCCTCTTTTTAAGGAAGTGTTTTCACTATCAGCCTTACAAAGCCATCTTTCACTTTTTCTGTTCTTTCACCTGAGGATGTTATAATCTGGACTGATTGTGCAGCTGACAGTGTAGCCTGATCTGTTGGTTAAGGGATTTTAAAGAGGGTTTGTTGTGTGAATTCCCTCACGTTGGAGAGGGTATAAAATGGTTTTCTAATTTCCTGGATCTCTAGGTTTCACATAATGGGGAACATCTCATTTTCTGCCTTATGTTGAATACAGTTCTAAGCAGGAGACTTGCTCTGAATGTTCCCCATAAGGTTTAGGTACAAGTGTCTCTCACACAGGGACAGCAGTAGGTCTGCACCAAGGGGCTTCCACTGGATAAGATGGTAATCAGTACGTTTGTACTTAAGCAATAGCAGAGTAAGAAACTTTTCTTCAGTTGCTGACAGTAGCAGGACGGGGAGGAAGGGCATTTATTCTTATGTTTCAGTAGAGTGAAGGCACATTCTTGCTTTGCTTTCAGGATAACATCAAACCCCTTTGACCTTCCTGACTTGCAGTAAAAAATACTGTTTAATGCACAAAGACCTGTGGCTTGATAGTTGTTAGGACGGGAAAAAGGAGATGAAGTTTCCAGATGACAGTGGTCATTGTATTAGCTGGGAGCTTTACTCTAGTTCTAAAATCCCATTACACTAGAGTCATGCAAAAGGGGAAAGGAACAATCTCTGTTACATAAAACTTAAAGTCCAGAGGCAAGACACAGATACAGATATCAGGAAGTAGCTGAACAGTGTTGGCTGGTGTGCCAGCATACAGCTGTTCACACGTTTGTAGAAAGGCATTGTAGTAAAGGGACATTTGGAAGATGCTTTGCAGATGTTTATAGTGAGTTCTTTCCAAGTGCAAGGAGGTGCATTAAGAGGAGGTTTGAAGATGATTACTTCAAGGCAGTGAGCAGTGGAGGTCTCAAACCATTTCTGCAGCATCAGTTAGGTCTGGCTTAGAAAGCAGAACTGTGCATTTACTCTTCGCTTTTCCTGCAGTGCAATAGGAGTGTTTTGCAAACACCAAGGAATTCATTTTCATGCTCCCCCTGAAACAGAGCGCTAGTGAGAGGGTTTTTCTGAGTGCTCATTACATTTTCGCAGTTCGAGATGCTCAAAACATTTAAGACTTGAATTTTTTTTTGACTGCTTAACTTTATGTAGATTTCCCCATAGCACTTGTGTCTCAAAGCTTTGATTGACTTGATTTGCAGCTTGTAAATGTGCCAAAGTGAAACCCAAACTTGGATATGCAGAAATTGAAGAAGATAACTTCTGTCCTTTGGGAGAAACAGTACATTAGCTTATAAACTTTGTAATTAATTAATTTAGAACATTTACTTGAGTCACCACAGAATCTGGAAAAGAACTCTTGACTTGTATACTATTTGTGGGAACACTCTTAGTGATCAGCGTCATTTCTTAGAAAATGGAGAGTCTTTGTTGAGCTAATAGTGCAATGCAATTATGTGTAAGAGGTGGAATCTGCCTTTTCAGAGGAACATTTAATAATAACAAGGTTGCTTTTGCCTTTTCTGCCATTCCAAGTCTTGTTCAGAACTCACTTAGCAAATTCTGTTGTCGCAGAGTAGGAATCCTAAAGGCAAGTTCCCTTCATTCATTCAGAATAGTCCATTTTCAGTATTGAATTCAGTAGTAGTCGAGCAGACAAAAATAGATACTCCAATCATGTGGTTAAAAACATAATGCATATGTCCAAGGAAAGATAAATTTATGTAGCCAAGTGTAATTTTAGTATTTCACACATTCTGTAATTTTAGCAATGCTTCTTGAAGATGTAATGTTTTCAAGTATTTGTACATTCTGGCTATTTGGCAAGAATTAAATCTTTGGATTCTCTTTGCTGAATCACTTGCTTGGCTACCATGCAACAGTTTCCCTTCCTCCAAATCAGGAAACGTGTGCACTGAATCTCAAGGGTTGTATGTATGAAAAGCAGTGCTTTTACACATGGAAACAGTAGGTCACAGGGAAAAAATACTCAATGTACTGATATGCTATGGCATTTATTAATAGGTAGATAGTCCTTTAGGAGAGACACATGCGTTTTCGGATAATCAAAGGGCTGGCTCATGTCGTTTAGTAAAAAAAGAAAAAGGCAGGAAAGCTGCTAAAAGGACATCTCACACTACTGTTGATTTGTCTGCTTGAGGTATTGTTACTTTACAGGGAAAAATACGATGATTATGAGGGAAAAGATTTACCTATAAGTATCAATTCTGTTAAATTATTAAGCAGCAATATGTTTTCATTACTCTGTTTTCCATCTCTGTTAAGGTTAACCGTGGGCTCTTAAAAAACCTACTTGAAAAGGAATAGATATTGCTTAAGCAATGATCTTGTTCCATAGGTCTGTTGCAGAGATTTTGTCTTTTAAAACTGTAAAGCAATACACGTATGAGTTGTTTAATAAGATAGTTGATTAGATTAAAGCTAAAAGAGGGGAAATTTAGATTATGTATTAGGAAGAAGTTCTTTACTACAAAGGTAGTGAGGCTCTGGCCCAGGTTGCCCAGAGAAGCTGTGGCTGCCCCATTCCTGACCATGTTCAAGGCCAGGTTGGACAGGGCTTGGAGCAACCTGGTCTGTTGGAAGGTGTCCCTGCCCATGGCAGGGGGTTGGAACTGTATGGCTTTAAGGTGCCTTCCAACCCAAAGGGTTCCATGGTTCTATGTTTCTATGAGACTGATGATGTCTGCATTGCCAAGGGAGCACTGCATGTTCTATTGCCTTTAGCTCCAGGGGATGCACAGCAGTACACGCAACGATGGAGGACGTATAGCCACCAAAGTCCATTTGGTTGCTAACCGAGGCTGAAAGAGCCTCCTGCACATAGCTGGAGAAGAAATTGCTTCCTCTCTGCCTGTCTTCAGAAGTTTTTGCTGTAGTGTCTGTGCTCACTTGCTTAGTGAGTTCTGTTAACAGCTGCTTCTGAAAAGCCTTTGTTTGGTTTCCTCATGAGAGACTTCTTTGTGCCGGAGGTTCAAAACACGTTTGTCATGGGGTTTAGCCATGGTGCTTTCCAGATGCCCTGCATGTACTCTGCTCCAGCAGCAAGCGTGTGTGGTGACACTGAGGCAGTTGGTCAGAACATTAAACCAGGGTATGTATGTGCAGTGCAGGTTGAGGAATAAAGCGTGTCAAGTTCAGAATGAAGATGGAGAATACTATTGTAATGTATTACATTAACTGGTTTCCTCCGTTTAACATTTTGTTTCTGAAATAAGTTTAATGTGGTTAAACATTGACCTCAAGGTATTTCTGTACATCATAGCAAATCTGCATTACTATATATTGTGCCTTTTGAGTTTAAAAAAATAATTAAGCCTGTTACCACATGTTACTGTAAAATGAGTATTGAAGTGTACAGAGAACTTGGAAGAGACTTTATTTTATAGATTTCAGAGTGCATTTGATAAATATGAAAGCTTTGCTGGTTATCTTCTAAAATGAGAGGGTAAAAAAGCTTTTCTTGCAATCCACATGGCTCTTCCTCATGCCATACTAGAGCCAAGAAAAGCGCACTCACTGTCTGCCTCCACCTGAAAAGCTGTTATATATTCGTACTGTGTGAACTGCTGTCGTACTGTTCCTGTCATATCATAATTACATGTAATTCTTGGTCTCCATGCACACTGATTGAAAATGGTGGTTTTTATTCTCTCCTTCAGCCAATACCAAAGCTCGCAGTAATGAATTCGCTGAGAAGAATGGACTTCAAAAATATGAGTACGTCTTACACCCGCGGACTACTGGCTTCACTTTTGTGGTTGAGCGTCTAAGGGAAGGTAATCCTGCTTTGTATTTATATGTGGTTTATGTCTTTAAGATAACAAATCTTACCCAAGCCATAGAAGCTGATGCTCACAAAAATGCTTGAAGATCCGAAAGAAGTTCAACCTTATTGTCTGTACCAGTCTTTACTGAACACACAGATGCGTATAAAACTGCCTGCTCTCAAAAGCTTCTGGTTTTAAGTCTGAGAGCGGAGATGAGTTATAATGTTAAATGGGCAAATAGAATGGACAGCAGCATGTAGATGCAGCAAGTGAGCTGCCCAGTGTTGCCAAGTTTTTCAGGCAACGGTGAATTTGAGAAGCTGCATAAAATAGTTGTGCTCTTGGTAGAGCAGAGAGGAAGAGAACGTATTATACTTGCTTTCTAGTTGGAAATGGTCATCCATCCCTGTATGAATCTGGAAGTAAAGGTTGGGTCCCTATTACAGGGGATCAGAGTATAAAGATGTGATTGCTTGTTAGGTCGCTATGTCTGTGGGTCTTTTGGGGAATGGGCATTTCAATGAGATTTGAGGCTGTAATAGTGTAACCATTAAATAACACTGATGTGGCAGTGACTCAAATGCATAAATACAGATGAGTTGGAATGAGTGCAGGGTATATGAATGTGTGGTTGAAGAAAATAAACATATACAGTAGATATGAAGTAACTTATTTATAGGTTAGTTATTCAGAGAAAAGTGTTCCTAGATCTTTAACACATGCTGGTTATTCTGACTGCCAAAGGAAGAAGTTTGAGGTTATTAAAAGGAATAAGGGCCTGTGGGTAGGTTTTCTCCCTTGCTGGAACCCTTGCTTGGATTTTAGGAGCAGAGCTGGCTTGCATTTTGCCTGATTCCTACTGAGCAGATACCCTAAAAATCACTGTAAATGCTTTGATATTTTGTCCAGCTGGACAGTCCTAGCTGGACCGTGTATCTATTTGACCCTATTTATTTTGGACATTCAGTGATGGGTATCTTAGATTTTCATCTATCTTGAATGTTTATTACTCAATTTGCTGTAGTAAAGAATTGCCACATAGGCAATTTCAAAAGCTTGTTTTACTTAAAACTTTATAGCACCAGGTTAACATTGTGCATAATAATATTTCTGGCCTGGAATACATTTTCACTTGAAGGAATGTTTTCCACTCAAAATATTATCAACTTAAAAATGAAAAACCAAATCCTGTATTTGCTGCAGAAATGAGCTTTGTGCTTGTACAGTCATTTTCTAATTTGGTCAAAATGCTTTTCCATTTCTGTTTGAGAGATCTATGCAAATTAGTCTATTGGGTTATAAAAAGGAAAATATTTGAGGCTGATTCCAAAAACATTCCAAGATTTTTGGGGTTTTGTTTTTTTTGTCTAGTCTTTCAAACGCTTTTAAGTCCTACTTTCCTTTAAGGCAGGCAGATCTGGTATAAAATATTAATGTCCCGTTATCACTGAATTTGCTACATGTTGGGAACCTTGGTAGGCATTATAAGCTATATATATTATAACTGTGTACTGTTATGTACTAAATTACAGGTGAGAAGGTAGTACTGCTAGCATTCTAAATGCTTAGCTCTTGGTTATTAATTTAAGAATTTGTTTTCAATTGTTTGCAAGTGTGCAAAACCAGACCATTTGTGTTGAAATGTTTGATTTTTATGGACAGCCTAACTGTAGTTGCTTGACTTTAAAACACTTCGGTACATTATATGCCTGCATATATATATATATATATACACACATATAATTGCAATATAGATGTCCAGGTAGGTTTTCAGATACAGATGGCCTAGGGTTATTGTGCAACTCTGCTTTATCTTATTGTTTATACTATTTATATTTTATTCCTGATGCTAGCAGTAATAAGAAAACCAGGTTTGTTAAGGATATGGTGTTAACATGGGTCTTTGTTTATGGACTGTCCTAATGCTACAACAGCATTGGCAGTAGCAATAAGCATAAAAATAGACTTGTTTCCTTTTTTCCTGCTCATTACTGCAAGCACAAAGCAGCGTGTGTGACTTTAACATGCAGGGAGGGTATGGTGCAGATTTTAATATGATATTTACATCTTTGAAAGTATTTTTGTGCATAGATGACAACCTTATTGCCCTATAGCTCTCCTGTGAATACATTTTGGCTTGTGGCTGTTTTTCATTCCTGAGGCTCAAGTGTCTTCAGGCCTGAGCACATTATTTTACTCCCAAAATAGGTTGATGAAGAGAGGGGGAAAATGTCAGTAGAAGTTTAACTGCTTTTTGAATGCTGAAAAAACTAATTTAATTTGTCACGAGCCCTGATTAATATGCATCACAAGCTGTAGCATGAAAGAATTACCTGTTAATACATAAAAATAACTATTAATGACCCCTTTCAGTAGGATATAAAAAAAGAGATAAAAATAACCTTTAGTAAAATTCTGGTTTTTTAGCTATAGGAGAATTTCTTGCTCTAGGAAGTACAGTCAACACTGACAGCATAATCTGTCAGTTATCAGTCCTTTGCTTTCCATAGGTGTAAGAAATTTCTGAACAATGTGATGCCAGTGATCACCAACTCTCAAATTCCTCTGGCTGCCTTCTTGCTCTTATACAGTCGTTATTTCAACTATTTGATCTGTTTTACCTGTAGATGATGCTATGATGGTTTTTAAGTCATTGCTAAGATGATGAGAGCTAAGAAAAAAAGAGAACTATATAACCTCCAGCAAAAAAAAGCAATAAAAATTATTTAGGCAATACATTTCCTTGGCTTTCCTTATTTTCTCATACCTTTTTTCCACCTACATTCTAGCTCTTCATGAGTGATAGCTTTTACCCTGAGAGCTGACTGTGTTAAACAGAAACCCAGGTAAAAGCTGACTGGTTTTGACTTTCATTATGCTCAGGTGCCAAGGCAGTGAAAATATTGTTTTACTTGTAAATGATCACATTACTGTTTTCTCATTCATGTAAGCCTTAGAATCACCCAAGAGTAAACACAGACTATGAACATGCTTCAGATGTATAATTAATAATACACTCAGGAGAAGAGGCACTGCAGTTGCTGCTGGTTTTTAAGCAAGAGATTCAGGACTGATTTTTGGAGAAGTGTGCTCTTTGGCCAAATAGTAATACTAAGTAGGATGGTTTAGTATAATGTCATTGTGTATGGTAAGAGAAAATACAGTATAGACATGAGAACACAAATAGGGAAAGACCGCGTGGTAGCTGGATAAGGTCAGCTTGCTACCTGATACACAGTATAGAGTATTACCTGAAGATGTGGAAGTGAGTGAAAGAGGAACCAAAATTTCAGTAAGGATTAATGAAGATGGAAAAGTATTAAATATACTTAGGTTAAATATAGACTAATGAAATATGTGCATTTTTCACCCCTGCAAGCAGATGATACTTCTTGGGAACTATTATTGAATTTCGAGTGAATTATGCAGTCTCTGCAACAGATAAATCAGGTTTCTGAGATTCTTCATTAATCTTTATTGATGCATGTTTCTCAAAACACCACTAGTCTTTTTGCCTGGCATGCTTTAAAGTTTGCTTCTGCAAGCACTTTGGTCTTAGTTTATCAGAATACATTAAGTATATGAGCTCAATTAATTTCACGTTTTCTTAGTGCTGAAGCACATTTGATCACTTACTGGGACAGCCAGAGGAATTGTGCTGTGGAAGAGCAAATTATTGTTGACCAGAGTGACCACTGCAATCCCAAGGACTATCACATCTGGCTGGTTGGCTATTGATGGAAAGCAAAGGGAAAAAAAAGAGTTGATTTGCTTCTTTCTAATTCTGCTTGCTTGATCAAGTATGTATGAACAATAGAAAATGAACTCTAGACACCAAAGTGAAGATTGGTCATGGCTCCTTTTCTTTTTTTAGCTCATCATCACATACCTCTCTTTAACCATCTCCCAAAATCATATTTAGTCCTTCTTTTAAAGCTTGAAACTTTGAACAGATGTTAAGTATGGAGTAATTTTTGGCAGAACTTGTGTTAAGGCAGATCATCTCCTTTTACAAAATGTGGGGTTTTGATAATGACAAAAAGGTGCAGGAATTTAAATAAGACTTTTATAGAAGCGTGCCTTTAACAGTGCTAATTGAAAACATTGATGGCTCATGCAATGCTCCTAAAGATCGAGTTTGTGCGATCCTGCTATGAAAGGTCAGGAGGCTACTCATACATTAAATATAGGCTTTCAGGCCTGGTTGTGTTTTATAAAGTTTCTTCTGAAGTGCCAAATGACATTGAAAGTTCAGATGGCTTGAATGTTCTGTTTCAAAGAGATGGAAAATAATACTAGTTGATTTGATTCAATATTGTGTGGATTCATTGAATTACATATATTATCTTGGCATAATATCTGTAATTGTAGCCAAAATAGTCTGTCGAGAGAAAATAGCTGTTTACAAATGTTTTCTTAAAACTGCTTCTTGGCTTTTAAGTATTTTCTCTGGACTAAATAAACAGTAAGTGTTAAGACAAAGCAAAGGTTTTAAAGCGTCATTAGAAGATTATTCGTACTTTTGTAGTCAGTTATTTCTGCCAATATTAAATTCTAACTGACCTCTTATTGACACTTCCTTTATATCCATCAGCAGTTTAATATCTGGATACATTGGACTGGCTGTTCCTTTTATGGGGTTTATATTTTACTGGTTTTACAGCATGATGAAGACTCAGAATTATTTGCCTTATTATAGTGTTTCAGCCTCAAATTTATTTCTGGCTCATAATCAGCGAACTGAAAAAAAATATAGCGGATAACAGCTGCCAACTACAGCATTCTAAAATAAAGATACAATTTTAACATGTTTGCCTTCATTGCATATCCTTACTGATGGAAGGAAACTCTGATTCTCATCCTGCTTCCATGATTGCTTCAAAATTGGTCTTTTTGGCCCCAAAATAGATGTTTATATATGCACCCTCAGAAACCAGTCTGTATCTTCTGTTGTTTATACCTGAGCTTTACAGTTGTACAGCCTTTCAGTACGCGAGTATCTCAATCTGGTTTGTTGCTAGGAAAGGAAAACTGTAGTTAGGTGTTCAATCCAGAGTATCTCTTTATAACTATGTAAATGTTTTAATCCTTTCATACTTATTGACTATTACACTTTTCCAGGAGTTCTGGTATCCATGTATATTTACGTACTTAACTCTTCATGCCATTGATTTGGGTTATGGTACAATGTGTTTATATGGCACTTTGGAGCTAGTATTATAGGGAGACAGTTTGTGATTTACAGCTTAATATATATCTAAGTTAATAGGAGATGACACTCAGCAGGTCTTGAAAGCTCACACACATGGTTTGGTTCACCTTCACTGGAGTGTGAAGTAGCCCAAGAGTTACACAGCAGGTCCTTGCAAGTGGTATCTGAATGTCCTCGCTCTTCATGGAGAGCACAGTGAGCTCCCATGTAAAGCCATAAATAGCTTATGGACCATCTTAAAGAGATGATTCTGTTGACCCCTGCAACCATCGCGTGAGTCAAGGTGCTCAAATTTGGTGTATTTGTGTAAATGGTGTTTGCAGTTGAGACTCTTGATTTAGTAATTCATTAATGAGGCCCTTCAACTTGAAGCAGCTCCCAGAGCTTTCTTTTTCTTCTGACTTGGAAAGAGGCAGGAGGCTGCTTTTATGAGTGGCTGGAATATCAATGAGGAATGCTACCAAGATACTGCCAGAGACTTGTCTTCTGGTGTAAATGATGCTTCTACTCTTTGCACAGTTATGTCCAAAGCACCTACATCTTATAAGACAGATGCCATTCATTCTTTCAAATGAAAATCAAAGTAATACCCATTTCTAAGTGTGGTTTTTTTGGGTTTTCTTAAAGGGAAATTGATGAAGGTGTAAATCCATGTCTGTAATAGCTCTGTTCAGTGACTGAAATGCTCACGCTATGACAGGTGTATGAATGAATGAATGTACGTGTTACACAGCTTTCTAATTTGATACACAAAGTTTCTTTCCTCTTCAGATTAATCTTGGGTGAGGCATGTGGGCCTAGATCACAGGAGTGTCTGCTGAATTACCTTCAGAGGTTTTATGTGCTCAATTTGAGCACATAAAACTTAAGCAGTTTTCAGGTTCAAACATAATGTTTTCCACATAACAAAGGTACAGGGCATAGAAAGGCCCTGTACAAATGACAGTAAGGGTTAGATCTGTTGTTTTAACGCAAACTAGCCTCCCTTTTGGTGACGGAACACATTTCTCACTCCCAGGATGATATGCTGGGCTGCTGCCCAGATTTCTGTGGGTTCTGGCGAGGCTGGAGCTTGCACACTGACTGGCACTGCCATCTCTCAGAGCAGCTTTCTCCTGTTTGTACTGGTTGCTCGGTGCACACGTAAACCAAAATCGGTCTGTTTTGGAAATAGGAAAATGTAAGTGGCCCCATGACCATTAACTTTAGGTCCCCAGTCAACTCATCTGACCCGTGTGTCCTTCAGATTTGCAGAGATTGAGCAGCAGCTCTAAACTATAATTCTTCAATGCAAGGAAATCCTTTCTTCCCATTTTTTCCCGCTGCTGCGCATGTCTGCCTCCCAGAGTCCATGTTCCTAAGTAGACTGATACTCAGAAATTATGGAGCTGTTGTGAAAGAGCTTTCTTTGAACAGGTTTTTTAGCTGAAAATGCAGTGTTAGAGCTTCACTGACTGTTATAATTGAACTTGTGCTTTTATGAGAATTGGATTCCATGCATCAAATAGCATAGCGTTTGATATAGAAATATTGGTATGTAAATTGAGTTTTGCGTACCTTTTATGCCTTTTGTGTGTTGGTAGAAAATTCGTGACAAAGCAGTAAATTTAAACTAACAACAAAGGCCTTGTTCAAAACCACACTTTTATCTCTTGGCATGGCTGTGAAATCCAGCAATGCAGAAAATCCAGTGCAGGCTGTTGTGCTTTACTGTGAATGCTGACAGTTGTCTCTGTAATCTGGAACATGGGAAAGGGCAGCTCGACTTTTTCCAGAACCAAGTTAACCGTTGATGATTACCATATCTCGCAAGCATCTGCCTCTGGTGGCTTTGACGTACTTCTCAGAATGAGCACCAGCTTTCTGTTAGCTCATTTCTGGCCTTTGGTACTCATTGAAGGTTTTGTTACTGTCTTCTTTCATCTCTTTACTGGAGCAGTATTCTGTACCACTTGCCCTACCATAGTGGCAAACAGGCCAATGTTCCGCTCCTACAGGGAAGGATTGGTTTTTTTCAAAGACACTCTTTTCTCTCACCCCTCATCCTTTCCTCATTCCATCCTCCACTGCTTTGGAGACAGGAACACAGCCTCTCACTGAAGGGTTTATGGTGGATCCATGTAGTGTTTGCAGGCTGACATGTTGTTGTTTGCGTCACCTACATATCTGTGATGCTCATCGGAAATATTTCAGGTTTTATGTTCTTGAGCCTATCAAGATCCATCCACTGAAATAATCTCCTTATGCTCTCTTACGTGTGACTCATGGCTTGTGACAAGCACATACACCGTGCAGTGGATTATTTTCCATTTACCTCCTTGCAGGTTATTAATAGTCGCTGTGGTAACCATATTAAAGAATTATTATTTGCCAGCAGTTACCCCACAATGGTATTAGAGGTTTCCACTGTTTTCTCTTAACTCAAAATACACAGTATCTGTGGTAACCATGTGGTAATGTTTGGCAACTGTGGACTTCTTTTACTTGCTTCAACTGGAGCATGGAACAATGTTAGCTCATCAGTTCGCATATGTAGAAATGAAGCTTGGCCACAGATGAGTTCAGGAAAAAGTGATTGCTCAGTAAAAACTAGAATTTTCTTCAAAATGGAAAATACGCCCCTGACTTTTCGTTTTGTACTATTGAAAAGGTTTGTCTGGTTATGTACATGATTTGGCTGGGTGGACCAGCAGTGTGTGTAAGAAGGTGTATCTGCTGAGCTAGGCTTGGTCAGCATCTCTCTGGGTGTTCATTTGGAAAGGTTATTAATCTGATTGGAATATTTATTTGGTTTGGTTTATCCTGTCGTGTCACTCATGGCAGCAGAGTAAGCACAGCACAGGGCCTTGCAATGCTCTTGGGGCTCCCCTGAGCCTACACAGAACAAACAATCCATTTTGTGGGCTTGTTCACCACATCCTTGTGTGAGGCTTGGCACTATAAAAGTGTACTGAATACTGCAGGAGTAGAAGTTGCATAGAGACCTCATAGCAGCCTTCAAGTATCAGAAGTGGGGGGCTGCAAAGATACTAGAGAGAGACTCTTCATCAGGGACTGACTTCATCAGAACAAGGGATAATAGGTTCCAACTTAAATAGGAGAAATTTAGGTTAGATATAAGGAAGAAATTCTCTTCTGTGAGGGTGGTGAAGCACTGGCACAGGATGCACAGAGAAGCTGTGGCTGCCCCATCCCTGGCAGTGTTCAAAGCTAGGTTGGACAGGGCTTGGAGCAACCTGCTCTGGTGGCAGGTGTCCCTGCTCTGGTGGCAGGTGTCCCTGCCCGTGGCAGGGGGTTGGAACTGGATCATCTTAAGGTCCTTTTTAATTCAAACCATTCTATGACTTTATGAACTGTCAAGGGGATTTGGTGTTTGTGTCAGAGTACTGAGCTTTGAGGCTGGTTTTAAAGACTTATGACTGTAGTACAGACAATAGGTGAGCCTCAGGTAAAGTTCAAGTTTATTGATTACTGCTTGTTCTTGTCAGCCAAGAATCCTTGATTTTGTAGGTCATTGTCCTGGGCTTAGCAGTAGCAGTCATTTTTTCTTCTTCATAGTAGCTGGTGCAGCTGTGTTTTGACTTTCAGCTGAGAATAAAACTGATAACAGGAATGTTTTTAGTTACTGCTCGAATGGCTTACTCTGAGCAAGGACTTTGTGAGCCTCATGCTCTGCCAGGGAGGAGGGGAGGCGGGGAGGAAGCAGAGACAAAACACCTGACCCAAACTGACCAAAAAGGTATTCCATACCGTAGCACGTCATGCCCAGGATGTAACTGAGAGTCACTCGGAAGGGTGAGTGCTCTGGGGGCTGGAGGAGGTTTTCGGTCGGTGCTCGGTTGGGGTGGGGTGTCGTGAGTTATCTGTCGGTGGTTGGTGAGGTGCTGTATTCTCTTCTCTTGTTATTTCCTTTATCATTACTATTATTGGTGGTAGCAGCAGTGATTTGTGTTGTACCTTAGTTACTAAACTGTTCTTATCTCAACCTGTGGGAGTTGCATTCTTTCTCCTCCCCANGTGGTTGGTGAGGTGCTGTATTCTCTTCTCTTGTTATTTCCTTTATCATTACTATTATTGGTGGTAGCAGCAGTGATTTGTGTTGTACCTTAGTTACTAAACTGTTCTTATCTCAACCTGTGGGAGTTGCATTCTTTTGATTCTCCTCCCCATCCCTCCAGGAGCAGGGGAGGGCAAGAAAGGGGGGTTGAGTGAGTGAATGAGGTGCATGGCTGGGTTTAAACCATGACAGTCATGTTGGTTGGATTGGTAACGTATTTAATTATTATTGAAGTTGAAGTTAATTCCTGCAAGCAGGGGAATAGTACCTATTTATTTCATATTTATTTACCATAGTACTGGTACCTATTTATTTCACGTGGCTCTACACAGCATACCCACTTCTCGTCTGTTTAAATAGTAAGGCAGATAATTGCTTTAAGCAGTTTTGAGTAGAGAGGAGCCTAAACATACTTTTACCAGGACAAAATACTGCTTTAGTTTCAGTTAGGAGATGATGTTTCCTGATGTGTTTTATTAGAAGAATAACAGCATCTCCAGGCTGAACAGGATAGTCCCAAATCAGAACCCCATTGTAGAGCAGATTTTCAGTCCTATTTGATGGATTCCCCACTCTTCCACTTTTTGCAGATGCTAGCTGTTTTCATTTCCAGCTGCATTAAATTTGCTGCAAATGTATTTTGTGTTTTCCTGATGCCGCTTTTCTATATGAGTAATTGCTAGCAGGGGAGAAGATCCATGGAGTATCATTTCAGTTACTGGAAATGTTGGAATCCTCAAGCTGTTCAGATACAGCCCTCAAATCTGTAAGTTAGTAGTACAGCTTTCTATCTTCTCTACTTGCAAAATTCATGGCTTATGCATCATTAAACCTTAAGTAGATTGTTTCTTTCATTCCTTTATGCTGTTGCAGCTTCAGCTCTTCTTCCCTTAGCCCTCCTCCCAGTCCCCTGCCATTATTTTCACTCCAGCATCATGCTTCTCCAGGCCAACTTAGATCCCTGACTTTGGCAATCATATGCAAGTCTCTGCTCCTGAGATATTGAGAGCAGTGCCACATTCATGAGTTCTGTATGTTGCTATGGGACTGATACTGAAAAATGAAAAACATAAGAGGGCAGAGGAGCTTGGGAAAAGTTGTAGTAGAGTATGAATGCTTTTTAAAATAGATTTTTATCAAAACATAAACTTATGCATAAATTCAACCCTTTACCTCATTTATCACCTTATATGTAATCTGAAATATTGGTGTCTTTGGGAGTTATTTTGTCAACCTTTTCCTGAACTAGAAGGCAGGAAATAAGGTCTTGGCTCTCAGTGTTCTCACTAAACACTGGTAGGTATAGGGAGGGTTTCCCTTTACTGCCTATATACCATGCCAGTTTTTTGAAGTGCAGTATAATGTGAATTTACTGTTACAATGATGTATATTACAGATATAAAGTTTGAATATATTTTCCCATAAATTATTTTTTCTTTGGAACTGGAGAACTGTTTTTAATACATGTTCAACATGGTAGTGTCTCTCCCTAATCATATTTCCTGCTGGTAAAAGCTAATAATATCTTAAAATAAGCATCTCTGAAATGTGTAACATCTATATTTAGACTTATGCAAAACCCTGGGTTTGTTTGAATTGGTAGTCATTGTTGACCTTGTAGTATAATGATAAAAGTGAGTTCTCTTGGTGATTATAAAACAGTTCCAGAAGCAGGGACCTGAGCAACCTTCTGGCTGGCTCATTCCAGTCACCAATCCTCCACCACACTGCTCTGAAAGAGACCAGCCTATCCTGATGGTTTCTGACATTGCACAGACAGTAAGGACCTCTGTTAGGAGAAAAGCATAGCATGCATGATAAATAAAAAGAGGAGAGGCATTTTTAAGAAAGCTTCCGAGACTCTGGAATTTGTGAGCAATGGCACGTTTGTGTTGCCTAGAAGTTGCTATGGGTACTGATGTTGAAAAGCCAAACACACAGAGGGCAGACCTTAGAGACATAAGTCCCATTCAAAATCCTGTAAGAATCAGTGGTTTTTAAATCTGCTTGGATGCTTTTGAAGAATCATCCCCCAAAAGGATTTTTTGCCTTAGTAATCTGCAGGTTCATCCTGTCAGCAGCACTGTTGTGATTTAACGAGTCCTCTTCTGCCTTCACTTAGCCAAAGAAGCATTCCTTCCAAAAAACCTGAAAGCTCTCTGGCTTCCTCTATCAGTCCTTTGCTTTGCTGCTCTTGTAGCATGGATCAGAGAATTAAATGAAACATATGCTCAGCAACTATGGCTCCTTCTTTCCTTCCCATTTGTGTACTGTGTCTTTTTGAGGCAGATACGTTATTTTTGTACATTTGAAACATCTCACTGGTATATTAGCACTGTTGAAGCAGGTAGCAGTTAAGCTGCAGCTGTCTTGAAGAGCATGTCTGCAGCATTGCAAATGTTTAATACATCTGTTAATAATACATTCCAAACCATACTGAGAGGCTGTGGAGATTCATCAGGATTTATGCTACCTGTGGTGCTGACAAATTCAGTCAGCATTGCACACAGAGACACACATATAAGCAGGCATTCAATGTTAAAATGTATGCATAATTTCTGATTTATAACAGCAGTGTTGTACAATAGGGGAGAACATTTTCAAAGGATTATTCTCCTCCTTGAAGGGATAAATTCTCTTGACTTCCAGTCTTGCGCCTTTCTGCATTCTGGCACATGTTGTAATCAACCAGCAGCATATTCTTTTTCACGTCTTCTTGTTTGGACAGCAGTGGACAGCACAGAATTCATTAAAACCCAACAGCCAAATGCTGGTAGAATATAATGAGCCTATGACTCAGATGGTGGCATTTTTCCTGTAAGATATGATATATCGTGTACGTACAGAGCTGTGTATACGTAGAGGAGTTTTGGTGGCTGATTTGTCTTTCTTAGCAAACTAGGATGAGGATTGTATTCTAAAACGTAAATACAACTAAAGAAAACAAATCTTACATAGTCTTTGTGAGTTTAAGCAGTAAGGATATATCCCCCATGATTTTTTACAAGCAAAATTACTTTGCCACTCCCTCTGAATTGACTGAAAGCACTGTGTCCAGGCAAGGGCTGCTTTACACCCAAACTGGAGAGATTGCGGTAATGAAGCCAACATGGGCTTCAGGTAGTCAAGACCATGAGCAAAGGGAGTTCACTCAGTCTGCAAAATGTCCCAAGCCAGTGTAGCGATGTTGTTCGGAATGAGTGTCACTGGCTTCTTGCTAGGGGTCCATTGCCGCCTCATAGCTGGTTGAGAGGGGGAACACAGTTTAGTAGTTACACATCACTTAGAAAACATTCCATGATCCACTGTAGGGATGCTCTGTCTTTATCTACAAGTAAAACAGTTTCATAAGGCACTGCATCTTTTCAAAGTATAACAGGAGAAAAATGTGGAGCATTCAGACAGCATAACTAAAAGCTGAGAAATAGGAATATCAGGAAGCGAGATTGAATGCAGCCCTCTTGTGGTGCATACTTTAGAGCAAGGGAACAAATGTGTTTCGCTGGTCTGGTATTTCCTTTGCTTAGAATGACAAACTTTTAACACTGTATTTTGTGCTCTTTCATTTCAAACAAAAGAAAGGTGCATTTAAAAAGAAAAAAGTCAGAATGGCGAGCTTTTGCTTTTACTGGCAGGGCTTTGAGGCTGAACAGGAAGCTATGAAAAAATAAAGCAAGTTCCATAACCTCTAAAGTTCTCTGGAAGATCCCGAGAAGGGTGAACCTGAGGAAAACTGCGGAGTGTCTTCATAGAAAAAAGGTGGAATTTGGGAATCTCTGTTTATAACTCCAGAAATATTGCCTTCATTTTCCAAAATTCTATAGAAACTCTTTTACATGGTATCTCAACATTGTTTGCTTAAAATATTTTGCTATCCAGAAACACATTCCTAAAAGATTTCCATTATTTTAGTAAAAAAGTATTGGAGGTAGCTGAAAGAAATGAGAGAGGCTTGGAAATGTATACTCCAACAGCCGGTTCTCAAATCCAAATCTTATAAATACAATAATGTGGTTTATGTCTATGAGTAATCCAGAGTAAACTTCAGGAAATGGTGGCCTATACTCTGGCAGCAGATTCTCAAATCCAAATCTTATAAATACAAGAATGTGGCTTATGTCTGTGAGTAACCCAGAGTGCGCTTTAAGAGACGGTGGTATATCAAATGTGATATTTGGACATGCTGACATAATTAGCATCTTCTAGCTCTCAGATTTCGTTCACAAAGAAATAAAAAAGACCAAACAAAAAACCCACCCACAAATGTTTTTCTAATTCTTAAGTAATGTGTTTCTTCACTAACTTTTGTTACTAAATTGTACTTCTTTATAGAGCAGAAATGTCATGTTGCTATTTCCTCCCTGGAATTCGCTGTGTATGTCTGGTGTGGACAAAAATCAAGAGTTATCTTGAAAAGCAGCACCAGCAATCCCAGCAGTATGACACTTCACAAAAGTCTTTCTCTGAATAAAACAAAGCACACTGAGAAACCAATTAGAAACACATAAGAACATGAGCAATATGCAGGTCAGGCTTTTGTCACAGAATAAACAAAGCCTATTGAGAACTGCATGTAAAATATATTTTGTCTGCTGCTTAGCACACAGTGTAGCTAAAATGGAAAATTCTGTAGAGCCAGTATACTCTAAGTGATAGCACTAAGTGAATTGGCATTTGCAATTAGTTTTCCAGTGGTTTGGCGGCATTAATAATGCAGCAGAAGGACAGGATATCCTTCAGCTAAGTTGGTATGAAAAAAGCTTTTCATTAGCATTACAATGAACTCTGAGAACCAGGTATTCTTACTCATTGGAAAAAATGTTTGGGGAAGGAAATTTTGTGTTTGAAAATGTTTGGCAAGTATGATTACTGTCAGAAACTGTAGTATAGTGTAGGGATAAAGTATATTTCTCAGGCTGTTATTGTAATTCAGAAGATGTTATTTTCAGCAGTGTTTATTATACAAAAGAATGTTCAGAACCAGATAAATACACTTGGGAGCCTTGTTAAATAAGAATAAACCAAAGGAGTTACTTAAAGTTACAAGAGAAACAAAATGCTGACATAGATGAGATAAATTATTCTTTCTGTTGGTTTTCCATAATAGTCTACTTTGGTAAAAAAAAGAGCAGTCACTAATATAGTTGCCTATATGTGGGCAAATTTAGATGAAGATCTCTGATGTTCTGATTTATCAGCCAAGGTAAAAAGAGATTAAAGAGGAGCTGATGTTTATCAGCAGAACCTTGGAGCTAAGACAGATTAATTAGAAGCCATCAGATGCAAGTTGATGCCAATGAGTCGACAGATGAGGAAGTAGCATGCCTTTTGATAATGCTTGTCACCACAGACCGCAAGGCGCTTGTGTTTGTCAGAATGGTCAAACTAGCCCAGCCTTCAAAACAGAGCACTCAGTTCTGCTCAAATGGAGATAACCATCTGGCAGCCTACAGCAACTTTGGAATTTGCTGCCTTTGCCAGTGTACCCCATTCTGAATTCACAGAGTCACAGAATGGTTTGGGTTGGAAGGGACCTTAAAGATCATCTCGTTCCAACCTCTCTGCCATGTACTATTTGATGCCCAGCTACATCTTTATCAGCCAGTAATATCTTTTAGGTGAATTGTAATGCATTCTGTTACACAATAGCTCAAGAACATCCAAGTTCTTAATGTTTTCCACATACTTGGTTAGAACACTATCAGGATTTTTTTTGAAGGATCTCTTCCTACAGCTCCCTTCAGTAAGCACTCCAAATACACTTCCATGTATTTGTTCATCACTCAATTATTGCGATTCGGTCCTCTGCGTGTCCTGAAGCCTGTGCCTCAGGCCTGAAGGAGTATTGGAAGTGATCTCGCCAATTCTCCAGAAAAGTTAATATTTTAATGTTCCTTCTCTCTTATATCACTACATCCTTGTTTCTCTCTTCATCTGAGAGTGAAGAGAGGGAACTGCCAACTCTGAAGTTCAAGAGAATTGAGAAAACTCAAGCTTTCCCAATCTTGTCTTTTAGATGTTTCTTCTTTCAACACTTCTGTGCACTCACCACCACAGTCTTGCTCCAGTACTGACTATGGTGCAAGTGAATTACTAGGCATTTCTGTATATAACACTCAGCTTGTTCTCCTCTTGAAAGAGGCTATAATTTGGATAGGTCCCTCTTCTGTCAAGCATGGAAAACAGTGATTTGCTAACTTCCTTTAACAAAGGCTCTCCACATCAGGTACTTGTCAGAAGGGCCCTTGCACAGCCTCTGTGCGACTTTTGCTCTGCCTCTACCCAAGGCAGTCCTGGTTGTGTTGATGCCTGGCAGTTGCCCTGTACAATAGCATGTGAATCCAGTGATGAATCAGATTGATGGATCAGATTTCTTGCCACGTGGCAGACACTTGTAATAGTAACATTTCCTATTCAACTGAGATATCTTTGTTCCCTTTTGTTGTTGTTCAGTATACATAATGCACCCTATATATGACATTTTGAGTGAAATTCAATTAGCAGCAATACGAGTAAGGTGGGTTGAGTTCAGAAGGTTCCCCTTGTTTACCAACAGAGGCTAGAGGTTACACAGTGGAGGCAGCTTTGGGTTGCTGCTCTCTGTTTTATAAACAGTCGTGAATAATCAGGTCCTGGCTGCCAAACTTGTGTTCTGGATGACAGCCGGCCAGCTGGTTGCTCTCAAAGGAATTGGCTTTGAGTGGGTTATATGCTTGAATGATCATATCTATCAGATTTGAAAGAGATCCATGTGGAGTCAAGCGCCCAGAGGATGTGAGTACAACTCAGTGAAGGACAGGAAGGTCAGTGTCAGAACCTTGAATGGTGTGATGGGCAGACTGCAGACACCTGGGGTAAGGTGTCCGATGTCAGCTTTTCCATGATGTTTTTATCTGGGCTTGAAAATAAATGACTGTAGCACCAAGTGTGGAAAGGAAGAACAATTAAGCCTCCGCTAGCAAACAAGCAGCAGGTAGTCATCTTGTTAACCAAAGGTGAAATTTGGTCCAGAGTGTAAAGCACAATACAGATGTGAGTGGAACTAATCCCAGAACTGCTGACTTCTTTAAATATGTTAACAAGGAGGGAAATGGCAAAATTGTTGTTATTAAACCTAGCTATTGCAGTACCTCAGTATTGCTCAGTCTTAGTGTGCTGTGAGAACAGAATCATCTTACAGGTGGTTTTGAAAAGAAAACAGTTCTGTCTTATTTCATCATAAGGCAGAAGTTGCTTTGCAGGAATTTCAGTGGCCTGTAGTGCAAGGTTAGGTTAAGATAACTTTAAGTGCCAATTTTGGCCTTTAGATCTCTGGCAGAATCCCTCACTTGTTCAAGTTGGCAGAAAAACTCATACCGACTATACTGGAAAGGTAGTTGGTAGTTGCACAAGACAAGAATTGTGTAATGTTGATATACAAGAATGTTTAAAATCTCTTGTGTTTCCAATAGATACTGATATGTTTACTCTAAATCTCAGTGAGGCTTCCTCTGCGCAACTGTCTTGTATGTCAGTATGTTGAGATAGGTTAGTGTGACTTTGAGAAAAGGTAAATGAAAGGAGGTGAGAGTTAGCATTTATCTGCTCATTTAACTTGGTTAGTCTGGATAGCTGTGAAGTTCCTCTTCAGTAACTGAAATGTGCATCCCCTATAAGTGTAAAGCATCAGAAAAAGTATTGAAACACAGAAGAGGTGAAGATGAGTGGGAAATTGCTACTCATCTCTTGAATGGAAACTTGATGTTAAATAAGATCTTCTTACGTTTCACCTTTTGAAACATAGTAAGGGTTCCAGGAACTAATTATCTGGCAATGGATGATGACATGGAAATATATTAAATATACATAGATAGCTAACCATGAATACTTGATACATGCAAAAGAAGAGTCTAGTTAATTTTTATGTAAATTAAGCAACATTGAAAGTGGCAATATAATAAGCAAAACCACTGGTTTGCATTTGAATAGAACAAAGCGGCAAATTCGTGCTTGAAACAGCCTTTCTTCTTAAATTGTCTTTTGCTGGGTAGATATTTAAATGTAAGCTTTATTCACAGTAAAAATGTGGTCTTTATAGGTATCATCTTGAACAGAAACAATCAGACAAGTTAGCCTTTTAAAAGCTAATTTAATTCATTGCTTCGTGTCACATCTACATTATCGCTTTTGATGATTAAAGGGGCTAGTGTTGAATCAGTGTGATAAGCAGGCAGAGTTAATACCAAGATTGCATAAGGACTAGCTTGTTACCAAAACTTCATGGAAGTCATGAAAAGGGGTGGTGTTCCCTACCAGGAAAATAGGAATGCTCGGTGTAGACTGGCCTGGCAGAGGTGGGGATGCTTCAAGTGCAGGCTTAGCTGCGGCATGCTGCTTCCTTTGGGACACACAGCTCCAGCATGAAGTAGCCTGGTATCTGAAAGATAGGAAACTCACCTGTGGTGACTGGGTTTAGCAGAAAACCTGAGGAGGCTTGAGGAAAGTGTTCAAAAAAGAAACTCCCGTGCATTTATCTTTAGCCTTCTGCTGTGTATTGCTTGATACATAGAATCATAGAATAGTTAATGGCAATGTTTGTCCTGACTCTTTATGCATGGCTTTTTTGTGTTGCTTGTATTGCTGCATTTCAGAATTGTCCATGGATATAAAGGTCTAACACTGAGAGTGAGGGAGGAGGGGAGGATATTAAAGCAATTATTAAGTGTATTTTAATATGCACTGGTAAACAAAACTCAAAAACTGTTGAAGAACAGATGCCTTTGGCACGTTTCAGTGGTAAGCATATGGCTATTCAATTTTGAAATACAAATCCCAAAGCATTTAGATCAGTGCCTGTCAAACAGTTTGTCATGACAGAGGGTTCAGCTCTGAGCTGCAAATTCAGTCCTTTTCCTTCTTTATAATCCACTGTTGAATTTGATTAGTTGAGCCACCACTCAGCTCCCTCTATACAGGAGTCTTTAACCTGCAGTATATGCACTGCCAGAGGCACACGGGGCACACGCTTTTACCTGTATATTATGCAGTGCTGTGCGTTATGAAGGTTTGAATACCTTTGGAATGGCTGAGAATGTTAGGGATAATTAAAAATCAGAAGCACTAACGGAGCTAATATTATAATGCCCCAAATAAGAATATGCCCTTATTGCAAACAGTTTATATGCACAAAGTTTGTAGATGAGACTTTATCACTTGAGCTGCAAGTCAGAATGACAAAATCCTAATTTTTTTGCCTTAGCTTGTTTCCAAATCTACAACTTTCATACAGAGTTCAAGCCTAAAATGAATGAATAATTCCATTTTGTAAATGTCTGAGAAGCAAAATCAGCATCGCAAATTAGCTTTTGAGTTGTTGATGAGCATTGCTTTTAGAAATGGAAAGGTCTAGGACTTGGTCATTGACAATATAAAATTTGAGTCTTCCTTCACAGGCCAGGTTTGGGCTTTGAATTTAAAAGTTGATGCAAACCTGACTACTTTGAAGGCCTAGTGCATTCTTTAAAGCTGAAGCCAGATTTCCTTATCATGTATCAGCATCCAGTATCATTAAATCTTAAAGGACTGGTTTAATCCATTTGTCCGGAGAATGTTAATTTTATTTGGATGAAAACAACAATAACAGCAAAATCAGAGAGAAAAACATTATGATGCTTGGAAAATGTGACGCTCATAAGTCAGCAGACATCACAAAGCTGTTTGTGGAATCTTAGTTTGGCTTTCTTACATGTATATACGAGATGATCTGGTTTTCAGCTAAATGCCTGCCGTGCTCCCCACACACACATCCTCTGCCTCATTGAGCACTCACTGAAGGAGCAACTTCTAAATATTTTGGTTTCTCTTTTTCTTCAGCCTGTGTCCCCAGGGCTGATACACAGCACTAGGCGAGCTCTTCTAAGCATCTCTGCTCCTTGCTGCTTTAGTACTAGAGTGCTTCTTGATCTCAAAGGAGCGTATTGTCACTATGTCTGTATTTTCCTCATGCATGCGGGAAGTTGAAGCTCAGGAAGACTAAGGTCAGGTCTACTGCCTGGTTTTAGACACCAATGGGCTTATTTTTCAGTCTTTGCATGCAGTTTACAGCTGGGGATGCTCAGAAGCACTGTAAAACTGACCCCTAGAAACTTCCAGCCAGCCAAATCAGAAGATGAGAATAGAGTCTGTTTATGAAATAGGCAGAAATAGCACACAGTTCTCTTGGGTTTTAGTGTGCAGGAAGATTGGTTTGAGACTCAGCTGCCTAATGTTGAACTTGTCCTTTCGTTCTCTGTTCATTGCAGACCTTTCTGGGCCTGCAGCAAATGAAGCAAAGCTCCTGCACTCTCTTGTTACACAACTCTGAGTCACTGCAAATTTGATTCCTGGGGCAAAGTAATATATGGTCACAGAACTGAAGATGATATCCATTATATAGGCAGAGGCAACCTTAGATGTGGCATTTTCCTACATCTGAGTATTGAACTTTACAACCTAATGTTCCTTATGACTGCTGCATTTTATGTTATTTTAAATGTTTTTAAACACTAAATCAACAGCTGATCATACAACAGATACTGCCACCATCCCTCCCCAGGCTGGGTTTCTGTTTTGGTTGCCAAATTCCCTTCCAGAGCTGTTAAATAGCTGTCCAATTTGCATTTGAATCAGATGGCTGCCTTCCCCAGGCTGCATGGGTGGTCACATGAAGGAGCAGCAAGAGTATAGCATGATCTTTTACTCCCATGAACTGAAGGCCAGAAGTTGGGAATGCTCAATAAGGACAAATTCTTCTTACATTTCAGCTGTAAACTCTATAAAATGTTTGCTGAGCATGTGCAAAATTAAGATTCTTCAAAGGCTCAAAGTTGTTGGCCAAATTTGGGATGTTTTCTTGGAAGCTGGCAAAAGGCGTATTACTGACACAAATACCATCTCCTGCCAAACTTCAAGTCCCAGTTCCAAGGCTTGGGGATGTTAGTCCTTTCCAAAGAAGAAAGCATCTGAGATTTTTTTCTAGTGACTTTTTAAGTAACAAAAACATTTTCTTTTCCATAGCCTCAGTCTTTGATAGAGCTGAGTTGCTTCAGCTGAGATTGTGGTGCCCCTTCATCCCTTCAAAAAAATACAAGAATCTGAGGCTGAGAGAGCCTGGAAATTTAAACCACTTCAGTCCAAGTGGTTTAAACTTGACGTTGTACATAGCAATTACAGTAGAGCCTTGTAATGAAAGGGCTAGGAAATTGTAATGTGAAAGTACTGAGCCTGCTTTATAGTGGAAGAAATTGGCTGTTGTCGTCTGAGTTGTTTCATTCTAGCAGAAAACTCAGGAATTTTATTTTTAGACCAAATAACCCAATCTGGTCTGGACAACTTGGCCTACTTTGATTTTTTTACTTGATCAGGAGAATGTGTGATATGTTGGCATTGCATTGTGCAGACTCCATCCAGCCATCTAAGGCTAGTTTGTTAGGCTATCATCTTGAAATATGAAGCGTCTTTTCATGAAAAGAATGCAAAGAACTTTTGTTACTAATAACGTCTTACCCTTTGTGGGTGAAAGCCTTTCAAGATGAATGCAGCTCTCACCAACTTCAGTAAGAGCTGCTTCTCTGCCTGCCTGCTCTTGCAGGGCTGAATCCTTAGATGGGGTGAATTAGTTTAGCTCTGTTGAAATATGTACAGCTTTGCTGCTGTACATCCAGTCAAGTATTTGCACTTCTTTTAACTAGAATGTTTGGGTTTGCACTTGGAAGTTCAGGTTTTCGTATCCCAGATGAACTTTAGTACAAATAAACCAGGAAGTGGTTCTTAAGTTGCTTTTCTTCTCACCAAATTGCACAACTGGGGGAGATGGGGGAATTATTAGTCCACCCAAAAGCTTCGTAACCAGCCATGTAGTTTTATGTACTTGTAAACCAGCAACTGCCACCAGGGAAAAATACAGGAAAAGGGTTGTTATTCAATGGGAGAATTCTTCTGATATGATTCACCATCTGGCCTGCAAATCATTGTGTCATAGCAGTGGTCGTGGGGGAAAGGAGCAAGCCTGCAATGCCAAAGCCAGGGAGCAAGGGATGTGGATGAAGCTGTTTGATTTTGATGGTAATGGACAATGCCAGCCTAAGTGCTGCAGCTTAACCTGATGCAGCAGGGCACTCAAACCAGTTGGCAAAAGGAAATAATTGATTCTTACATATATAAGTAGGCACTTGACTCAGTTTGATACATCTGGAAAGACCACGAGGTGTTGAACATCTGCCCTTCTGTGAGAGGTGGGCATCTGATGCGTCCAGGTCTCCACAAAACCTCCTCTTTGCATCTGTGCATTCATTGGGCTGCAAAATAAATTGGTAAATCTGGCACATTGGCCATTTTCTGCGATAGTGGTTTTTCTTTCTCCAGTTGACCAGCGTCTTTGGAACTTTAGTATTTGCTGTCTCATATATGAGCAGAGGTTGCTGAGAATTTAATGGTTTATTTGTACTGATCACGGAAAAATAGCTGAATTTATTAGAAGTCAGCTTGAATATTAGGTGTCAGACATTATTTTTTAATTGTTTGCATCCTGTTGATATGGTTCAATATAAACATATAAAAAGAACAGTTAAACATTTTCTTTAGTAAAATATCTTTTAGGGTTTGGAGGGGGGTTGGTTTGCTTTTAAAGCTTAACAAATGCAATATACTTGGTATAAAACAAACTCGGTAAAATACTGGTGATCTCCATTTCCAGATTAGTCTCTCTCTGAAAATGAGTGTGTTAGTAATACTGAATGAGTAAAGATATTTACCAGCGCTGATAGAGCTTTATCGCTTGCTTTTTGTGTTATGTTTGCTCTTTCATGTACAAATATTAGGGATATTGCATGATATAATTTCTGTTCTGCTTTTTAAACAGAAGAAGTCAGAACAAAAGAAACTAAACGCTCCACTAAATGTGGCTGTTATCCCGTATTTAAACCTACTTAACTTGAAATTAATAAGCTGGCAGTGGCTTGTGTGTTGTAATGACCATAATAAAGAAATGGCTCTGATAAAATCAAGACATGGTTTATGGCCTGCTGTACTTCATAGGAGACAGGATCATTCTAAAATGAACAATCTCCTCCTCACCCCAGACAAACAAAACCCCTTAGACAGAAACAAAATAACTTCTTGTACTTTAATGCGATTGTTTGGTAGCTTTACCAGCAGTTGCAGTTTTAGTGATGTTTATGAAAGAGATTGCATAATGGCAATTTGACACAGGAACACTCTAAAATGAGCTGAACCTCTGAACCTCTGGATGCAGCCGACTTCACAATGGAAGCCCACCTACCTCTGCTGTAGAAACAAGCACTTTTCTTCTTGACCATCCCAAGAGTTTAAAGCAGAAGTATTTACAGAAGATTGTTAAGTTCTTTAAGACTGAGCAATCTGCTCTAGTGGAAGGTGTCCCTGCACATGGTGGGGGTTTGGAACTGGATGAGCTTTAAGGTCCCTTCCAGCCCAAACCATGCTGTGATTCTGTGATTTGAAGAGTAATTATTTGTCTCTGTAGCACCAAATCTTTCACCTGTAGTGGCTGTTCTGGAAATTTAAGAAATCAGTTCATTTTGTGCTGACCGCTGTAGCTTCTCTGAGAACATCTGATGAATTGAAACTCCTGAGGAAATATGCAGTCAGTTGTAGTAAGTGAATATAGAAACAAATGTGGGTTTTGGAAGACAACAAAAGACATGCTAGCTCATCCTTGTAAAACACTGATAACCTTCTTGTCCTCTCAATTGCCAGGAAAAGCACCACTTGTTTGTTTTTTTTGTGGCTGGAGCTTGAAATTCAAAACCTAAGGCAGGGAAGGGTTTCCTTTAAAACAATGTCTTTAAAGGTTTCTTAAGCCATCAGAGGTTTTGATACAGTTTCTTACATGAAGATTTGTTTGGGAACCTGACTTATGCCACTTTCTATTCTGGTTAGCCTCCTATCCCTTTTTTTCTATCTTGTTTTCCTGCAAAGGGAACATGTAAACGGTTGGTTGAGTTAAAGCTTCTATTTGGTGGTTTCTTGGGTTAGGTCTTGCTTCTCCTGCACTCCCACTCCACCCAACTTGTTCTTCATGACTCACACTAATTTGTAGTTAGTAAAAGTATTGGGGGTCTACACATTCTCCCTTTGCCACCACTGACTTCCTTCCAGGAGTGATTTAAATCAGTAACGGAGTCTATCTGAGAGGCTAGCTGCAAATTGTGGCTGGGTCTCCACCTCTTAGTAACTCATGTAGTCTGGCTCATTTAGGGGGCATTGTTCTGGGTTTTTTTATATGACAGTAGTTCTTTCTCAGTTCCATTGTAACTTTAAATGCTGAACCAGAGAGCTTACAGTCAGAATGAAAAGACAAGGGCCATCATAAGGAATAGTGTGGAGGGATGTGGTAGCAGGAAGTCTCACGTGTTCCCTTTAAAGACTTCAGGAAAAAGCACAGTCTATTGAAACTGGTCAAGAGCCTTAACCAGAGATCCAAGCAAAGGATGGGATTTGAGAAGGCATTGCAGAGTAGTGGCAAGGGTCTTTTAAAGGAAAATAGCTAGTATGCAGACTCCTTCAGGAGCTGCTTCAGGGAGAGATGCAAGAAACAATGAAACACTGGAATAACCAGCTCAAACAGGCAGCTTGGAGTCTGCTGCCTAGGTCATTACTGTTTTGCTACAAAGAGAAACATAGATTTATACATGTTACAAGCCTCTGGCTAGCAAAGTTTGCTTTTGTGAACAGTGTCAGTGAGCTTGTGGGTAAACAGGCTAGGGGGACATATTCTGCTGCTCTATGGCATCATGGCCCGAGTATGTGGGGAAATGGCTCAGCTTTACAGGTGGGATTTTCAGTCGAATAACTCTGAAATGTCTATAAAAGCCTGGCAAAAAACCTATTCACAGTATTCTGATTCTTTAACTATGAAATGGTGGTTCTACCACCACTACTTACAGTCCTGTAGCAAATACGACATAATCTGCTTGTTTTGTGTGTGTCTGGAGATTTTACCCTATTCTTTTGCTACTTTAATGGGAGTTCAGTATTCGCGTATTGTCTGTTCTTATTCAGTCTTAATTCCTTTGAGTTTAGGTTTTCTGGAGAGTTCCCATTATTGATGCATTGAAGAATATCATGGACAGAGGTTACCAAAAAAGGGTGTGACTTGGGAGTGGAGTAAATTTAGCACATCCACATTTTATTAAATTTATGACTTACAAAATGCTTAATATTTCACGGAGTCGCCAACTGACCCTCATTTTGCTTGTGCTGATGGATGTCCTGAAGCTTTGCCAAATAGTTTTGGAATTATATCCTCCAGAAAACGTTATTGCCTGTTAAAAGCTTGAATGTGACCTTTTCTCCTTTCTCTTCTCTCTGACCTCTGTCTCTGGATGCATCCCATATTGAAATTATTTTTCTTCTCTGTTCATTTGGCAGGAGGATTCCACCTCCTGCACAACCTCTGTTGTGTTTTAATAAAGATAAAAATGGACATTCTTGCACACAGCACCATCTTCAGAGTGACATCTGTCTTTCTGCATCATCTTTCTTTCTGCATCTGGACAAGCTGATGATACTTTTAGATATGAATATTTGTAACAAGCTTCAGCTCTTCAAAACCTGGTTAATTGTTAAAGAGGTTTTTAAATCTTGTGACATGTTCCCTTTTTTATGGTTTGGTTTTTTTTTTCCATGCAGCTGTTGATCTTGTGCACTGCACATTCGCAGGGATGCATGTGTCTGCATCATATGATGCTGTCAGCTTTTTAGTAGCTTTTCCTGTTTATGGACTGGAGAACATTTCAGACGGAGAAGACCAGCTGGAGTGAGCGCAGTGTCAGCATTCCCTATGGTGGTTTTGATCACGCTAAATTCTGTTAATAAAATTCAGGGTCTGTATATCAACATATTGGAAATGTTATATAAACATTTTCTCGGGAGGATGAAGGGTCTGTGAGATGTAACTTTAAAAGTCTTTTCTATTTCTTTAAATCTTTTCATTTCAGAACTCATACAAAGCCATGGTTTTTTGAAGCATCACCAGCAGATTTTTCAAAACAAAGATTTAGGAGTCCTTTTTGGTAAATGTTAGAGGTAATACTTTTAATCATGAGCTAAGCCAGAGCTATCAAAATAACCTTTAGTGCTGGTTTTAAAAATGATAGCACTAAAGATAGGTGGGGTTAAAGCAAACTCTGCAGGTCAGTATATGCAGATGTAGTTTCCAAAATGGCTTTATATGGATGCACTTGCCTGACCTGTATCCTATTACAGGAACCACATGTGCAGACTAAAAGGGACATTGGGTCTGTATTCCTTGTTCAATAACCATGTGCTCAGGAAAAACAAATAATATCTGTGAGGAGAGAATAGCATATTATATATTCTTCTGCTCTATAACATGGTGCTTCTCTTATTCACTTAACTGTCTCGGCAGCCACATTTGGCCACTTCATGGCTTCCTCTGCTTGCACAAAATATGGTTTGTGGACTGCAGGAAATAAGGAGAAATAAAAGATACAGATGGCACAGGGAACATTAATGAGCATACACACAGGGGTTATAAACTGTTCAGGGCACTGGTGACTGTGCATATGAATAAACAGGTAAAAGGGATTAAGGGAGGTTCTTTTAAGTTTTAGATACTAATCTAGCAATTTCATTTGTGGTCAAGGGACTGCACAAATGCACAGGGCAAGCTGTGCACATCTGATTCCAGGACTGTTATTACATTAGGTTTCTGAAAATAAAGCAATTTATATGAAACCCGAACAGCATTCTTTATGTAATTCATCTTCTGCAGGCATCTTCTTTCTTTCAAACATGTCAAAACACAATATATTCTTAGTAGTTACCCTGTCAACTAAAAAAGAAAAAAAGCTTGATTTTTGTTCTATTGTATTTTTCCTCCAAATTTATATTGTACATTTAATAGAACACTCCCAGTAGTCACTTTCTGTCCAATATGAATATTTTTTTACTTTAAAACTACAGGAATAAAAAGCATCAACTTGCTTTTTTTAAGATATGTAGATAAACAGTTATAGCTACCTATATATGTAGTTGTCCAGATCAGGAGTTGCTATTTCTTTATACTTAATAACTCAATTTGCATTAATTTTCAGGCTAATTTAGTATGTTTTGATACATGGAAAAAGTATTTCCAGAATGCCAGAGTAAGTTATATTTGTCATTGCTTTTCTCTCTAAAGCAAAATCTCCCATCTTTTTCTGTGGTAGCTGTGTTAGGGTCTTTTACACACGCAGAACATTCAGTGCTATAATGTGGCAAAGGAATTCAGGCTTTGATGTAACCAAATACAACTCGAGCATCTTTGTTTCAGACTGGCTGCATTTTTATATATATTTTTTCCAAATAGCCCCTTTCTTTTCTATTTTTGAGTGGAATATAAATAACTTTTGTGAAGCCTTGGTTGTTTTCCTCTCTAAATGTATGAAGTTAACATTTCATTGCAATTCTGCACATGAAAGAGGGAGTTGAACATATCATTTAGTTGTGTGATTGTGTTTCCACTTAAGAAATGGAAAAGTACAAACTCAAGTTCTGTTTGAACAAGGCATCCTTAAACTGTTGATTATGTTAGTGAAGCAACAGAGAAAAAATTGTATCTACCACACTCAGAAGCTTGATTTTCAGAAGCAGGAAGTGAATCAAGACAGAAACTATTTAAAAACCTGAACCAAGCTTTTCAGCCACTAGCCTTTATCATTTTAAAGATAAATCATGTCCTCTGTCCTAGTGAGAGCCTCCCTGGAGCCCACTGGATTGTTTTGAGATTCATCCATAGAACTACAAGTTGTTGTAAGCAGTTGCATTATGGTAACCTTCTGCAGGTCCCAGCCAGGACTGATATGTTTGATTCATATCTGCCTAATATAGTGAATGCATGGTAAACACACAGAGAGATGAAAATCCTTCCTAAACAAAAGGTTTTGTACAGAATTTTGCTCATTTTGCACGTGGTGGGAGTATTCCCAAAAAGCAGCATGGAACATCTTTGAGCTTAACACTTTGGAGATTAGGGTGGTGGGTGGGAGAGGAGGGATTGAGGTAATTCACGTGCACTGTTGCCAATAATGTGCCTGGCATGCAGTTGACTATAGTAAGCAGTTCTTGGCGCTTTACATTTACATGGGTGAGTCACATCATTTCTAATAAAGAATCCTATGTGTAATTTAGGATGGAAATTCTAGATCTGTTTCATAAAGGCAGGAAAGATAATTAGACAGGTTTAAGCATGCAATGGGTTTTGTACACATTGTGTATGGAGCAAATAGTTCTCCTAAAAAGAAGTAAATTCCAAATATTAAGTGCACAAACTACAATCTTACTTTGAGAAAATGTGTTCACCATCATTTATAAATACTTTTTCATAACTGTAACAAAAGTCATAGAAGAAAATGCCTATGTCTGGTTCAGGATTCTCATTTTCATGACCCTTTGACTGCAAACCTCTCTTCTTTGCAGGGTTGATTATTGAGTTTTATTAGTGAGTAGGTACACGTTTCCCATGAACCTTAGGTGGGATTCAAAGCTACTGTTTCTGTCTCTGCAATTAATTCTTTGATAGAGCACTTACCATTTGTAAAGCAGTATAGTGCCAGGGAAGCAAGACTGAGGGACTGGGCAAAGGGGGTTTGTCACAGATGCAGTATTTGATGTACAGTGGGTTATTTTTAATTGTTTTGAAAAATGTGTTTACTCATTTTCAACAGCGTTTTGTGTAGCAGAAGTGATGACATTGCGTTAAGCGTCAGCACCATTCGATGTGTCAGTTTACAAATGTATGTATTAAGCATTCAGTAGGAATTCCGATTTTCAAACCTAAAGGCACTGAAAGCCTAAAATATGCTGTTTACTGAAGACAAGATCAGCTTAATATGTCATAGAAGTAGCTTCAAGCATCTTGCACTGTAATAAGGAAGACACAATGTTTTGTCAATTTGCTATCAGTTACGATCATCATGAAAGAACTGGGTGACTGACAGGAGGCAGGAAGCGTCTTGTAGAAACTGCTGTGCTGAAACACAGCCCCTCAGTTTGGTTAAAAAGAAACAAGGAAACCCCCCTCCCCCTCAACCCCAAAACAATAAATTGAAGTCAGTTCTGGCTTTGTTCCGTTAATTGAGAAGAACGAAAAACCTAAGGATCTATTCCACTTGTTTTCTTTTTCTTGAAGATGGACTCCACAAAACTCAAATATCAAGTAGTTTAAGCACATTTGGAAGTGGTGGCATAGCCCAGTCTTGATTCTGCGCTTCCCTTGGGCACTGCACCCTTCCTTGGGTATCTCCTGTTGACAATAGAGGTGCATTGTGTGTGTGAAGGTGTCAGAGCTGAGCACTGCCCCATGGCAGAGAGTGACATTTAGTGTGGATTTCTTCCTTCCTGGAAGTTTTTAATTTCAGGAATCTACCGAAGCTGTTGCTGCTTTAGATAAATAAATGAATAAAGATGTTGGGGGAGAGATTAAGAAGTGCTAAACCCCACAGTTTTATCACATCTTTGGTACAACGTTGCTATTTTCTTCCCACCAAGCTTGGAGATGTTTGTGCTAAAACAAAGGAGGCATGTACCTGTTGTGTAATCAAAACACTGTTGTGTTTTGTCAGTGGTGAAGACGTTCAGGTCTGAATGGTGGTGAGGTGTCCAGCTGATGGGCAAGAGGGCATTGCCTGCAGGAATGGAGCAAGTGGCTACACCTCTTGTGGGAGGGTGTGCTGCTCACCTCTGTTGGAACTTGTAGCTTGAAGGTCCTCTTGGGTCCCTCACCATTTCAGAAAAGGAACAGCTGTGGTTCCATGCCTTTGTTTTTTCCATCCGTTGCTAGCCAGGAATTTGTGAACATCCTTCTCGGATGTGGATCTTGCTGAGCTTATTCATGTCTTTGTCACCTCCCAGGCTGAAATACTGCAATTCATACTTGGAGCAAATGTTCATAAGCCTCCAGAGCATTTAGCTGGTGTGTAGAAAGCAGTGGCATACTTCCTTAGTGAGTTTAATCAGCATGGGCTTGATTTTTCCAGATAGCTTTGAGGCCTTTTAACTCTGTAATGAATTTGCTGAAAGCTGCAGGTGTGTTGTATCTCTGAAAATTAGGTCTTGGGAACACACTGAGCTCATGTCTGTTACTCTCCTTTAGCTACCTAACTTGTTCCAGATGCTGTTCTAGGCAATAGCAGCTAATAGAGGAAAATGCTACTCTAGGCAACAGTAGAATAATGAAGAAAAAATGTTCCAACCCTTGGCCCAGAATTCATATGAATTACAGGAGGACGCTGTGTTCTGTGTAATCTTGTTTTTGCATCTTACCAACACAACAAATGTGAGCTGCTGGTTGGGTTTTCTGCCATGGGAAGACAAGCCTGCACCCACATCTTGGATGGGTGGGGGAAACAGAGAGTGCTTATCCTCTTTGATGGATGAAGGAAGAGGTTTCTAAAAAGAAAATATACTGTGTGTATAGCATCCAGTACAGCCTGATGAGCTGTCTTGTCTCCATGCAGTGGGAATACATGTGTGCCACTGGTATCAATAGGCAAGGGTACAGATTGCCAGCAGTACCAGCATGGCTGTATGGCAGGGTTAGCTTCTACTGGCTCTGTGTGCTGAAGGGACTCACTGCAGGATCAGGGGGAGCAAAGGGAGCATTCAGAGTGAGGCAGGAGACAGGAAGATTGCTGCTTTCTTAAGTGCCTTATTACTGGACTGGTTTCGCTGTATCGCCTGCATCCTCGGAATAAAAGTGGCTTGAAATCTCCTTTTGAAGAGAAATGTGCTTGCTATCACACCAAACAGGCTATATTCCTCTTTTGCTAGCATACTTAACAATTGCATTCATATCTGGATATGAATGTATTAGGAAGAATTTCTTCACTACGAGGGTAGTGAGGCCCTGGCACAGGGTGCCCAGAGAAGCTGTGGCTGCCCCATCCTTGGCAGTGTCCAAGGCCAGTTTGGACAGGGCTTGGAGCAACCTGTTCTAGTGGAAGATGTCCCTGCCCCATGGCAGGGGGTTGGAACTGGATGAGCTTTAAGGTGCTTTCCAACCCAAACCAGTTTGGGATTCTGTGATTCTTTAATTTTCCACCTCAACACGATGGAATTCTCAAATGTAACCCNGCTTGGAGCAACCTGTTCTAGTGGAAGATGTCCCTGCCCCATGGCAGGGGGTTGGAACTGGATGAGCTTTAAGGTGCTTTCCAACCCAAACCAGTTTGGGATTCTGTGATTCTTTAATTTTCCACCTCAACACGATGGAATTCTCAAATGTAACCCATGTGCAGCAGTCCTTATTCCAAGGGGAAAGGAAAAAAAAAAAAAAAAGGAATGCAAATATAGATCTTGTATACAGAGATGTATCTTGCCTAGAAAGCTGATGTCTATAAAAGGCTTACAACAGTCTGCTAAAGCAGTAAACATTAGGAGTCCCATCTTGCAGAGAAACAAAGGATTTTCCATAGCAGTGGATTTTAAAAAGAGCAAAGAGCTGTTGATGGGCTTCCTTTCTTCTTGTTAGGAACCTAAAACTCCCTTTGTTATAAAGGGCAAAATGGAGAAGATCTAAACCAAATCTCCTCACTGCTGTTCTTTATCTGTAGAATAGACTCAGAAGAGCTGAGTGGGAGGGTCAGCCAGTTCTATTTTCTCTATTTCTACAGCCCTGTTCCAGTCTCTAACACTGATCAGTTATAACAGCAGCAGCAGATTGCATGTCAGGACACTTTATGAAGTGAGAAATTAGGACTGTTGGAGACTACTTCACAGATGTGTGAACCCAGCAGTGAAGTGAGAATTAGATGTAAATAGTATGTATAATGTTATGAACTGAGCCTGGCTTTGGGTTTGGTTTTTCTTTATTTTTGGATATTGTAATAAGGGGTAGAAAGGGAAACAGTACTAAGCTTACAGGATTTCACAGAATTCTGAGGGTGTCTCCCCAGCATGATGGTTGTCTTGTTCTCTAGGTAGAAATATGGTGTTTAAAGCAAAACCAATATTGATTCATTCCTCTATTAAGAGATAATGAAGAATATTTATACATATCTATTCACTATGTATTGTGAAGACAGAAAATGAAATACAGCTGTCTCAGGAGCATTTAGGAACATGGAATTTATGATGTGCTTCAGTTGTGTGTTTATTGTGTACTGTGTTTCATAATGTATGGTGGTCTCACATTTCCATCACTTGTCCTTAATGTATGACATGCTTCTGGTGCCAAAACATCACACTGGGGGTTATCCACAGGCTACACTGGATTTATGATTTCCTACTTCACCTTTGTAAGCCAGAATGCATTCTGTGTCTTGATAAATAAATGAGCACATCTTGCGGTAAAAATTTAGATAGGAATTCCTGCAGCAACTAGTACAAAAGCTGTGGCATGCTATACATTTAATGATAAGACTTTGGCTTTGCATTTATGTTGAATTGTGAAAGGAAGACTGAAATGAAATCCCTTTTTTTAACATAAAATATTTAAAATCAAGCATTAATTATGCCTAGATTTGATAAGGCTACTTATCAGCCTAGACATGTTTGCACACAGCAGTATCTTCTCATTTAAATTCAATCACAGTCACAAAACAAGCCTGGCTTAGACTAGCTGAAGATATAAACTTCATTTTCATCTCATTAGGCCACCTGGAAGCAACAATCAGTGAGTAGTCCTGACGTCAATGGTCTTTCTACTTCATTAAAATGTTAATTTCATGGCTTTAATTCCCTTTGTAAAATGTGCTGTTGCAGGACACTCTATGCAGATTTATTCTGAAGCAGACAAATCTACATGCCATATTCCTTTTTTAGTGCCTTAGGTTCTTTTGGATTTTTATTTTTAGCCATTCCTATTTTTATAAACTGCTGTGAAACTGTGATCACCATAACAACCGAAAAGTAAATATTTTCTTAAAACAGCCCTTTGAGAATGTATACTTAAGAATCAGGAATTCAGGGCATCATGCATCTAGTGGTATTTTGCTCAGCTGTTCCCTTTTTCAGTATTCAGAAATGAGGCAGGTATTGTAACTGGCTAACATTTTCAGGGAGTAGATCATGAAGGGAAAGCATCCTATAATAAATCAGAAGCAGCTACATAGATCAGCCATAGAATCAACATTTTTAGTTGAGAGCCTACTGATGTTAGGATGAAATGGCCTTTTTATCCATTTTAGAATCCTTCCTTGATAATATGTACTTCCTCAGCATTTAGTCATCTTCTTCCTGCTTTAGAGGATACATTTCTGGTTTTATAGCATACTTCAACATTGTATTGTATGTCATAGACAGAGTTCAACCATTGGTAGTAGAAGTGTGTCCTCATTACAGGAAAATGAGAAGGTTCATTAAATCTTTTCCCCTTCTATTGTATTCAACTGGTTTTGAAGAAACTGAGTACTACTGTATATTTTTTAAAGTGCTATATAAACTCTAATTATGTTATAGTATGCCTGTGCTATCTGTAGGTAGGTGTTATCTATACTTCTGTTGCAGATGGTAAAACCAATGTGCAGGGTCTGGATTTCTCAGAACCCACTGCTGGTGGAGGTACCTGGTCAGGAGTACTGTGGTACTGTGCTCAGCCGGGTGGCTCTGATGACACTCTTGGGTCTGGGCTGGTGACGAGACTCAGCAGTAGGTCTTCTTGCTCTACACTGGCAGACACTGTCTCTTTAGGCTCTGTGCAAATCTCATTGAGCTCCCACTGCCAGGTGCTACCAAGGCCTTTTTGTGAAGGACCCTGAATAATGTATGTAGTTTGCCTGATGTTAACCTGGCTGGAGGTGACAGAGACCACTAAGTCCCAATCCAGCAAATAAAGTACTTATTTTACTAAGCACCAGACACATCTGAAGTTTTATCTCTGGGAATCCTAGCCAGATGCCCCTGGTAAGCAACTGAGAACAGGTAGTTAATTTGGCCTCATGCCCTTCCAGGGTATGCCAGGAGAGCAGTGTAGATGCTGTCTACTATTGTGTACATCTCTGCTAGTTCTCTGGAAGGTGTGTAGGTCAGGGAGCAGAATAGAAATGTTTCCTATAATTGTAAGTGAAAAGTAGCCAAAATAGCTTTAAAGATGTGAATACAGTAGACAGCCTTTCAGACCTCCATCAGTTTCCTGTTTCAGATTAGCTTAGATAATTTACCAGTGAGTCTTAAACCACGCTGGTAACTATTTTGTCACTCTTAGTGTTAAGGGAGAAGTTTTTGAAAGTCAGTGAAGACAGATGGACTGTAGCCAATTCATTTCCATTTTAGGGCTCTTGCCTACAACATTATTTCATCACAGGCAGTACCATAACTCAATGTACCAGTCAGTTTAAAATGCCAAAGTGTGCCAGGGGTTTACTCTATGAATAGAATTATTCATTCATGCCTGCTGTTGGTTAGAGTGGAGTGATACTATGACGACTTCTCAGATCATGGATTGATCTAGAAAAATATTCCATTTTGTAACTTGAGATTTAGCTGTTATTGCAGCAGCATATTCACTCTTTTAACACTGTGTTTTGATTTGACATACAATATATCTTAAAAACTCATCAAAGCATTTGTCACTTTGGTGTGCAGTCCACTTAAACAGGCGTTCCTACAGGTGTTTGAACAGTTGTCTTCAGCTTGCCAAATGAATTTTGTTGTCAGCCTTGACGTTTGCAAGGCGATTTCTAGGATAGAGCAACATAGTTAAAGCTGCTGTCATCACTTAATGAACTTTGGACTGTAGGTTGACATGGCTTTGGGAGAATAAAAAGACATCTTTGTGTTTTGTATTTCTTTTGCCTCAGTCTCTAATTATATGTAGTTTCAAAGATATTCATGTTATAATTGCCTATTGTTTGATTTGTTTACTTGTTTTTAATGCTTTCAGAAGCAGGGCAGATGGAAGAGTCAGTGGGTGTTAGTTTGTGTCACCACTGCTTAGGCAGAAAGCATACTGAGATGAGTGGTGGACTTTGGGTTTCAGCATTCATCATGCCTTCCATGTTTCAAAAAGTAGAGCAAGCCTGCTGAAGTCCTCCTTTCCTTGTGCTTGCCTACGGAAAGGTTTTTACCAGAGCAACCTCTTAGAGCTAAGCTGGCTTTGAACTCAGCCAAGCTAGACATGATTTTTCATCGCCCCGTCATTTATTTGTGAAAGACCATCTGGCAGTTCATCATTCTGCAGCTCTTAAAAAGCCTAACTTTAACTGCACCTCAGATGAGAGATTATGCTCTTCAGGTAAACATGAACTCTCTCACTGCCTTTGCTGACCTGCCATGTGAATCAGTAGCAATGTCTTTGTTCCCATTTGTAAGGACAGCGTTTTTTCTTCCCACTAGGATGGAAAATAGGAGACATCCAGTTGCTCCTGGCTGATAAAGACATTGTGCTGTATCATGGCAAAGCCTTCTTGTGGGCAGTTCAGAGTCCTCTACCAGCTCTGGGCCAGGTCCCTTCCTGACTCTCATTCCTCCAGAGCAGAGATGCTGGTGCGTTTACTGGTGGTCAGGAGGGCTCTTGTCCTTTCCCTCCTGGTCGAAGCTCTCTTCAGCTGTTTGTATCCATAGATCAAATAGGAATGAGAATAGCAATCTTCACCTAAAGTCTGTGCAGATGGTGTCTATCTTGTTTATGGCCACTGAGACTAAATATTGAGACTAGTGAGGCTGAATGTTGACTGGAGTGAACCATGCTACTTGAGGGAAAAAATCAAGGTACTACTGAGGAACATGGAGTTTTATGGGATGTGCTACTGATGTGCCTGTTTCCAGTCTCTGTTCGCTGTTCTGTACACCTAAAGATCTCCCAGTGGAGGAAGCTGTGTAGCGAGGACTACATGATGCCTTTTGTGCTTTGAGTGGTGAGCCTGGGGGGAGCAATGCGCAGAGACATTGTTTAAGTGGTCTTGAGGGAAAGGTTTCTGATGTTTCTGAACTCAAAGTGTATTTATGGAAACATAGCTCAAGAGGCTCTTCTGCTATGACAAGTAGTTTCTCTCCTTAATTAAGCATTGTCATCTCAATGCACTGTGTGAAACTTAGGGGGCTTCATTTTTCCCAAGTCAAAATATTTAAGGAAAACAATTGTGTGCTGCCAACAATGGGCTTTTTAACTTGCAGGCCATTTGTTTCTGTAATTCCTCTGAAATAATGTGCATTGCTTAAGTTGATTTTATTCGTTGTGGTTTAGTTATGTACATATGCATATTTGTCTCAAGAAGCAATGCTAAAAACATTTGTAATGACTGCTCCCAGAGCCTTCTAGCACGCAGTGCCAACAGAGTTAAATGCTTTGCAGGAGTTCAGAGATGGAAGTCTACAGCAGATATTTTCATGAAGCCAGTTTTGGACTTCTGTTCAAAGAAGCCTGCACAACGCGGGTTTGCAATGTTTTTTCATCTGTGACTTCAGCTGCCAGCATGGGGTTGCCTTCTGATCTGTATAAAAAGATACTAGCCCACTGCAACCCACATCTTTAACATAAAGGTACAATGTATGTATGGATCATGAGCCTAAACCTGGTCATACTTGCCTTGAACGGAGGAACACATTTGGCTCAGTGTTGGGCCATTGGGTACTGGGATGATATAAAAGGTCCCTGTCAACCTTGTTCTTGCAATACTGAGACCAGATCTGAAGATGACACTGGCCTCTGTCTGACACTTTTGCTGTCCTTGAGGTAGGAATTCAGTTTTTACTTCTCAGGCTGGCAGGCTGACAGCATCACACATGTGGAAGTACAAGATGGATGCTTACAATTCAGCTTCCATCTGGGCACAGGAATGACTGTTCAGGCACTCTCAGCAGTCTTTGCTCATTTTCATTCAAAGGATTAACTTTAGTATATTTTTTTCTAAGCATCCCTATGAAGAGCACTTTTTGGAACAAAACTATAAGCAAATAATCTTATTTCTGGAGACAGATCTTTTTGCTGTTGTGCATTTAAAATTACTGCAGTCTCTCATTTATCTACAAGACCATGATGTTTTGTTTTCACAGATTCTGTGGCATCCTTTTTTACTTTGCATTGAACTGTCACAATAGCTTCTCATGATACAGGCATTCTCACATCACCAATTAAACATAAGTGAGCTGGAGCTGAGGGCATTGGCTAGTGATTCCATCAGAGGAAGCTCATCTGCTCCTGGCCTTCCCCATGTCATCTGCATGGTGGAGGAGCAGCAGCTTTCCATGCTTCATTTTTCCTAGTGCTTTACCGGGGAAGGGAAGAAATGCTGTTTGAATTGACACTGTAGAAGAGTGATGCAGGATGAACAGTGCATGTCCTTCACTTTGGCTTGAGTGAACAAAGGGGTAGCAGCTAATCGGTTTGGTCTGCAGAAAAGGTCTCCAGTCTCTGGTCTGGAGAACAGTCTTACAAGGAATGGCTGAGGGACCAGGGGGGTTTAGTCTGGAGAAGAGAAGGCTCAGGGGAACGTTATTGCTCTTTACAGCTGCCTGAGAGGAGGTTGTAGTGATGTGGATGTTGGTCTCTGCACCCAAGTAACAAGTGATAGAACAAGAGGAAACAGCCTCAAGCTGCACCAGGGGAGGTTTAGATTGGATATTAGGAACAATTTCTTCATGGAAAGGGCAGTCAGGCATTGGAACAGGCTGCCCAGGGCACTATCCCTGGAAGCATTCAGAAAAATGTGTCTATGAGGTCCTTAGTGACATGGTTTAACAGTGGCCTTGGCAGTGCTGGGGAATGGTTGGACGTGATATTAAAGGTCTTCTGTAACCTAGTTGATTCTATGATGCCATGATTTCACTGGGGGAGCTGGAGCCATCAGGATGCAGTCAGGAGGATGTTTGATTTTACAATAATAAAGGCTTGAGCAGCTTTTTGGGGTTTGTTTAGGAGAAAAAAATAGGAGACGGTTATGTGCCCCAGGTACCTGTAGGGTGGTACCTTCTTAAAGAAGCGCATCTCTCGTGAGACCTCACTTGGAGTATTGTGTACAGTTGTGGTGTCCTCAACATAAAAGGGACATGGAACTGTTGGAACAAGTCCAGAGGAGGGCCACGAGGATGATCAGGGGACTGGAGCATCTCCTGTATGAAGATAGGCTGAGAAAGTTGGGGCTGTTCAGCCTGGGGAAGAGAAGGCTGCGTGGAGACCTCAGAGCAGCCTTCCAGTATCTGAAGGGGGCCTATAAGGATGCTGGGAAGGGACTCTTCATTAGGGACTGTAGTGATAGGACAAGGGGTAACGGGTTCAAACTTAAACAGGAGAGGTTTAGATTGGATATAAGGAAGAAATTCTTTCCTGTTAGGGTGGTGAGGCACTGGAATGGGATGCCCAAGGAAGTTGTGAATGCTCCATTCCTGGCCGTGTTCAAGGCCAGGTTGGACACAGCCTTGGGTGGCACGGTTTAGTGTGAGATGTCTCTGCTTATGGCAGGGGGGTTGGAACTGGATGATCTTAAGGTCCTTTCCAACCCTAACTATTCTATGATTCTAAGATCCTGGTCAGGAATGGTCAGTCATTGCTGGTTGTTCTCCCTGTCTGCTCTCCTTCCATAGCGTCTGGGAGGGTGCATGTGTTACAAAAGGTTTCTCTGTGTGAGGAGGATCCAAAGGCAGTCAGACCTTTCAACTGTATGGCTCCTTTCCACCAGAGGAGCTCCACCAAGTAGCTGCAGTAGGGTTTGGGTCTGATCCCATGTCGTTAGGGAGGAAAGGAGCTATATAATCATTATCCTTTTTAGAAATCTTAACCACAGCCTGTGAAGGGATGGCAGTGCTTTATCTGACAAATATGTTACTGTCTTTCATCAGCTGATTATAATCTTCTTGGAAGTTCCAGTGTGGCTGTTTTTCCCCTCTTCTTTTTACTATTGTGTTTTGTTTAACTTTCCCTAATGAGCCCAGTGAAAAGCAATTGTTCTAAATAAATCATGTGCGCTACAAAGCAGTATATCACAATTAGGCTTCCATTATACTTTAATTGGGCACTGCATTATTAAATTGATGTCTTTGGCTTCTTCCAGGTCTCAGACTAATCCTGAAACAAATTCCTCTTTGTGGATAAATATTAGTCAGTCGTAATTAAAGAGTATTCATTGGAGTTGCAGCTTTTCATGAAATCCCTTTCTGATTAAGACAACTCCCCGAAGTACTGGGCTGATTAAATTTAATAAGATTTGTCCACTTGTGTGTATCATGGTCTGGTGGAAACTGTTTTAGCACCAGGGGATTGGGAACAATAAGTTCATATCTCAGTGCAGGCAGTCATGGGTCTAAATGGCTGTTAAGTGCAGTGCTGTATGCTCTTGTATCAAGGGGCTCAACAGATTGTGTGGTTGGTCAATGGAGGAAACAAAACCCATGGGAACTGAATTAGTAGTATTAGAGTTGAATATCAAAGGGTTACGTCACATCTAGAGGGTTACAGTAAAGAATGGAAGATTAAAGTATGTCAGAGGCTCTGTTGACTATTTCATGTACTAGGGCTTTGCTGTGTAATTGAAACCCAAGTGCTTTTCTGCCCCAAACTGATTTCATTCTGTGAGATGTATAGATGAGCTTGTTTTTAGAGCTAATTCAGGAACCAGATGTTCTTGACTAAAGTTCTTCTAACAGCAGTGTATGAAACGCTTTCAGAGCAAAATCGTTGTCCTGGGTTTAAAACAAGGTGAAGCAAAAGCACAGTGTGGCTTTCTAGTATATATATGCATCAGAAAGAAGTTATAAGCCTTGTAATTTTCTGTGTGCTGAAATTATCCCTTCTTGTCAGGCTGCTGGTGCTGTTCTGCATTCCTCTTGCTTTGTACACAGAAATGAAAACAAACCACTGTGACCAAGAATGGCAATAACACAAACTGGCGAGGCATGAAATGCGAGAGACCAGCTCGAGATGGCTGTGGAAGCACTCTATCCAAATATTTGAGGTGGCTGCTAGCAGGTGTTTTTTCAACATCTAGTTCATGCTCTATTTTTGGTGCAGGGTATGTTTTCATCTAGTGTTTTGTTTTGGTATAGGCCGTGTTTGTAATAGCACACCTCTCAGAAGTCTGAATGTGTTTTCAGTTTCTTCTCGTGTATCCCAAATACAATGGGTATATCATCCAGACCATCCTTCATATTGAGGGGAATCCAAGTTGATCCCTAATTCCAGATTCCTTCTCCCGGCGCTGCTGAAGGCTGCGCTGACAATGAGTGATGCCTGGGACAGTTGGAAGAGGGCAGGGTTATAAAAGAGTGTCAGGTCACTAAGCAGCTAAAGAGTACTCTCTAGCGGTTGACTTTGGGTAGTGATAAGAACAGCGAAGTGCACTGAATTAACAGAAAGTTACTCATCTATAGCCATTAAAAAAAAAGGAAGAAAAATAAAGTAAGGTGAGGAAAGGAAGCTGAACTTTATATCTGAATTGTAGAAGAGAATAGATGTAATGCACTAGAAGCCAAGTATAAATTGAGAAGGGCCCTGAAAAGAAAGACTTGGTGGTGTTTGTTAATGAGATTTCACCATTACCCAACAGTGTGCACTTGCAGCCCAGAAAGCAACCATGTCCTGGGCAGCATCAAAAAGAGGGAGGGGAGGGGGTTCTCCCCTTCTACTGTGCTCTATACCTTACAGTCAAGCATCCAGCTCTGAGGATAGCAACACAAGAGGGGATGTGGTCCTGTTGGAGCAAGTCCAGAGAAAATTCCCATCCCACATAATGGCAATTCCTAAACTATTTATATATATATATATTTGAAAAGAGTATAAAGAATGGATATGGATGAACCAGGGGACATAAATAGCCTCTATTAGAATGAGCAGGAAGATTGCGAAGGGTAATCCCTTTAATGCTTGTTTTAATTGGGACCCTGAAAGCTAACATATGCCTTTGTGCCACAACATGGAAGTTCATACATACTGATACTGCAGAAATTCCAGGTTTTAAGCCAGCTGCGTTGTTTACCTAGCAATAATATCCTGCAATGTTAGGCATCATTGGTATGGCAGTTGTGTATGTAAACTGTGCCAGAGTATTTTGCTTTGCTGTTAACTCAGCCAGGCCACTCAGAAATGACAGTGGAAAATGCCGAGGTAACAGCTGAATTCTGGCAGAAGTGGATTACCTCGAATGGGGATGTGTTTTCTTTTGTCGAGATTGATGCTTAATTCCATCTGTGTTGGAGAGAGATTGTTCATCCAGGCAGAGAGCAAAGGAATGTACAGCGGTGGATTGCTTCTTTCTCAGATTCCCAGTGATTTCAAATGCCCAACAAGTAGCAGAGGAATTAGGTGGATAGTCTGTTACATTAAAGATAAGAATAAGCTCTGTGTGTTTGTGTATGACTTATTTTAAGGGTATTTGATGTCTTTATTTTGCATAATTGTCATCATATTTAGCCTTCCAGAAATACTTGCATGAAATAAATAAGCTGCTTCCTAAATTTATGTACATTTGACTGTCTAGCAAGATGTCTTATCATGACAAGGTAGCGTACATGTGATGCTTTTTAGAAGGATTTCTGTACTGCAGAAGGATTACTATACTGCAGCATAATACATTATCTTCATTTCAAGCATAATTGTGATTCTTGTCTGTTGGTTGTTTGCCAGGAAATTCATGTTAGAGCTTCATGGAGTTGGAGAGTTGCATACCAATGCCTCTCATGTTATATGAAATATCATTTTTCCATATGAAAAAGTGATAGTATACTATAAGCCTAGAAACAGCATGTTTTCTCCTTCCTAACATATAACATACCCACAAAAACCAAATTCCAGACTTGTACAGAAGGTAGGAAGAGAGCAGATATGCAAGTGAAGGTATAAACATGGCATTTTTGTTATCTGAATTTGATAAATATAGTTTGGGAATGATAGGGTGAAGAGTGGTGAGTCAGTTATGCCTGGTCATCCCTAGTGACTGAAAATAACTTGTTATTCCAACCCTTTTATCCCTGAGCTCTCTCCTCTCCACATATTTTTGTACTTTATTTATAGCTTGACCAGCTTTTGCTTTGCAATCTGTAAAATAACCCTTCAGAGCTGGGGAGGGAAGACCAAAGGGCAGCAGCCCCCAGGCAGTGTTGTGGATGGAGGCACTGTGTTGACCTGTTCCCCATTGTGATGGCTGCATCTCCCCTCTCTCCTGCACACCCTTCCCTCATCTGCTCAGAGATGTGTCTTAACTGAGCAAACTCATTTCCTGCAGTCATTAGTTGGTTTGTGTTGACAGCAGTATGCAGGAGCCATGTGCAGTGCTTCACATGAGCTGCCTGTGGCTTTAGTAGCATCTGGGTTGGAGGGCCCATGCTCAGGGATGTGGCAAGATAGAGTAAAACCTTAATGGAGGTTGTAAGCTGTTCTGAAATGCATGAAATCCATCCCCACAGCCTATACGTGTATTTATCCCATAAAGCATAGCTGTGCAAACAATGCCTGCAGTAATTATGAGCTAAATCTATTGTATTTTGCTTTGTCTCAATGTGTGCTTAAGTATTTTTGTATAGTTTAATCCATGAACTAAGAATCAGTTTAGCACTGGATATATCTTAACTTTCTGCTCTTAGCTTTCCCAACTTTCCCACAGCACTTCTGTTACCATAACTGAAGTACACTATGTCTCCCTTCTTGTATTAGCTCAGATTTGGTTTGGAGAGGAGGAAGGGAGCTGGCAGGTTTATCTGCTGAAGAAAAGGGGATCCCTTGTATTCAAATAGAAGAGGATAGATCCACTTCTGCCATCATAGTACCACTGGTTTATAGCCCTGCAAAGAATCACACAGGAGGCCTTTAAGTTGACTAGATTTTATTGGCACGACAAGTTCAGTGTAGTGATGCTAATTAAAAGAAGGTATAAATTTGGGTGAATTATCATTTGCTTAACTGCAGTGCTCATTTTTTTGACATATGGAGAGGGGACAGACATGTTAAAGCAACAAACAAGAACCTGACTAGCAGACACCAGCCTGGGGTGGGAGGATCTCAGGCTCTGTCACAAGTGAGAGTGGAAAAACTGTCCCATAGCTTGTTTATTTGCCATGAGTCAACTGGGGCTCAGAAACCTCTCATGGATGGTTTGCCAGACTGTATTCTCCTTGCCTGGAAGGCTTCTCCTTACCATTTCAGCAGGTCTGGTGTGAGGTGGCTGCCCAGTTTGGCTGTGGTGGCTCAACATTGACTTCTGCGCTGGAGAATGGTGGGGTTTGCATCTCACCCCTGTTGCACATCACTTCGAATCCTACCCAAGTGCCATCCTGGGACACTCGCTGTAGCTTGATGGCTTCATTGCCTTCTAGGCTATGGCAAAGGGCTTTCTAATGCTTAATAAACAGGCTCAATATCAGCTCTCACAAGGAGGCTGTAGCTACAAGAAAGGACGTAGTCTTTGGAGGCATAAAAATGAAAACCAAGTGGGCATGTTAGTACTGGATGTCTGTGTATGGACTTAATGAGACCATTCTGGAAAACTCTACTTAGTTCCAGCACCCACACTTTGAAAAGTATGGTGAAATATTAGAAGAGATTCAGAGAGCTCAAAAGGGATTTGAGCTTTTAAAAACACACTTCATTTTGACATTTCAGAAGCTTGGTAGGTTTACTTTGTTCAGGAGCAACTTCTGAGGCTACCAGACCAAGCGGACACTTACCCACGTGAGCATGGACAGCTGTTTAATTTAGCCAAGTTATATGGTCAGGAAGTAAAAGTATCAATGTGATGTACACATACACATACCCATACCTCCCTCCCATTAATTAAAGGAATTGCCAATCTCATGTTAAAAGCTTGAAGGCATTCTATGTAAGTGCCTGTGGCCTGTGTTATTCAGGAGATTAGATTAGATGATGATAACACTCCTGTCTAGTCTTAAAATAATTAAAAGAGGTGTTTGCAGAGATTTCAAAGTCAAGCAGATCCCCTCCCTGACAACTTCAGTTAGTGGTATTGTATTACACATTAATGAGACGTGGCATTAGGCAGTAGAACGATGTGATTTAAATGTATATGAGTTAAGTGCATGTAATGATTGCTTATAGCTATGAGGGTGTCCTTATATCCCTTGATCTTTGCACCAGCCAGGCTGGAGGTACCTTGTAGATCCCAGTAGTCCTCTAACTCCTCTACAGGGTACCCAGAGCATATTTCCTTCCTGGTAGGGAGCAGGAAGCAGCCAGGACTGCCCCTTCCCCAGGCTCCCACCCTCAGGGACAAGAGGTGCAGCTTCCTTAACTCCTTTGTGTTGGCAGGTGGAAGGTCTTCCTCTCTCCTTGTATTCACAATGCTGGTGAAATTCAGAGAGCTAGAAAAAGAATTGTATGCAGGATTGCTCTTCTCTGTTAATCAAGGCCAGCATTATCATTGTCTTTTTTGGGGGTTTTTTATTTGATTGCTATACTTACCCAAAAAAAGATTTCCAATAATTACTGAGTTGAAAGTGATTTAGATTAACCCTGGCTGACACCGCTGCTTTAAAGAGAGCTGCCTGAAGTTGAGCATCTTCACAAGGATGATACTTCCCAGGAGGGGCTGTAAATCCTTGAAGCTACTCCCTCCTGTTACAGCATCCTCAAAGTAAAATGACTCAAATCTCAGGAGCTAAGACAATAATATTTCCCAGTAAGCAGTTTTAGATGGCTGTTAATGTCCAAAGATGTATCTTTGTTTCAAAGGTAATGCACAATACTCAGATACAGTGAACCATAGCTAGTTTCTTCTAGTTGTTTCTATCTCTGCCTTTATTATGTTGCTGATCAGTTTATTTACAGAAATGCCAGGCATCCTCCTGTAGAGTTTCCCAAGGATGTGTATATAAAGTTGAGGACATTAAGGGATGGGTCAGGGAGTTGCAGCCAGTGTATAAAACAATAGCCTGGAAATGCAGAGCTGTGTGATGAAGGAACCAGTTATAATATGGTGGGAAGTGAAAGGAATGGGCCTCACACATAGGTTCCACTTTTCACAGAATAGCTTATTTAAAGGTGGTCATGAATATTTTGCTGCGAGAGCATCTAAGTCTACCTCTTCCCGTTCTGGCTCAACAGCTCATCATGTGCTGTTCTGGGATGTACTGTGGTTAAGAATAGCATCTTCTCTGCTGGATCAATGCGGGGGAAGAGACTATAATCCTTGTAAGATTTAAAGTAATGTTAATGATAGCTAAAGTAGGACAAATTACAGCTGCTGAGATCCTTGCTAGGGATGGAAATGGATAATGGCACTGTTAATGCCAAGGAGACTTAGCTGTCTTTTCACCTTCCAGACTGCTGAGAGTCTGAGCAGTTCATTGCATGGATTTGCCTAGGGCCCATCCTCATTTTTGGCTCACTGAGGGCCTTTTTGGCTTTAAAAGCTTCTGTTCTGAATCATCATTTTTGACCATAGTTACTGCTTATATAGATCCTCTTGTTTCTCAGTGAGCTTGCTTAGCATCGTGCAGTCCAGGGTATGAGCAAGAAAGTGTCCTTGCCATTGACATGAACTGAAGAATGAGCACTGCTCGAGCTCCTGAGCCATGCTCATAGCAGAGGGTAATAGGTCCATCCCCAACCAGCCCACTTACTCCTGATTATGTGCTGAGCATCACTTATAGCAGTTTTCACCAACTGCAGCTCCCTTGCAATATTCTCTTTGTAAATGTGTTTAGAAGAAACTGAAAATAGTTTAATCTTGCCTTTTAAATTCATTTCTTTCCTCTAAAATACTGTGCTGACATGGTACTACTGAACATAGAATTAAAAGTAATTTTCTGTTTAGCTGTGACATCTTTATTTTGAACCTATTAAGAGTCTGATGGTTGTAAGGTTTTTATAATAGGTTGAGAGATAACACGTTTGCCAGCACACATGCAAAGGAGCACAGGGGTACAAGAGCAGGCAGGGCAAACCCCAAAACCCAGATAGACAAACAGAACCTCTATCCCAACTCAATAAGGGCTGTCACGGGAGAGCTGCAACCCATGAGTCAATGGGAGAGGCTCCTGTCCATCACCTTACAGACTGAGGGGCCTTGTTGCTTGTGGGACTTGTTAGAGGATGCCCAGGAGGAGTGTTTATGGATTGTACAAGATTTATTTATGGGATATTTAGGGAAGGAACCAAAAGTGGGAAAATGAATGGTTCAGCATGGTTTGGGATTAGCAAGTTTGGGAAAATGAGAGAAATAAGGAGTAAAAGGGTTGGTCCTATGTAATGGTGGTCAGTCGACTTGCCTGAATATGCCTTCCATCTGATCAGCCCAGCCTGCCTCATCTTCTCATTAAACCCTATTTCTAACTATTTTCTGGGGTAAGGGAACTCTGTGGTTGTGTGTGTGAGGGCTACCAGATGCTGCAATGCCTAACACAGAATAAAAATCTCGATGCAAGGTGTAGTGAAAGAAAATGTCCTCATTTTTCCTTGTAAATGTTTTTGAAAAGAAAGTGTCTTTCCGTGATGCTGTTGATTTGATCATGGGCCTGGTATATTCTTCCTCTGCCACCTCTGAGTGCAATGCCCAAAGCAACCAGCTGTGCATTGGAATTGCTTGACGTAATGTCATGTATCAACAGAACTCAAAATAGATATAACTTTGATTGGAGCACAGAAAGAAAAGGAGAAAGTGTTTAAAAAGAAAAGGAACGGTACTTTTGAGTCATTTTATCATCCCAAAATGGAGACCACCTCTTGGATTAATTGTCATCTGCATGTTATGCAGTTTATGGCTGCTTAACAACAGTTGCACATAAACTTTATTTTCATTCCCAAGCACTGTAGCAAGGTTTCCTTTTGTGAAGTACTTTTATAAAGCATAAGACAGAAGAGCTTTTAACAGCATGAAGGATATATGGTCATACTACTGCAGGAAGAAGGTCTTGAGACTGTGAAGCTACTGAAACTGGTGTGTCTCTGTCCTGAAGAGCTGGGCTACCTCCCTGACATCTTAGCTTTAATGGCAGTTTCATAGCTTAACTAGATTTCAGATGCAAAACTGTGAACATTACTTGATTTTCTCTGTCCTTCATCCCTTCCCCAATGGGATGTGGGTAAAGATCCCTTAGATTTCACTAAACACATTGCAATAGCTGGTTTGTCCACCAACAGCTTCTCTGACCTATGAATAAATACACTTGCTTACTTCATTGTTGACCCACTAGAGTAAAATGATGTAGCTTCCTTTAGGGCAATTTCTTCTTACAATGTGCAGAAACAGGTTTTTTAAAGTAGATCTTTAAATTCAGGTGGGAAATCAGTGACTGCCTTGCATCTTCACTTTTCTTTGCTGGTTGACTGCCACCTTGCCATTGAGCTGCTGTTAGGTATCTTCAGACTGCAGAGGCAAGAAGTTTAAGTTCAGAGGGAAATGGAGACAATAAAGATGCTCTAGGTAAGGATGCATGTTCAAAACTGCCTGATTAAATCTAGCCTAAGGGAATTTTGTCCCTGTTCACAAATGGTCTACCTTCATCTGCTACAGTAACCTTTCTTCTTTTTTGCAGATTTCCTTGTAGCATGTTTGGCAGTGGTGCACTGATCCTGTCCATATTGGAAGATGCCATTGATAGATCAGCAGAGACTCATAGGATCATAGAATGGTTTGGGTTAGAAGGGACCTTAAAGATAGTTTAGTTCCAAGATCATGCAGAACCTTTTTGTTCAAGTTGCAGTGTGGATCCCGCAGCTTTACTGCACCTAACACTAGCAGGACATGCTTCTTTTGGCAGCTGTAGAAAACTGATTGAAGCTGGTCCTCTCCACATGCTTGCCTTGCCAGGGAATTAAAGCTTCAGGCTGCCATTTGTGTGGAGTTTTTAAGTATGTATGACCCAAACAAGGGGCCTGCTGAGAAAGGCTCTAATTCTCATGTGTATGAAACCTGGAATTCTGGTCTTCCTTCTTTCTGATGTTTCTGTGCTTTCAGATATGCTAAATCTACCTTTGAAGTTTCATTTCTTCTTATGTAAAATACACTTTAGTAGGTGAACCTTGCAGCTGGGCATTAGGAGATACTAGTTCAAGTTTGGACACACCGGTTCACGTAATCATCTTTTGCCTTGGTTTCTGCATTTGTAATGCAGAAAGGATAATGTCCAGCCTCATGGCCCCCCATGTACGTGGCCTTTTGAGCTTTGTTCTGGGTGACTAATTTAGAAGCCACAGTGCAGTGTGGGCCTTCTGCAGTCTGGTGTGAAGCCCTGCTGGAAGGTATTTGTCTGGGGATGCTACAGATCCATAGGTAACGAGCAGAGGCAACGAGCAGAGGCTTTCCCCATATCTGATCAGGAATTCATGGGAAGAAATATATCTGCCTTGTGAAGAGATCAGACCATCTGTGTGTGTGTGTGTGCAGGGAATCCTGCCCAGTCCTGCCAGTGCCACTTGTACAGAGTCAGAAAAGCTGCATCTTAAGCAAATCTGATGACTTATTGCCTGTGGTCTGCATGCCAGTGGTCCTTATGAGTAATGACTTGGTTCTTCAAGAGCATTTGCAATGGCAGACTAACTGCCATTGCAAGACACAAATGACTGCATGGTGGGTGAGAAACTCAGGTGGCCAAAAGCCCTTTTCATAGAAGACTTTTTTCATACAAGGCTCTCAGGAAGGCTGAACCTTTCTGGCCTCACTCTTGAGATAAAGTGCGTAGGTTTTATGTGCCACTAGGACCTGGGGAGTTATAGACAGATTGTAAGAGGTGGGTATATCTTAGAGGCATATGTAGCAGCCCTTTCCCTGGCTGGGCCAGGAATTAGGGGATGTCTGTCCTGTAGGATGACTGTAATTCCCTCTGAAGTATTTGGTGTAGGGAGAGGAAAAATGCAAGCTGTTCTCAAAATAAAAATCCTTTGTGCTAAGGTGCAGCAGGCTGGCTATTGTTTCCTTCTGTAAGGACTGGGCTTCTAAGACACGTTCAATTCTGGAAGGAGATGTGACAGGTTTTACCTGTGGAGAATACAGTGGTTCTCTGCTTTGATAGAATGTGATCCCATAGCTAGACAAAAGCTGGAGTATTGAGTTTGCTCTGATAGACCTCTTAGGAGCCATACATAGCCCTTTAAAAACCCAAGCAACCTGCCACAAACCTGTCCAAGAGAGATTGCTATAAGACAGCAGAGTTATAAAATACTCTGAAAGGCTGAATAGGGTTTTTCCCCCTCTTGTGATATTTGGAGTTGAACTTTAGATACATCATTTTGAACATGGCCTTTTAAAGTAACTTTCTGTTCTGTCCCTGTCATTTTCAGAGCTGTAAAGGAAAGACAAAATGCCAAGGGAGGGGAGCAAATGAAAAGAGGGAGCAGGGCAAAAGAGTAGGTGTTGATCATCTTTGCAAGAGGTGACATCAGCTATGAGAACAAAAGTCTTCAATCGCTGCAACTGGAGACAGCTTTTAGTCTCCGATTCTATTTTGCCCTGAGCCAGCCAGGCAAATAAAAACAGCAGTATAAATCACTGCTGGCAGAACTTCAGTTATGCAACATCCAGTGCACCAGGCACCTATTTTTAGATCAGTTTTACACTAGCAGAATTTACTTTATGAAATCTAAAAAGAATGTCTGGTCAGAGGCAGGGGGATAGCGAGGGCATTTAGAGAATGCAAAATGTAAAAACACCTACTACAGGGATGCACAGAGTGTAACAATACTTAGTACAAAGATAGCAAACCCCACTTTGGCAATACTGATACCCTTTCAAGAGTGTTGGCTTGATCAGGTGTGGTAATAAGAGTTAGGTTTTTAATAAAGGGGGGGGGGGTTATCAGTATTCCCTTGAATTGCTGTATAAATGTTAGCTATACTCACTTAAAGCTGGGCTTCTCTACCATTTATGGTGTACTTTTGTCTTTACCAGATGTGGGATGCAGCAAGCAGCAGCTCACCTCCTTACAATAGTGACTGGGCATACTTAAAGCAGTTGTGTTAACTGGAGCTCTCTGCAAAGCTGGCTGAGCCACAGAGATATTCCTCATCCTCTATAAGATGCCCTAGCTTTAATGAGCTCCTGATACTTAGCTGGTATATGTTTCACCTATGTTTTCTCAGTCTTCAATGGATTAGGATTGTGTATGCTTGTATTGCTCCAGATCAAACTGAATCTTTTTCAGTGTTCACAGGAGTATACACCAAATTGTATTTCGTTAGTTAAAAGCAATTTCAGCTTGCAGCACAGGTATGAGTAACTGAAGATCAGTCTCACGTACTGTGCTCTTTATCCAAGAATGTATACGCATCTTCTCTCCTTTAAATTGAATTTTAAGCTCTTACTCACTGTTGTAATTCCATGATAGTTTGTACTGGGTACAGTTTTGTTCCCAAAGTTTCTTGCTCAGATTTGGAACAGATTGGGAAATGTTTGACCTTTCTGCCTTCGGAGATCTTAGCAGATACAACATACTCTGCAGAGCTAATGTACCTTGGGGGTTTCTGCCACAATTTGGACAGTTTTCAGTCACACCTTGGAGTGAATTAATGTTCTGATCATTGCATGATCTGTACTGATTATTTTCTTTCCCCTCCAAACCTTTCTGTAGGTGACAATCTTGATGCCATCCATGACATAACTGTGGCGTACCCCCAAAACATTCCTCAGACAGAGAAGCACCTTTTGAATGGAAACTTCCCAAAGGAGATTCACTTCCACGTCCAGAGATACCCCATAGAGACAGTCCCCATTTCTAAGGAGGAGCTGCAGCTTTGGTGCCGGAAACGTTGGGAAGAGAAAGAGGAGAGACTCCGACACTTCTATGAAGGTGGAAAATGCTTCAGTGCAACAGGGCAAAGCATTATTCCGCCATGTAAATCTGAGCTCAGGGTCCTTGCGGTCAAGTGCATCTCACTCCTGTATTGGACAGTGTTCCCGCTGGGTATGCTTGCACTGCTGTACTTCTACAGCTTTGCACAATGGTATTTTGTAGTCATGATCATCTTTTTTGTTGTGCAGCAGAAGATATTTGGTGGGCTGGAACTAATTGAACTTGCATGTCATCGATATTTTAAAAAGCAACAGAAAATTCATGACATGAAAGTAAAAACCAATTAGTTTTGGGGTAGAGGAAGAGGTAAAAATGGATGGGTTCAAGATGTCCTGTGAATTTTATGCACAGGGAAGAATTTTTGCATGAGAATTGTCTTTTCCTATTGCCATTGTTAGACATTTGCACTTGATTCTGTGAAGAGAAAGAAAAATGTTAGTTACTGCTACATGTGAAAATGGTAGTTTTTATCTCTGAATGTAATTTCAACACTGCTCTTGCAAGCAGCTAGCAACTGCATTCTGCTGTAATTAGCAAGCAAATTGCTGGATTATTGAACAATCACAAGGACATTAATAAATGTGACATGCACTGAACTTCCATGTAGAAACCCAAGCTGTCTAGCTAAGAGAGACAGATGTATGATTTCTGTATGATCACGCTGTCGTAAAGTAAGCACTGGGTTTGGAAATGATGTTTTGATGGTAGGTGTAAGGAGGAGAGGTTGTTTCTTTTTTCTATTTCAAGTATTCAGACTTCTTATTTTAAAACAATATTTTTGCATAAGCTTTTCCAAACACTACTGAACCTACCACTATTCAACCACACTGGCTTGGTCACTAGAAGAGTTTTTAAGCTTTGCAGCCTCGTGTTGTAGTATGGAAAACAGTGCAGGCTTTGCCTCCACATGAGTCTCAACTGATTATTTCATAGACCTGTGCAGCTAAGTTTTGATTTCTTACTGTTTCATACTGGTTTCATCTCCCTGATAGCTGTGGGAGACTTGTTCTACTGTAGTACGCAGAGCTGTGGGATAGGGGAGCTGTTTTTTTGTTGGTTTATTGTTTTCTTTTTCTTGTAGAGGCAGAAATAAGCGTCTGTCTCTGAGTAGCTGGCAAATGTTTCTCCAAAAGTTCTCCTTGTAGACATTGTTTGATCAAAAACATTTTATTTATTTTCCAGGCTAGTCAAGATACCTTTTTTTGAAGCATTTATTTTGTTTTTTACATTGCTTCTTTAGGCATTTCAAGTGTCCATATAGATGAGTAGGAAGACTGCTTGTTCCATGTGTGTCAGCCAGACTGGTTGAAATGCATCTGATGCCATGATTGTCTCTTTACAGACACAAGGGATGGGTTTCAGACTTAGCACAGCACAGGGAACTTGAGCTGCACCTTCCTTTGCAGTATTGATTATCTGATGCCATCATTGCTTTTCCAACCTCCTTTGCAATTGCTGGGAGCTTCTTTTGGGGCTCCCATTATAGCACTTTCCCCTACTTTCATGACATTCAGAAAATCCAAAGGCTTAGACTCAGACAAGGCACTTTAAAGCATGTTCCTTGTCATATATAATAAGCATAATATTCATGCTCACATAATAAAAGACCTAAACATTTCCAGCACTTCAGAGGCACTTCAGGTTAGATTTGGATTTAAACCTCAAAACTGTTAGACCACTTGATCAACTGTATTGCTATAAAACCTTCCCGGCTTACTCAGTATTTGTTGTTTATTGCATGAAGTCTTGGTTGAGCTAAACTGAGATGGCCTGGCTCCATCTGTTGGGTGACATTGCCATGAAATGTGAAAGTACAGAGACTGATGAGTATCTCAAGCATTGGGTCAGCATGGGAGACACATCTGTTTTCTTCTAAATTACAACACTAGGCATATTTGTCTAATGTGTTTGTATCAAGGACCATTTCTTGAACCCATCACCAGCTTCTATTCAACCGTCCCTTGCAAGGTGACAAGTACTTTTTAATCTTTTAATCTGTGTTTCTAATAACATTGTTTATTATGGGGGAAATACTTGAAGCCACCTGGGTTACTCTGGGTTTTTTAATCCCCTTTTTCAATAAATAAACCTAGGTTTATATTTAGGGCTATGTTTCTTAATGGTTTTTTTTTTGTTCATACTGATATCTGATGACTGACAACTGATGTTTCATTGTCACGAGTGGAAGGAGGCCCTTTCTGCACTGTGAGGACTTTTTAAAGCTGAACTCTGTGATATGAGAGGCATGGTTGCTGCTTAAATCTTCATAGCCTGGTTCTGCTTCGCCTAATACTTTGCTTTGATGCAGTTCCTTGCACATCAGATAACTCGTTGCAAGGGAAAACCTAAAACCTCATTTATGGTTAATGCAGAGGAGACCCAAAGGCTTCTTCTAGTCTGTCCTGAGCCACAGCTGTGCTTTCATACCAGAAGTAACCATGGCCAGCCTACTCCAACAGCCTTAACACAGTCTTCAGGAATGACTTTGGAGCACAGGTTATACATGTTGGTGACATAAATACCAGCTACACTTATCTCAGTCAGTCAGAGAATTTCGTGGTAACACCAAATGTATCAGAAAAATCAGTGTGAGTCTTGGTCGTGGAGCGGTGGGGGATTTTCATCTGTATGTGATTAGATGCAGTCCATCATTGACTCTTACAAGGGGTTTTCTCCCAGCTGGAGCCAAACATACAGTGTGGTGAACATCCTGCAAATCTGTAATCCATCCTCCTCTCTCATGTATTTGGATTAAAGAGGAATGATCTTCTTGTTAGCTGCTAATATCACATCTGCCTGACTCCATGACGTGGGGCAGCACATGGTAAGTGAAGACTCCTCCTCACAGGCAATGGTGTTGGCTTTGTGACTGACACAGGTTTTTCAGATTATGTGCATCAATTTCCATCTTAATCAGAAATACAAAATGGGAAAGGAATGACTAAAACTGGAAAAGCTTTGTGGATATAGAAACTTCTTTGTTTAAAAAGTGGTTAAAGAACTGGGGGAAGATCTTTCCATGAATGCTTTTTTCCCTCTTTGGTCAAAATGTAGCTCTTTACTCAAAAGGTTCTTAATATGCACATTTTTTCTAGACTGTTTTGTTCTTACACCTTTTCCAGCTTCAAAGTATACTATGATGGCACTTAGGGACATGGTTTAGTGGTGGACTTGGCAGTGTTAGGCTTACAATTGGACTCAATGATCTTAAAGGTCTTTTCCAGCCTAAATGATTCTATGATTCTATGCCAGGTAAATCACTCAGTGCTGTTGGGTTAAAGGTGCTAATACACCAAGAATCACACACCCCCTTCTTCCATGGGATGCAATTGGCACCAAGACTCGTCTCACTCATTAGGTCACCTCCTCTCATAGTCCCAGCAGCAGCAGTGCTCAACAGCGACTGCCCTGTCTATGGGACTTACAGGTCTTGCTAGGTTTTGCTTACATCATTTGAGATCAGTGATGTGCTTTAAAGACACTACTCTTGTTTGCTCAGTCAGATGTTTCCTCATCAGCATCAGGGGTTTCTTCTCTCTGCTCAGAAGGTTGAAATCCTGCCATCTGTGTGTGTCATCTGCGTAGTGGGATGTCAGACCAAGACATTTCTCTCTTGGCTTCAAAGCTAAAAGGCCCAAAGAAGGTCTGAGAGATGTTGTCTTGATCATACAGACATAGTTCCTGATTTTATGCGTTGCATCAATCTGTGTTGTTTAACAAAGATCTGTGTTTTTTATAACTTGATTTTATATGTACACTCAGTGAAAGGAAACACCAGGATACTACAAACCTACAGAAAGCCTTAGTTTTCAGAGTTCACTGATTATATTAGAATGGTTTAACCATGTACCAGTTACTCTACAACAACAATAAAGACCTGAAGCATCAAATGTTTAATTTTGCCATTTTCATTGTACTGTGTGACATATTCTGTATGGGTTCATAAAGAAAGAAGAAACTTTGTCTTCAATCATATGCTGTGTCTTGGGCAGACAAGTGTCTGTTTGCGTGCTCAACCTATGGTTTATGGCTGTTGGGGCAGTATGACTCCCTTCTGTCCATGGGAGTCTGGAAGGGGGCAGCTGGTTGTACTCTCTCTTCTACCCTCTTCATGTAATGGAGACCTTTGAGTGTGCAAGAGGTACAGCTCACTTTGAACCTGCTTTGCTGCTTAACCACTATTGTTAATAAGCTGTGGCTCAAGAGGGAGTGTTAGGTAGTGCTGTGTAGGGAAGTCCTCCATTTTAGCAGTATCCTGTTAAAACCCATGTAATTACTGACACAAAAAATGAGCTATTGCAAGTTGCACATTCTTTAATGTAACATCAGATCACAGGCTCCTTAATTTCTCTCTCCACTGAGGGCTGTGTTTCCAAGGAGCTGTTGTGCTCCCCATTACCTAACAGGAAATAGCCTTGCTGTGACTGCCACAACCCTATAAACCACCTGCATCTCCAGCAAGCAGCACATGGCAGAAAGACTACAAGAAACAGATATCCTGCTAGCAGTTTTTACAGCTGGAGATAGTAATCTGCAGTGCCTACGTATGCTCTGAGCCTTCAGATTAGTCCCCACAAGTCCAAAAGAGCCATGCTTGTCTCTCTGAAAAGATAGCTGTCGCTTCCTCCTTGTTTCCTCAGAGCACAAATATGCAATGAAAAAATCTATTTCTCTGTCTTACCCGCCATTATAGCAAATAATAGTAGAGGAGGCAAAAGCTTTTCACCCCCCAGCTGCCCCAGACACCTCCTTTGCAGTTCAATACAGCAGGGAAAAGGTTGTCTTAAATTCTTGAGGACTTCGAATCAGACCGCAAGCTGCCTCAGCCAGAAATTATTCCCTGGAGCGGGGAGCAGAGTCCGTGCTTATAACATGCTTGAGTGACTCTCATCCTGGAGAGGGTTTGTGCTGAGGCACACGAGAGGCAGAGCTCACCTCTGTCCTTACAGGGCCTCTCCGAAGCCCCAGCATCTTTAGCAGGAGTGGAGATAGGCCCTGAAGTTTTAAGGAGATGTCTTTGGTTTATTCCAGTCTGGCCCCCATGTGGTTCGTTATCCCATTTTCTGGAGTTATTTGTGTAAGGTTTTCTTTGCTGGGGGGATATGCAGGATGCTGACAGGAGCTGGAGCAAAAGATTCAGATAGGCATTGCTGCTCTCAGGAGAAGAAGGGTGTTTGCTCCTCCTGAGATCCTTCATGCTGGGCTGCATGAGAGAGGCAGGCACAGGGGCTGGTGTGAGCGTGATGGTTTTGGTGGTCAGCACCCTCTTCCCTCAGTTTCTCTCTCCAGCTCACTTGTCAGAGGGAGGAGGCAAGAGCCCCTTCACCCTCATCTGCAGGGAGCAGAGAAGCACCATCCGCCTTCCCAAAGGGAATAGCTTCAGGAGCTTAGGCCTTGCCTTGCTTCTGCATCCACGGGACAGCACCTAGCAGAGGAGGATAAGCTGCTGCAGGGTGCAAGAGCATAAGATGCTGCAGTGCTGAGCATCGCCTTCTGCAGAGCCATAACCTGGCATGAGCATCATCAAGGTTTTCCCCTCTACTTCCTTGCACTATTTCGCTGCCTGCCTTTGAGGCTTGCCCTGCTGCTTGAGCTGCTGTGTGCCTTGTGAGAGAGGAATGAATGTTGGTTGACTCTGAACCCAAAGGGAAGGGAATTGTTAGGGATAACGGGATAGATGTGCTGGGGAATGTGTTGGCTCCTGTCAGTGCTGGGTACTGCTGGTTGGGAGTGTGTCATCTTGATCTGGAGGCTGAAGGAAAAGGTCTATAGGAAGAGACTTGTTTATTTAGACATCTTGAGAGAAAATGGAGAGGGTAAGAGCATGCTCCATGGAACAGTTCACAGTGGGCCTCATGAACTGTCCCAGAAGGAGCCTCTTTATGTGTTCAAGGCCAGGTTGGACAGGGCTTGGAGCAACCTGGTCTAGTGAAAGGGGTTGGAACTGGATGAGCATTAAGGTCCTTTCCAGCCCAAACCAGCCTGGGATTCTATAGTTCTCCCTGTGAAGGAGCTGCACTAACAACCACTGTTGTTAGATTTCCTTCCAGATAGTCCACTGCAATGATTCAAGTGGAGATGTTCACACTGTCCACGGGTTTTCTTCCTGCAGCTCTGCACTCCCTGCCCAGTGCTGTCCAAAGAGCTCCTTGAAGCTCTGCTCTGTACTCATTTCACTTGAGAAGTGCCCTTTTTATAGCTACTTTAAGGGAAGGTTCACACTTCCCTGGGGCTTTCCTCAGTGCTTTGTGATGGGCACATAACATCAGAACCAATGATCAGCCTCAGGGTCATGGCACAGAAACCTTTCTTCTGCTGTGAGGGCAGAAGAGGTTTCCCTCCTAGCACACAGGTCTGGTTAGGCTGGACTACCATACCCAGTACCCGTACCATGGGGAGGTGAGGAGCTGAACTTGCACTGCTTCTAACAGGCCCTAACACCAATCCCTGGAGGAACAGGGCCAGCCATTTAAAGGAAATGTTCAAAACAACCTCTTTTGGCAGAAAACAAAACTTTCCTTATGCCTTTCTTGCTTTATGCCTGCCTTCCCTTCCTTCCCTCCCTCCCAGGAGCAAAAGAGAAGAAGGTTCAGGGACACCCTCTAAGCTTCAGCTGCTCAAAGCAGAACATGAGCCGCTGTGTTAACGTGGATCAAGGTGTGCTGACCATGTCCACGAGGCAGGAGTTGAGGACTGCTTCACATCACAGGCTCCTTGCATTTGCCTGCCCCTGGAGAGACCCACAAGGAGAAGGGGCCAGATCCAGTTCCTCATTTGGTTCATCTTGCTGCGTAGCTGCATAAACATTGCGAGATCCTCATGATCAGCACAAGGACAATGGAACACAGAGCATTGCCCTGCAGGATCCCAGTGCTTCAGCCACCAGCTGGAAGGTGAAGAGGAGTGCCTGGGAAAGGTGGAGCTGTGCACTGACCTGCTGGCTGACAGCCCCCAGAGATGCTGTGAGTAATGTGGGCTATGGCAAGGGACTGTGCACGGGCGCCAGTTATTGATAGCCACAGATGTGTCCAGCGCCAGGCACTAACACGTACGGGATTGAGGCTGCACATCCAACTTGGGACAGGTATTATTCCTGCTTCCCAAGGCCTTGGCAGGAAGTGGGTCCCATCACTGTGGGCAGGACAGCACAGGGCACAGCTGGCCCTTAGCTGCTGGGATAATGTCATATTGTCCCAGCAGTGAGGACTGGGTATTTCCTTCCAGATACAATAACTCAGCTGCCTGCTCATTCCCATCCATGGGAGTTCATCCTGGTATTTCTGTGGGGTTTTGTCTAACATGGGTGGGAGGGGGCTGATGTTCAGCTGTGATCTTTGATCAACTCTCTCTGTTGTGTCCCATACCACCTGTGTAGTCCCAGAGCTGGGGAGCCTCAGCCTGCACACCCAGCCTGGCTTTAAAGTAAGATGCTGAAGCTCTAGGAGCAGTCTGGCTGCACAGAGCTCAATGTGGGCCACTCTGCCCCACTCTCCACAGGGAGATGAGCTTGATCCATCCTCTGCTGCCATGGCCAGACTGCTCTCCCATACAGCAACTGAAAAGCCCACTGGGGGGTCTTGGCAAGCCTCTTCTGCAGCAGGAAGGCTGATAGGGCATCCCTTTCCTTCCCAGCCACTGGTGAAGACCAGTGATGGAGGCAGGAGTCCAGCTGGAAGCATATGACCTCTGCTGCCTTCTCTATTTCCACACCAAGATGAGCTGCCAGGAGCAGGGTAGCTTGCTCAGACCTCTATACTCTATTACTTGGGCTCTTCAGCTGTAAAAGGGCAAACCTGACCTTGTGGTCATTCAGTGTTCAAGTGTGCATCTCCAGCCCCCTTGCTGCAGATGCTGTGCTCCTTTAGAGGTTCCATCCCTCTTCACTGGGGAAAAGGAGAGGGTTTTTCCAGAAGCCCCTGAGAGCGAGCACAGGGAGATGCTCTATGCAAGATCACAGCAAGGTGTTCAGGTCTGCCTCGTGCCAATATGTGAAGGGTAAAGGCAGGCTCTCAGCTTTCCACTGCTAATGACAGCAAGAGCTACGTAAGTGAGAGAGAGCCTGATTAGGGACTAATGAGAAAGGAGCCTGTGGTTTTATTATCCATTGGATGGGAGTACCATGGATGAACAAGAGAGCTTGCATTAGCTGCTTCCTGCTGCGCCCGTCCAACAGGAAAGTCCTCAGCAGGCTTTCTGCATCATTTAAGGCTGGGAGATAGAAGAGGGCACTGCGGACAAGGAGCAGTAGGGATTGGTGCCACAGACTCCAGACCTTTGGGCTGAAGAATCTGGCGCAAAGCCCTTCAGGTCTGATGTTGGGCCTGACACCAACCAGGGCATGTGTCATGCTCCTCCTGCTTCCCAGACTGCGGACATCTGGGGCTGCGCTGCTCCTGGAGACACACACCACACTGTGCCATGGACCCTGACTGTGGGTGACTCCAGCCCCATGAGGGCCTGGTTGGTCACACTTGTCCCTTTTCCTCAGCATGGTGCCTGGCAGCAGGCCATGGCAGAGCAGAAAGGGGCCTTTGGCTCTGGGATCAAAAACCCTGCTATTTCCTTCTGTGGAGCCAGAGCAGAGCCCCCTGCTTTGGGCGCTCTGCCCCACTGAATCTGATAGTGAGGGGTGCTGGAAGAGATCAGATAGTTGCTTTTTAGCTAAAGACAGAAATAAAACCGAGGAGGTTACATACCTGATCTTGAACCAGCCATTGCATAAAAGCTATTCAAGTTATTACAGGACATGCGGGATGCTTGCACAGCAGGAACAACAAATATAGGTAGAACAGTCCTTGTCATAAATATCACTCAAGCTGTCTCAACAGCCCTCTTTGCCACCATGATGCAGCTCACAGCCAGCCTGGCTGAGCAGTGCCAAACCAGTGGTGGGTGTATTTGATGCTACTCTGTAAATGATCCAGGCTTGCATTGGTTTATACTTAGCAGATCCCTGAACATTTATAAGGTGAGAAACGTGGGGCAGACTTGGTTTCTCTGGGGTCTCTGCTTGGGGCTCTAGCTGCAAGTGCCACAGGGAACTAGAGACCAGTGGTTAAAAATCGCCGTGCAAGACCCCCATTTATGCCAGCATTTGTCAAGTGTGTTAATAGTGTGCTTCGTACTGTACTTTGAATGCTTTATTTAATGCCTGCTCTCCGTTTTGCCACACAGCCGCTGCAGTCACATCTAGGTCCTAAAGTTATCAGATGTTCATTTTGTAAGGTCACAGTCCAATTTTACTGCTGTTGTGATGTTTGATCCCGAGATGTCTTTATTACCAAGCACATGGACTTTCAAAGCCTTCTGTATGGACACAGCATGCCGTTAGGTGCTTGTGTTGCTCTATTAACCAAATCAGGTGCCTTTTCCACTAACAAACCATTGCACCCTACTTATAAAGTCATTCAGTTACCCTTTGGTCTGCCAAACGGTCTGAACGCATAAAGTCCTTTAGTTACACCTAGTCTGCCAAATGCTCTGACACATCCACTTAGGAAATTAGCCCAGCTTTTAGCTAGGTCATTCTAAATCCTAGTCCTTCCATCCCATCCCACTCTTCTACATCATTCCCAGCAGAGGGAAGGAGGAGAAAGGAGAACCTTACCCTGCACACTGGCAGTGGCGGCAGAGCAGAGAGGTTGCACTGAACCTGGAGTACTTCCAGGGCCACTGAGCCTCACTGAGTCACTTGTGAAGTCAATATAGCAGGAAGTCATCACAAATAGAAGACACTGGCAATGAAACAGCGAGGCATCCATTCACACCCTTGGCACGGGTGTTTCGGTTCCCAGTGCCTTGCATGCCCACAGAGAGGGCAAGCCGCTGCTTATTAGACAGGTTATGTGATTGAAGTGGTCTATATTTATCAGGAGTGCGTGGTGTACACACCTCAAGGGTCAGAAGCCCCACAGTTTGGAGAACATTAGCTTCCCTAATGAATCTGCAGGGAGAAGGACCTAAAAATACATCTCAGCTGCAGAAGAGTCCCGTGAAGTTGCTAAAGGAGCCATAGTCAGGATACCCTAGTGTGCCTTTCCAGCTCTGGCTGGGTCGTGATGCTGTGCTCCAATGCTCATTGCCTCTGAAAAGGAAGGACCCACGCTGCCCTAAGCCTCCTTTCAAACTTCTGCTGTGGTGTTGGGTGTTGAACCAATGCCTAAAGGAGAAAGACCGCTGTTTCATGCTATAACCACCGTGCTGTAAAGTCAGGAGGAGACACTGTCACCCTCCTGCAAACTGAGACCTGAGGATGGCTCCTTCCAGGCATTGCCTATCCACAGGTGAATGAACCCCCCTCTCTATAGAACAGGGGAAGGCTTGTCTCTGTCGTGCTCTGTGACCAGTCTGCAACTCCCAAGACCTGAGGTGCGAAATGTGAAGGGGCTTTCCTTTTTGGAGACCCTGTGTAAATAATTCTTATGTTTACGGATGTCTGATCTCTGTAGTCCAGATGTCTTCAAAGCAAGATGTCCATGCAGAGGAGATGTGTGAGGAGATGTCCATAGGCAATCAGTTTGGGTTGCAGCCTGACCCCGAGAGCAGGGCTGCTTATAATGAGGACTTGGGAAGAGGGATAGACCATGCAGGATATTGGTGCAGCCCCTTGCCTGGAGCAAAACCACTCTGATTTGGCTGTAAATGGCCAGGCATTCAAAAGTGTTTGGTCTTGATGTGTTGAGCTTGTGCTTGGTCAGGACTAGCTCCCAGCTGGTTTCTCCAGCCACTGAACTTGCTACAGTGTCTCTCGATGGCAAGACATGTTGTACTTAGGAGGAGAGTGTGCAGAGCCCAGTAAAAGCAAAGAGAGAAACATTAAATCAATCCCAGCGTTGGGAGCGTGCTTGTAGGCAGGAATCACACCAGTGCTGCAGTGATGGGAGAAAGCATGGTCACTTGTGGATGTTTTGGGGCCAGGAGCCTGCTTTCTGGAATACACTAGAGCTGGGCCTGCAGCACCATTACAGCTTGACAAGGGTGCTCAGGAGTCCCCACTGGAGCACACTTCACCCAGTTCCCAGTGTGAGAACTGAGGGGAACCAGGGATCAGCCCAGCTTGGTTCTTATCTCTGATACCCCGGGTGGCCACAGAGTGGTCTGCAGGTCCCTCATCATCCTCCTCTCCATGGCCGGTGGATGTTGGATGCTGCAGGAAGACGCGGAATTTAAATGAGTTTCCCTTCCTTCTTAGTAATAAAAATGTTTCTCCCCTAAGAGCTCCTTGATTTATTGAGCCTGCGACTGACAAATCAAGGACGGGAATGCATAAAACCCAATAGGAATGGATGAAAATAGCATTATGTATCCTCTGATGCAGTCAGCGATGTCATGCAATGAAGTGACTGCAGAAAAATAGGGCCTTGAGCTGGAGGAGCCTTCATTAAGATGTGGCAAAGGTATTATTAAGTAAAAGAACATTGATTTTATATGAAAGATTTGGCCATCCATATTGAATATAATCTCAGTAATGTAATCTCAGTAGTTGCTTAAATGTCAGCCTCACTTGGCTACTTCTGCTTTGCTGGGGTTGCTGCTCTGAAATGAAAATGAAAGCTTCATTCTCCATCACCCATTGTACTCCATTAGCAGCTTTATAGGCTGTGCCCATACTGGGAAAAATTAACATAAGGCTTTCCTATAGGGAAAAAACACGTGCCAGAAAGGCCCATGTATATAAAACTTATGTGATGGTAACGTAACAAGTAACTTACAAAGACAGAAGCAGCTAGTATATAAGATATTTCAAAGCCAAACTCACTTTAAACTCCAGGCTTTCATGTGAAGCTTGAATACCTGGCCAAGTTCTCTGCTGCTATGAAGGCATGCAGCTCTGCTGGCTCCAGCTCCATGTCCTTGGAAGCTGAAACCCCTCTCCCAAGTCCAACCTGACATATTCTGCTAAATAATTTTGTTTTCTGGGCCCCACACGTCCACGTGCAGTGACACCAATGCCTGCACAGGGCTGCCATGTGCGTGCATGTGTGTGTGTTGGTTGGAGAGAGGTGGCACTCGGGGATGCTCCCATAGCTCATTAGAGAAGTGGATGCTTCAACTGCGGAAGAGCATCACTGAACTGATGACCTTACAGCACCATCGATGAGAGGGTCCTCACTCAGCAAAATGCTGTATGGGCACAGCCTCAAAGAGGCATCCCCCAGACCTCGAAGGAGTTGAGGATAACAGCCCCTGGGGAAGGAGGAGAGGAGGAGGATCTCTGCTGGAGAAAGAAAGCCAAGGCTCAGCAACAGGGTGCTCTTTGCTGCTGCTGTGGAGATGTGCAGTCAGAAATCCAGCATTTCAAGTGCAAGTAGTGCTCGCATCATCTGAGACACATGAAAGCTTGGACCACATCCTTGCCTGTGTCTATCTGAGCCTGCGGCACCTATTCTGCTCCAACCCTGTGCTCTCCCTACAAGCCCTGGGATGAGAGCAGCAGCCTTTGGACATCGATGGAAACAAGGGATGCCACCAGATGAAAGAGACCATGGGCTCAGAAGTAGCTAGGAAATCATCATCAGGAGCAAGGGAAGACTGGAGAGCTTCGATGTGGTTATTCCAGTGGGCATGGGAAGGCAGGTGCTTGGACAGTGGGTGGCCGAGCACACCCATTGCATAGCTCTGCTAAAGGAGCACAACAAAAGGCATCAACACAATTTATTATGAATCTGAAGTGTCCAGATGCATCTGAGGGCACGGAGCCACCTGACTGTGGTGGAGTAAATTTTCTGCCTCAAAATGCACCACATAAACCCATTTATAGCCATGCACCAGCAAAGCTGGTTTTCCTCCCCGCCAGCTGTTTGAAAGCCATTTCTGTGGCTCCAAGCCTTCACCCGCTATCCTGCAGATACCATTTCATTGCCTGCTTGAGCACTGGGGAGCTGATGAGCAGAGGAATAGGAATAGTCCCATACTACAGCTGGGGCTGGCCAGGGGATGAGGAGAGGGAGCACTGTGAGCAGCCATGTGTGAGCAGCCATGTGTGGCAAGCCTCACCCCATGTTCCTCCAATGTGAGGTCTGCTCTGTGCACCACTTGTGGTGATGGTGCCACAGCAAGAAACTAGACCTGGAGTATTGTGTGCAGTTCTGATGTCCTCAACATAAAAAAGACATGGAACTGTTGGAACAAGTCCAGAGGAGGCCACAAGGATGATCAGGGGACTGGAGCACATCCTTGTATGAAGATAGGCTGAGAAAGTTGGGTCTGTTCAGCCTGGGGAAGAGAAGGCTGCGTGGAGACCTCATAGCAGCCTTCCAGTATCTGAAGGGGGCCTATAGGGATGATGGGGAGGGACTCTCCATTAGGGACTGTAGTGACAGGACAAGGGGGAACGGGTTCAAACTTAAACAGGAGAGGTTTAGATTGGATACAAGGAATAAATTCTTTCCTGTTAGGGTGGTGAGATGCTGTAATGGGTTGCCCAAGGAAGTTGTGAGTGCTCCATTCCTGGCCGTGTTCAAGGCCAGGTTGGATGAAGCCTTGGGTGACATGGTTTAGTGTGAGGTGTTCCTGCCCATGGCAGGGGGGCTGGAACCAGATGATCTTAAGGTCCTTTCCAACCCTAACTATTCTATGATTCTATGATCTTTGCATGATGAGTAGAAATGCATGTGAGCACTTTGCCCTACGATGCTGAGGACACCAAAAACCACATACAGGTCCAAGCGCAGGTATATTGGCAGAAGAAAGCTCTTTGGAAAGCTAGTTAATGCATGGCAAACATCTCCTCAGTGACACATTGCTGGAGATGTGTAGGGTTTGTGAGCAAGAACCCTCATGGGTTTGCCCTAATTTTATTCTCCTCCTAACAGCCCCTTTCCAGGGCTACACAGGACTTTGTTCTGACCAGCTTATCCTTGGCCTGATGTGGAAAACTAATGACCCTCCCTTAGGTCCACTGTTTTTCCTTCTCTGTTGCCACTGTGAAATGAGAAACCAGATTAAACTGCTCTAAGGATCATCCTACAGGACTATGTTGGGTAATGTCTATTAAGAGGATCTAAGTGCTAGGCTTGAAACTCTGAAGAGTGGGAGCAGTATCACCTTTCCGTTGGAGAAGAGCAGGGGGACCACAACCATTTACTCCATGGAGTAAATGCCCCTGGATCAAAGGTAGGCACAAACACCTGACTCCCCTTGCAATCAGTCCAAGGAGATGTCTGATGGAAATACAGACACCACCTCCCTCCAGTAAGAAAGGAGGAAGAAAATGGGAAGAAAATATATTTGGGCGATCCAGGTAGTTTTGAAAAGGAACAGAGCACAAAGGGGAAAATACACATGGAAAGGAAAAGAGCGAAGCTTTTGTGTGATGCCAGCAATTTTCCTTTCCTTCACTGAGAATGGAGCTGCACGAATGTGCACTGTTACAGTTTGCTCTTTCAAACGGCCAAGTCAAACACAGCTAAATGACAAAGAGCTGTGTGGAGACATGAGGGACACGTAATGACAATGTTTTGTCATTCCTCCCTCAGACTAGATGGATGTGGAAAGCGGGAGGAAGGGGAGAAAGAAGTGCATTAGGATTCAGATAGGATTTTGATAGCAGTTATTAAATGGAATGTAAAGGTTATTTTTAAACCCGAGCCCTGAGTGCTGTTCCAAGCATGAACAGACTGGCAAATGATCCGAATTCTTCCATTTTCTTAATATTGTTCCTAGGGATGTGTTTACCACAGAGGCAGGCAAAGCAAACTTGAAGTGTAAGAAAAGGGAAAGGCAAAAGAAGAACAAGCAATTTGCTAGGTACACAGGCAAAATTGTCACCAACAGAGCAACAGCTGGAACTGAGATTTCATTGCCAGTACACCTTGCTCTGGGATAAAAGCAGCAATAAGCAGGATTGAGAGTGTCCCATGCACTCAGCACTTCACCTCTTTAACCCTGGAGCAGATACTGGGTATTTGGAGAAGGAAATGTGCATGGTGTTGTCCAAACTTGGCCCCAAAGCCTCTGGAATGCATCCTGTTGACTGACGAGTTGGTGCCAGGTACAGGCAGCAGAAGTGGGCAGGCAGGAGGCTGGCAGGGGCTCTGGAGAGACCCAGTCAGGCTTCACACCTGAGTTCATAGGAAGCTCCTGCACATCCACTTCCTTGTTGGTGGTCTTGAAGAGTGTAGCTGGGATTCAGCCCTGCCTAAACCTTGCCCTAGACCTCATCTTGTCTCACTGAGGAGCCCTGGATTTTACCCAAGAAGAGGAAAGAAAAGGGCTTGTTACTCAAACCAGAGCGATCCACCAACCCTAGTGGGGTGGTGGACACTGCAGAGAGAGGAACCATCAGGCTGTCCCATCCCCACCACCACAGGCACAGGGCTGATCTTCTCCCTTGCATCCCAGGGTGCCCGCATCCTTCCCATCATGCTCAACACTCACTGCCCCTTCTTCCTTCGTACTGGGCTCCTCAGAGTGACTTGTTTCAGATCCTTCTCTCCAGCTGTGTTCTGTTTAGGACTACTACCTCTCCCCTATTAGTTTTTGGGCCCATCCAGTCTCAGCTGTGAATAGCTCTGGGATCATCTGCCTTCCTATAATGTGCAGTGCTTTGAGGCACTGTCAGCTGATACTGGTTATTGCTAAGGAGCAGTAGTTAATGTGGCAAAAGGTGAGTGTGGAGGAGGGAAGGAAAGATGGTTGTTGACCACTGTGGTTATTTTCCACAGGGAGGCAGACAAAGATTGTGTTCACTAGTAACCTTGTCCAAATGCTCCAATATGGTTGTAAGGTTTGGGTTTTGCTGACCACTGGGCCTGGTTAACAACATATCCCCCTTTCCAGCCAAAGACTTTTCTTCCCATACCTAGAGTTCAGCAGTGCAGGATCTAGGCAGGGATGCCAAGCTTAGGTTACCTACAACAAGCTCCAGCTTGCTTAGCCTTCCTGGGTTCATGTGGCATTCCAGTTGGCTCAGTTGTTGGTCTTTAATATTGTCACCTTGTTATTCTTAGCGCTGCTCATCAAGAGCATCATGCATAGTAGCAGTCATACCAGTGCTGTGAGAGCTTGCCAACAACACACAAGCAGCTCCCTCTCTTTCCAGCCAGAGCATTTACTCTCCCTCACAAGCCTTCCCTGGTTGCTGCCATCCCCTGGGAGCAGTGAGGGGAGGAGGATGCTGCCACCTTGCCCATCTGTGTGCTGTCCATGGCTGTGGTTATGGACACCAGACAAAGTGTTAAGAGGAAAAGGTTAAAAGCCTCCCAGCAGCCCTGCATGCTTTGCCTGAGTCGAGGCTCTGATAGCAGTACACCCCTGTCCATGGCGCTGTGATGCTCTTGCTCAATCCCACATTTTTCCATCCTGGCATGTGCGTACCAATGACTTGCTGCACTCATTTGAGCTGTGCACGGAATGAAGATGAAGTGACATCGTCATGGCAACACGTGTGGATTTCCTGGTTGCGTAGCAACCGGATGCAGGCTGATGTAAGATGTGTGCTTGTTTCCTCCTCTGGCTGCGCTCCTTTGATGTGTCTGTGTGATTTGGGGTTGTTTTAGTTGGTTTTTTTCATCTGTTGGACGTGCCATGACATCAGAATGATGAGAATGTTGTTTTGTGTGCACAGAGGGGAAGAAACAGAGATTATCTCCTCTGAAAGCACTCATCCGAGGTGCTGTCTTGCTTAGGAGCACTAGTATGCACAGCTTGTTTTTGGAGGCTTGATAACACTTAATCTTGCATTTGTTGTAACTACTTCATGTGACAGACTGGAGAGGGCAAGGAGATGCATGTTAGTGATTTTGTCTCAAGCTATCCTCTTAATTGTTGTCAAAAGTACAACATTTTTGTGTCTGGAGCAGCTGGAAATAGGTCTGATTTTTTTTCACAGCATCTGTAGGGAAAGCTGTAGGTCTGGTTTTTGTGCAGACCAGGTATCTGCAGAGCTGACTGACCCGTTAGCAGTTTCATCGGTCACCTGCAGTACAGCAAGGCTAGAGTTGAATCCCTGTATACAAGGTGAAATAGTGAAAGTCTGCAATGTCCTTCTTGCTTAAGGGTGTGTTTCTTTAGTTGAAGCAGAAGAAGGTTTTAAAGTGATGGTGTGGTTTCGACATCTGCTTATGGCCAAATGGTCAGGAATATACAAAGACACACAAAGCATGTGTCTGCTAAATGTGTCTCAGTTCACTGGCAGCGAAGATCCAGGTAAGATACTAGAGGTAGCTCATAAGAATCTCATGTAGCATCATTCTTTTCCTTGGTATCTTGCTTTGGAAGATCTGGCCCTCAGGCTCAGGAAGACAATTAGCACTTTAATAGCTACTGCCCCTAATGGAAGACATTAATTCAACTAGTGCAAAATACTGAGCCTTTCAGAGAGCTCCAGGCATGGAGACAGCTCCTGAAAGCCACAGAGCATGGAGCAGTCACATCAGCATGTGTGCTTGGAGGAGGGTGTCCCAGGGCCCTGCTCCAGCCAGAAAATTAGGCAGAGCTGGTCTCCCATAGGAAAAGCAAAGTTCTTCAGATTCCTTCATTAGCTTGCCCCAGTAAGGGTGAGAAGGACAATTCCAGACTGACATGGGGAGCTCTGTGCCTGTCCTCACTACTAAAGTTATGATGGGAGTACATTAGCTGAAATATCATTTGGGAATAAAGGGCACCAGTTCAAAGCAGAGGATGCTGAATTAGAGCCGGGGGATTCAAATCATAGAGCAAGTCATTCCAAATCTGCTGACCTATCCATTTCCCCCTGCATGTCCCACATAGATCAATGGAAGATGGTGAAACACTTGCGGTAATAGTATGTACGGATGAGAGAAGCAACAGGCTATGTGACAGCCTGGAAGAGGGAAAGTGCAGTAGTCCCTTAATGGACCAGAATCTGCATTGCCAGAGCAATACAGAGAGATAGGGCATCCCTGGGGGAGATCAGGACCATCTCAGTCAGTCAGTTGCCCTGGTTAGATGGTTCTAGAGATAAAGGTCTCCTGCATATGAACTTGTGCTTGTATCTTTTTGTGCTGTATGGGATAGGAAGACTGAGCCCTTGGTGAATTATGCATCCATCCATGCCATCAGTCATGAGCAGACATTGCTGTAAGTGGTTTGGGAGAGGGGGCCAGACTACACATCCGTGCAATATAAAGGGGCAAAAAGTCCCTGGCTCAGCCAGGAAGTCCATGCATGTCCCAGGAACCCCAAAATCTAAGAAGTAAATAAATAAAATAATAAATAGTAATAAAAAATATGGCTGTCAAGTTTTCATGGCACTGCCAACTTTGCAACAGAGAGTTTTTAAAGCGCCAGAAGTCATCTGTATCCCAGTTTTCCCATCATCAGGTCCAGGAGATGCAGATGAAGAAATCTGTAAGGAACTGAAGGCTTTTATCATCCCAAAGACAGACTGAATGGTTGTATACATCACTCACTTCTCAACCACTCAGGGTGTTATTTAGAGACAGCAGTCTCCAAACAGCTCTTCCACATGATCAATGGTAGCAAAAAGGGATTTGTCACTGTTTGGCTTCAGGCTTTTCACACAAAACCATGTTTTATAGTTTGTTTGCTCAAAGAAAGAAATACTTCAAAAAGCCTTTATTTATTTGCCAATAAATGTTACAGAACCTGGAAAACAAGCACACCAACCTGGCGGTGCTTTTTCCCAAGCCACTTGGATGTGAGTTCCCAAGATCCGATGCTGGGGGGATGCCCCAGTAGTCAATAGGTAACTCTTGCCCCAAAGCAGACCCTTCTGGCGTATCCTTTTTGATATCTTTCAGGGATTATCATTACCCAGGAATTTCCTCCTGTGGAGCCTGTGCTCGTGGGTTATGGAGCAAAACTCCAAACAGCTTTTCCAGATGTCTGCTTGTTAGGTGCTGTTTCCAAAGACATGCGCCTAGGAGAGGCCATGACAGGCTTTTAAGAAGCCTCTTCCTTGTTACATAGGTAACCACCTGGATAGCACAGCTCGTCCTCCTCATGTGCTGTGCCTATCTCCTCCCAATACCTCCTAAGAACATCTCCTGCTCTCTTCTCTTCTTTAAATGCGTTCTCCCTCCTTTTGGATATTAACAAATTGCATTTATTGTTTTCTTCCCAGCCTTTCCTGTCATGTCTGGTCAGGTCATTTCTTTGAGGGGATACAGCTGCAGCAGTACCTCTGCTTTGTTCACCCGTCTGCCCTAGGCCCAAGGCTGTATGGCTCAAGTAGGTGTAGATTTGCTATCCCTTGGGAAGTTGCACTGATGTGTATGAACCCTTTGGAGGTGCAGCTGTGGTGTCTGCTATGGGAAAACCTGTGGCAGGTCTCTCCCTCCTCCTGTTAAGCAGCAAAAGCAAAGAAGGATAGAGCCCTGACCATGAGGAAGGATTCGCCTCCTTGCATTCTCTTCTGTCTCCCACCATGGCCCTGCTGCAGCCACAGCGTTTGGGGAATATCTGTGATGAAAGCCAGGCTGAAGGTGGATTTACCAGCCTCAGAGCTTAGTCTCTGTCTTAACACTGCTAAGGCAGTATGGGCATTGCACCAGCAAGGACCAGAAACCTGAAGTGGTTTACAAACTGCCTTCAACCCAGCCACCAGTATCAGACCAGCTCTTCCTGTAGGGTACAAGTACAGCAAATCTGTAAGAAACTTGAATTTTAGTCTTTTTATTCTAATTTTTAATGTATTGCAAGCAGAAATGACTCAGGTGGGCAAATATCACCTCATCCTCATGCTTCCTAACGGGCACAAAACCTGCAGCTGGGTCTGTACTGCACAGTGCTTTACAACCTCTCACAAAACCACCGAGCACCCAAAAGGCGAGGGGGTGAGCAAGCTTGGCTTATTTACAACCTCTCTTCTGCTGGCTGTTGTGTTTGGGTGAACAGTTTATTCTTTTCTGCCCAATTGCTTTGCTTCCCAAACCATCCACAGAAACTGTGGCAGCAGCATCAGCCTGCCTCCCTGCTGCGAGTGGCAATGACAGTGCTGGCAGGTGACATTTGCTGTCATTTGTTAGGGGTGGTAATTGTTGCTTTTCTCTTTCTTGCTTATGAAAGGCTGAGCAAAGCCTCTTTGTTTGCCAATCAATCTGTTTGCTTCGGTTTTGTCCCATTTGATTGATTCCCTGGAAATCAGACACAACCGCCTCTGTTGTTGAAGAGGAGACACCTCTTCCATGTTCTTGGCATCACACTCATCCAGGGAAACACAATCTTGGGGTTGCAGGCAGCAACTTCAGCAATGGGAGATGGGGCTCTTCCTACCTCTGCACTGCCCAGACATAGGCATTGCCTATTGGGGTGACTGTAGCTCCTTTGGCTCTGCGTCTTCCCACTTTCCTCCTAGGGGTGGCAACACATCCTGGAGACAGCCCTGCAGATGTTGTCTGACTTCTTGTCCTGGGTTCAGCAATAGCAGTCTGGTTTTAAACCACACTTCTTTACATAGTGGCTGTGCTGAGGGGTAGGAATGCGAATGTCTGTGCCAGTTTCCACCTGTCTCATGGTTTGGGTTTGAGGAAGACCTTTGATTTCTTAGGTTTTAATTATTTTTCTCATAAATACAACAGGAGAATTACTCTGGTGCTGGGAAGGGAAGCATCGCTATTGCTGTTATTGCTATTGCTACTATTACTTTTTACTTCTTAAGTAAGAGAACAAGCCAGACAATGCCCTGGGTATCATAGGTGCTGGGTGTCTGCGCATCCCATGGACAGGCCCTGTTGCAATGCTCACAGCCTGTGGGAGCCAAATTGCCCTGGGAGGTGCAGTGAGAGCCAGAGGAATGCTGCTAGAAGTGCACACAGGCAGGAGCTGCAGCTTCCTGGTTACGGGATTTGATACAGAACCATAAAGCATGGAAGCAGCCTCCTGGCTATGGGATTTGATACAGAAAGGTAAAGCATGGAAGCAGCCACCTCAGGGGAAAAAGGTTGGCCCAATGGTTTCTTCTGCAGGCAGCTTATTTCTGCATCTTCCCAGCCCTTTCATTTATCCTGAGACACCATGGGCTTCAAAACCCATCTCTGCCCCTTACTCCTAAATGCCTTTCCGGGCATTTCCTCTGCTGCTCTCTATGGTGTGCGCTGCAGTGGGCACTGTGGGTTGCAGGGCCCCTCTGGGCTGGCTCCTGCGGAGGAGCAAACTGAGGACATGCAGCTGTGAAGCCACTGAAGCAAAGCACATCCACGGGAGCTGCATCCTCCGGGAAAACACAGCTGGGGCCGAGGAAACAGCTACGGGCACATGGCAGCAGACGTTTGGCTCCGAGCAGAAATGTTCTGAAACGTTTATAGTGAAAGGGAAAGAGGTTTCTCAGAAATAGGTCAGTGAGAAAATCGTCTGGTCTGCTGCTGAGCAGTGAGTCTGTCAGGGGAATGACTGCATGCGCCTTTCCAGACAGATCACAGAGTCAGGGAATGGCTGGGGTTGGAAGGCACCTTAAAGCTCATCCAGTTCCATGTGAATATCATGGTTGTTCTCAGTGCTGTTTCTAGCACTGGTACCCTGGGCATCCCCCATCCTCTCACTCCAAGGTGCCTTGGTGTCAGCAATCAGGGACAGGCCATGCTAGGGGAGGAGAAGACAATGGGAAAAGAGGAAATAAAAGCCAAAAGACAAGGGTAAGGACAAGTGGTAGCAATTTGCCTCCCAAGTTGCTCATTCCAAGCATGCTTGAACACTGCCTTTGCATAATGTGTACGGCTATATTTGTCCATGAGACAGAAAGAGAGAGAAAATGTTTTCCCACTGAGGTCATTCTGGCTCACTTTTTCCTCTAAGGAAATCAATGTCCTCTCCAGTCCTTTCCATTCCCTCACCCTCTATGGTGCAGACTCTGCCAAGCAGTGATACACTGGATTCCTCTCACTAATGATGGTAGGGGTCTTTAGGCCTCTAAGTCTCATATCTCCTTGCAACTTCTTCCTTCAGGAAGCACCTTCTCCCCATTCCCTGTTTCAACCCTCTCATTCTTCTGTGCTCCCTTCCCTTCAAATGGGGATGGGGAATGGAAATCCCTTTCCTGGAGCTGGTTTCTAAGGGCTCCAGGCCAGCACCAAAGGAGAAGCTGTAGTGGGAATGATGAGCAATAGTGCCTCTGGAGGGTGCTGCTCTAGGGTGGGTCACTGCCTGTAAGACCTGGGATGGTTCAGAGGTGAGTTCAGGAGGTGCATCTCCCAAGGGTGGTCGTTAGCTTGCCTGAAGGCCACCAGAAAGCCAGAGTTGTTTCTTGTTTGCCTCACACCAGAGTGAAAGGATGCACCAAAATGGAAATGGGTCTAAAGTTGATGTGTTTCAAGTAGATCCTGGCTCCTAAACCCAGGACACCCTCTCCTCCCTAGCTTAGGGCATGTTCACATCAAGGAATACAAGTTTTTCTCTAACAAATCAATGTCCTTTGAATATTTAACATCTTTTAAGCTTAGCCCTAGGATCTTTTCCTGTGAGAGGCAAAAAAAGACCACAAAAGTGAGATAAAACTTGATTTCTTTTTTGGCTTTGAGTTAACCTGTCAGCTGGAGGATTTTGATGCTACCCAAGAAAACTGTATGGTAATAGTGACATTCTTCATTTCCTAGGTACTAAACCCTCAAAAATGCAGAGCTGTGACTGTGCAATTTGAAAGAGATGCAGCATCTTTTCCTGCTGCTGTTGACTCAGGTTGTGGCTGTTGGGAATGAAGTGTGTCGGAAGAGAAACAGTGAAGCATCCAAAACACAAAGAGCCTTTAAGCTGTGCATGAAACCAAGCAAGTAGTGCTGACAGCCTCCAAATCCTGCTGTTTACTTCCTGCCTTTAGAAAGGGGCAACACAAAGCTGGTGGGATAATGGGCTCCTGTGGTCTTCTGCAGAGATGCTCCATCAGCTGGTTTTCCCAGGTTTACTGAGCCAAACAAGCTGTCACAATCCTGCATTCTTACCCAAATCACCCACATAGCTTCACATAGCTGTGCATTAGGAATCTCACTGCAGGTGTTCATGATGTTTCAGAGATGCTGGAGGCCAGAAGAGCACAATATGCATAATGAAAAGCCTGGCTTGATGATAGGGACAGGTCTGAGTCAATAACCATTTGAACCAAACCAAATGTTTTTTGTATATCCTTCTAGCTCCTCTGGAGCAAATGGATGCCAACCCTTTCCTTGGCAAAATCTTAGTGACCCAAAAGCAGAGGACAACCAGTAGGAAAGCTTATGGGATGGGATCTGTCCTTGCCTCCTTCCCCTGGGCAGTGGCATATACCTCCAAAACACAAAGGCTTTGGTTTGGAAACAGATGCCAAATAGGAAACTAGTCCTGGTCCAGTGCAAACCAAAGTTAATGTGAAGATGTGATGCGGCCTGGTCTGCCTTGCCAAAAGACCAAAGAGCTGCCCAGAGCTGAAGTCCAGCTCTGACTGCACTGTTTGGCACCTACAGGCACCTCCTCAATCCCACTTTAATTGCTGCCTGATGTGTTCCTTCCGACAGAAAAAAGCAGGAGCTGGACTTTGATGTCCCCCTGATTCAATGCCAAAAAGAATGGGTTTGGTATATGGTAACTAATGCCTGTCAGTGGACCCGCTAGGAAACCCTGTGGAGTTTGGCACCACACTTGTATAGAGATGTCTTCCCTAAAGCTGCAACCTCAGTTTTCCTGTGTTAGAAGTCTCTTGTGTTGATTATCTGTTCCCCTCTCTGCTATAGTGCTTTGTTTCCAGGGAAGATCAATAAATGTGAAGCTAACTGCCCCTCAGGGCATTTGTAATACTGCCTCTTCCACTGCCTTCATCTTCAGAGAGTTTTCATTACACTGTTCAAAACCACTCTAACATGTTTTGGGGCAAAGGTTGTTACAGCCTCTTCATTGAGTGAAAGCTGCTTAAAATTCTATTTACTGTTTAGGCAGCATTAACAACCAGATCACAAGAGGGGAAGGAGAACAGGTTTTGGCAATGGATGGGTGTGTAGTTCAGCTCCATTTGCTGAAAATGGGGGTAACATGTAGCTGTAGTATGTTGTGGGTATGAAGCCATGCAGTATACCTTCTGGAAGCCATGTGGGGTGGAACTTATCCATCTAAGAACCTTACCCATCCTTTTTACTTCCCTGTTTGCAGGCCAGGAGGAGTTTAAGCTGAAAGGGCCATGGTAATGCAGCAGAACCAGGCTGTACAGGTGAGCTGCTCCTTTCCAAAAAGCTGGAAACAATGTCTCCACAAAACAGGACTATGGGATCTTTCCCACCTTCCCACCCAAGTCTTCAGCCTCTCTCAGCCATGCTTGGTCTATTATGAGGATAATTTCAGGTTTTGGATGCCTGTGAGCTTGAAAAATCACTGACACCCCCAAACCTCTTTAAAACAGGGCACTTACTTAACCACCGGTTCCTTACAGCAGACACTCCCTCTGCACTCCATGTCTTTCACCCTTCAAGAAGAGTTGAGAAAAGTCCCCAGACAGCTGCAGGCATCTAAGATTGGTCTGTTCCTGAATTAGAGTATGAAAATGTCCAAATTCCCCACCTAGGGACACTCTGCAAACCTCACCACACCATCCGGCTGACTTTGCTCTGATTCTGACTGTGTGTTCTAATGCAGTTAAAAATGCAATCTAAGGAAGCACTTCAAATGCACTAAAGGAAACATTGCTTTCTGAAAATGATGGATTTCTTTTTTTCTGTGTTTTTTTTTTCCCCTAGGTGAAGTTTGTGATCAATTCCTTGGTGTTGGCAGGCTGCTTATTGTAATGCTCCTATCAACATTTCTGATTTCTGCTGAGATCCCGTCCTCTATCATCTAGTTCCTATCAAACAAACAAAAGGTAACAGTGAAGCCAAATATTTTATGCTAGCACTGAGCCACAGCCCCAACCCTGCAGGATATTGTTCTTGCAAGTTTGCTGTTAGATTGATGGGGCTGCAGGTAGAGGGCGAGAGCAGGGACAGAACACTTCCAGGTGGAAGACACAGTCACTGCAGGAGGCACAGAGTAGGGGACTGGTAGAGCTCTGCAGTGATCTTTGCCTAACGTCATTGTAATCCAAAGGAAACAGCACAGCCAAGGGCCATTGTGCATAATATAGAATTATGGAATTGTAGAATGATTTTGAGTTGGAAGCAACCTTTAAGCTCATCCAGGTCCAATCCATTGCCTTGGGCAGGGGCACCTATCAGTGCACTGGAGCAGGACAGGACAGCCCAGATCAGAACCATCACTTGGCCTTGCTTTATCCCTTACCCTGTTGGTCAACCTCACCCTTGGGGGTACATATGAACAAACAGCAGAAAAGCTGTTTGCTCAGCCTCTTTCGAAGCAGAACAGACAACTCTGGCACACGGCAGCTCCACATAAATGCTTGGGATTGGAGCCACAGGCAAGCAAAGGCAGCTAAGGGCTAAGAGCTCTGCTCTCACCCATGGGCATGTGTGCATGCACACACATACATGCACATATATGTGCCCAGCTGCCTCCTTAGGGCCCATCCCTACACATGTGGCCATGAATGGATTCCAGCATGATTGTGAGGGATCTGGGAAAAGGCAGATTAGAGAGCTAGCCGCAGGCAAATGCAATTATGGAAAAGTAGTTCAATAAACAGAATTATGCTCCTCCACCCCAACAAAGGATTACAGCCAGTAATCTGAGCAAAGTTAGGATAAGCAGAAATCAGGCACTGGATATGGAGATTACTAAGGATCTGGAGACAGGCCAGTGCATGCTGCTGGAGAAAAGACCCCGAATTTACCAGCCTTTGCATGGATACTGCACTGGACAGGGCTGTCCCTTGACAGTGTGGAAAGCCAAGGCCAGTTTTGAGGTGGGTCCTTTCTCCCTTGTCACCTGCCACAGCAGCAAGCCAGGGTACTGTGTAAAGATCAGACCTACTTTGCTCTCTGGCTGGTCAGTAACCAAATGACTTATCTCCATTTAGCTACAACACATGAAGAATAGCTTATTCTGCCACATAACTTTAACAGGCATTAGTGGTCAGAAACATGTATGGCTGTTCATTTTCCCATAGTTATGAACTAGCAAACAGTAGCTCTTTCCAACCTAATAGTCCTTGCATTGGCCAGTCAAAAAAAGAAAGCTCCAAACAATTTTGCAGATGATCTGACATCAACACATGATTCACTTCCCTTGCAATGGTACTCTTGCTGCTTAACATCATAGCACCCTTACTACATCTCAGTTACCTCCTGGGGTGGTATTGGACACACTCATGAAGGATGCAGAGGCTGGGCCCACTGTCCCATCTCTCTGATCTTCAGACTCATCCTTAGGTCAGGTTGATGCATTTGAGTTAATTTCCAATGAGTGGATACCCACGCAGACACATGATGAACTAATGTCATCTCTGCTTGTGTTTTAGCTGAAACATTAAACAATCATTCACTTGTATTTGTACCTGGCCAGTATTAAGGAGTATCAGACCTGGTAACTTTATAACACTGGGAACTCGTCTGCAGGCAGCAACACTGAGCCCTCTTGTCAAATCATATCAGGCAACAAGCTAGAAAGCACAAACAGCAAGTCCACAGAAACAGCAAAAGAGGTTGTTTGACTGATGCCAAGAAGCCAATGGACCTTAGAAACTGCTGATCAGCATTTCATGTTATCCAGTTGTTAGCACCAGGACATTAGCATTCCCAGCCAGAGTGTAATACCAAGATCCTGCTATGTCCTGTTCTACTGGCTTTAATAGCTGCTGCTGCTATCACCCCATGATGCTGACAATAGAGTGGTGGCTACTATTTAAGCAGCACTAAATCTGTCCCAGCCAGGAAATGGCTAGGAATTGGGGCTGTTGCCATATTGCCAATTAAGCATAATTAAAATAGGAAAAGAGTTGCTTTTCCTCAAAGGGAAAATAGGTTTTGAGAAAGGTACCAACTTGTATGTTGTAACTCCAGAGGCACCAGGTTGGTCTGATTCCTCTTTTCCACTTGCTCCCCCTTCATCATCACACGGGTCCAGTTCCATGAACTAGAGCTCTCTGCAGGAAAGCCACGCTGAACCCAGGGTATGCTTGCTCCAGCATTGCTCTGCACTCAGAGTGGTGAGGGCAGCCCGGGCTCCTCAGCTGCTGGGGCTGTGCTCTGCGGTACAGGCACACTCACAGCATCCTCCAACCAAAACTGCCTTGCTTGCAGCAGAGAGCAAAGCAGACTGCTCCCCCACAGACTATGGAGGAGAGGCAGCACCCAAATTAGCAAGGGCTTGGCCTATGCATAAGCTGAAGGTGAGAAACCAGCCCAAACCCTGCATACCAAGAAGTGACGCTCTAAAGCATGGCAGACCTCACATCAGCTCACCCTGCCTTTCTCCATTGGCTCTAGTTGAATGCAGTAAGGGTCAAGGAGACAGTGCAATGCTGCCTTGGGGAACTCGGACCCTGGAATCAGTCCCACCTTCTCCCCTTTAAAGCCCACTTAAAGATCAAGAGATTTTCATTTTTTTACTTACCTATTTATTTATTTTAAGATGGGTTTTTTTTGTCTTTTAACCTCAGAGCTTGTGCAGTGCAGCTGGGTCACAGGCTCCAGGTTGCCTTTGGAAAAGGTCTTTTGGAAGTGAAAGCTGAGCATCACACAGCACCCTCTAACCTGGGTCACCAAGGCCACAGAAAGTGCTGCATCAGGCCAGCTGAAAGGACCATTAGCACAGTCTCCTGTCTCCAACAGCAGATACCTTGGGAAGGGTACAATGACAGGGACTGGATTCCTCATGAACATGCCTTACAGCCTGATACCCATTGCTGGCCCCCATGTCCTATGAAGTTATGTGATGGCTTTCCAGAGCAGCCACAGTGTCCCACAGAGCTAAGCACTACCATTTCCTGACCTATTTAATGATTCCCCAACCAGAAGCTACCCAGAAAACTGCTATTATCTTCAGTGCTTTGTACATTTTTCATGGGTGGCATAAGGTGGGTGCAGCACCCCCAAGGCAGCCCCGGCACTACCAGCACCAACCATGAGCCTCTGTGTTTGTGGAAGAAAACCATCTACTTTGCAGGAGGAGTTTAGCATCTCCAAAGCAAGCTGTGTCCTGGCGTTGTATCACGGGTCTTACCTACAAGATGCTGCGGATACGGTCATCTCCTGGCTGAAAGCATTTGGTTTGCTGGTTCGGGTGCTGGTCTGCAGTTCAATTCTGCCATCTGCAGCTCACGTCTGAAACTGCGGAAGACTCTTCTGGTCCCCCGCCCCAGGCGAGCTCCGATTTGGAGATGAGCAAACAACCCCTTATTTAAATCATCTCCGCAGGTGAAGTTCATGGTTTAAAATCTCCGGAGGTGAGAACAGCAGAAACAGGGCTTTAAGGAGAATGACCATGCTGTAAATGAGGAGAAGCCCTTTCCCTAATGATTAAGTAGTTCACACACCTTAAATGACAAATTAAGATGAGATTCACCTGGGGNTATTTAAATCATCTCCGCAGGTGAAGTTCATGGTTTAAAATCTCCGGAGGTGAGAACAGCAGAAACAGGGCTTTAAGGAGAATGACCATGCTGTAAATGAGGAGAAGCCCTTTCCCTAATGATTAAGTAGTTCACACACCTTAAATGACAAATTAAGATGAGATTCACCGGGGGGGGGGGGGATCTCAATATCAGCAGCACAGGGGGGTTGTAACTGTGTTGATTCCCAGAAGTTCTTAACCAATCTGTCCATTTTATAGGGGAAAAGAAGTTTGTTTAAATGCATTGGCCCAGAAAACTCTAACTTGCCAAAGCTTTCCGTGTCCTCATTGCTTTTTTTCAGTCAGAGAGTTTGGAACTTGCCCATTTCTCCAAAGAATGGGTGCAGGTGGATCACCAGAAGGGGCTGGTAAATATCTGTTTGGATTCATAGAACCAGCCACTGAGCAGCTCTTGAACAGCTTGGTAAGAGGATGTTGTGATGACTTTGACCCCATGTGCCCCCAAGCCAGCTTTTCTGCCCTCTGAACCACCCCAGGATGGATCCCACTGGAACACCAGTACCTGTCATCATCCTCATTCAGACCTCACCCCTTCAGATCCTCTTGCTGGAGGAGAACATTGTGCTCCAGCCCTGCACTTTTCTGTATTATACATGACATGGCACGTCCCTGGATTAATGAAGTCATCATCTAATCAGGGCATATCTTGTCAAAAAACAGAAACAATCTGTTCCTGACCTAAAAATTTCTGCTGCTGACTTGGTACCACTGGGTACAGCTGAGTCTCAGTCCTTTCAGTTAAAAGTAAAAGGGAGTTTTGGGAATCCTGCTCCCTTTTTTTACCTTGCTTGCTCTGTTATCAACTTCCCATAGGCCTAGAGAAGGAGATAATGTCTCAGTTTTCCTACCTGCAGAACAGAATCAACTCATCCATGAAGTACCTTGAAAGCCATGAATGTTCGTATAAAAGCCTAATGCCAGTTATGTTTTTGTTAATGCCACCCTGGAAGTACGTTATTACATTGAAATAACAAAGGCTGTTGCTTAGTGTCTCACATGAAATGCCATCTCAGTAACTGCAGTCTGCTCATTAGAGAAATGATTTGGTTTTTAATGTGTGACTCATGAGCACTTCTCATGTATGTCAGTGGGAATGTTTGCCAATCCACCACTGGCTCAGTAGCACGAGGACCACATCCCAGGACATAGCTGTGATGGCTCAGCATGGACACCATGTAGTTTCCTCAGCCTTTCAGCAGCTTTGCAAGCAGCTTCTGGCCATTGCTTCCCTTAGTTTGGCACTTTGGCTATTTGCTCAGCCTTCTGCCTCTTGGATGTGACTAGTGCCTGGCAGCACAATGCTCTCCCAGACTTTGGGAAAAGGTGAGTAATAAGACCTCAAAATGCAATTGTACCAGGGAAAGCCCCAGAAATTATTTCTACAAATGTGGGTTAATGGAAACAGGATTCTTCTATCCCATATGCTGAATTTGGCTTTAAAACCAGCCTGCTGTCTATGAAGAAGAGCCTGCAATGTCATACCTTCATGTCTCAGCAGCAGAGATGAGTGGTTGCAGATGTTTGCTTTTTTTAGGAGTTGCTCATATTGAAAGAGCATTAAAGAGGAAGGCTGGATCCATTGTTTGCTTAAAGAGCTGAGCTGACAATGCTGTTTCCCAGCACTGTCAGCATAAAGTTGTCAGGTAAGTTGTTTGTTAGTGCCTGGGGGAGCTGGAGTTCCTAAGACCACCCTAAGGTTAGCCCAGCCAGCCCTGGGAGCAGAGTCAGAGCCTGCAGGAAACACACTTTGCCATTGCTGCTGGTTTAAGCTGGTGTCACTAAAGCTCCGTGTTTCTGACAGCCCAGGATCTCAGCATGGCTTTCACACACCCCACATCTGGCAGGCAGAGCCCAGAAGATCATGTCCAAGTCCACCACAGCACATTGCTCTCTGACCTCCTAACACCTTCAGCCTGGTGTGGATGGCTTTGGCCAAGGGGCTTCAGTGGAAACGAGTGCCATCTGTGGCCTGGTCAGGTGTCCTATTTGTCTTCTAACTTTGATTTCTGAGGAGCACAGCAGCACAACATTATGCTGGGCATTACTGATGATTGTTTGATCTCAAACCTTGAAACTGCTTATATTTTCCAGTGGGGGAAGAAACCCCCAACCCCTTGTTTTCATCCGATACAACAATGAAAAGGGAAGCTTTTCTGCCAGTGCCTAAGAGGAAAAGAAAGTATCTGAAAAAGAAGTGCCTGGCATTCACAGCCACTATTTTCTTTTCACCATCCTTCTTGCCTGACAACCTCAATTTCATTTCACTTCACACCTCCTGTCACCTCTGAGCTCTGGAGAATATCAGATGTTAGTTTGGGGAAAATAACAGGTAACAAACCCTGACAAAACTCAAGACACATTGGTGTCTTCACGGGTTAATGGCTGCGTTTAGGTCTTTGCAGACCACACCCCCCCCATTAGTAAACAAAGCACCTTCCTGCTCCATGGATGCAGGTGTAACTTGTGTTCCTCAGAGGGAAAAAGAAGGGGGTGTAGGCCATGGAATCTGAGGCTGATGGAGAGGGCTCACCCCATGGCTGTGCCTCACACCTTGTCTTGGCATTTCTCCCAGTGCTAAGTGGGGAGCTGTCATTACAGTCCAGCTCCTCTGCATCAGGCAGACAAAAGAAGTAGGCAGATGTAAGGGGGATGTCTATGACAGAGCAGCAGCGGGGAGGAGGCTATGCTAGCCCAGATTCTGGACTTGCAGGCAGGGATGGATCTTCTCCTCCTGCCTCCTCCTGAAGACCCTCTTCTCTGCTTGGATTTTAGTTCCTGGAGAAGGTGCCATCCACTACCACACACCCAAGTGCAGGCTGCCAGTGCCTCTGGCACAGTCATAAAGCAGCACATCCTACAGAGGTATGGGACAGGTAGAGAGCCTGCTCCTCTCACCACACCTGCAGCATCTTCTGCAGTCCAGATGTGGATTTAGCAGTGCACAGCCCTTGAGAAGGTAACAAACACCTGCACAGAAAGCACAGAGGGCACTGAAGACGGTGTGGAGCTTTCTGTCCTGCATTGCCCTCAACTCCTCCAAAGCCACTTCTATGAGGACTTGAACTCCTCCTCACCCACGAGAGTTCTGCTAAATAAAGGAAGCTATTAACTTATTAACTTGGATATGTTCAGTGTCTCTCAGGCACCACGAGCGATCATGCATGGCATGATGGAGGTGGCAGTGCCTTGATGTTGCTCCTGCCTCACCTTGCTGGTTGTCCATCTACTCTCACCCTCTCAAGACTTCCCATTTTGTCATCCAGAGATTTTTGACCTCAGGAATGAAATGACCTCACTTTTCTCTTGAATGCTTCCAAGTATAAAGCAGCTCTCACAGGATGGGCAAGCGCCATTCCTCCTGCTTTTCACTGCAGTCTTCCCACAGATTTTGTATTGTGGGAGAGCTCTACTCGACTGGGCTGCTCATCCCCTCGTTTCAGGCTAGAAGATCATTTGCAATCTGCTCTGCTGACTCGCCATGCCTATGCAATATCACCCTAATGAATACCTACTCTGCTGAATACCAAGTACCCTATAGATAGGCAATAATATCCCCTGTCTCTCTCCACGATACACATATCAACTCAAATCTGGGGAATGTTTCAGGAGATGTGTTCATCAACTGCTTGAATAAATCACCCTATGGAGATGATATATTTACCCCTGTTTCTTGAATGCATTGCTTTTCAATATATAATATTGTTTGCACAATAATCTTTCACCCGGCACAGCCAGCCTCCATACAGAGGTGCTCCTGTGGCACTTTGCATTTGATGCTGGATGCCATTGAATCAATATACGGCACATTAAGCAAGGAAACAGTATTTCCCCTAGTGGAAAGCTGTATGTATTAATCAGCACCAGCCCCATGTGGACCAGCTTGGTCTCAGGGGAGGGACATGGGTTTTCTCCCTCAAACCTTTGGGATTCCAGAAGCAATGCCAAATTTCCTCAAGGTGCTGCAACAAAGATCCTTCCCATGGTGGTTTAGGGACAGGGGCAAGGGAAGGACTTGGATTTAAGCCCTGCAGAACTTTACCCTTAGGGTGTGAATGAGCTTCCCAGGGGTTTCATTCGGAGCAGATTTCTGTCTGCCAAGTGTGTGCCAGCAGTATGTGAGCAGTGAAAGGCAGGAGCTCAGGCCAGGGAGCCTCTAGATGTCACTGCCATGCAGCAGAAATGGACCCCAGTGCCAGGGTAGGATGGGGTCACCAAGCCCAGGCACGGCTGGGGCACAGCTGGCAGCAGGCACCCACACCAGTGGGAAACCTGCCCTGCAAAGGCTGGTGCACACACAGTCTGCTTGAGCAACCCACTCCCCAGGGCTGAAAAGGTGCTGCTATTGTAGGACTGGGAGCAAGGAGGGTAGGCAGGGATTGCAGGGTGAGGCATTCCAGGTAAGGAGTTACCAGGAAACAGTAAAGAACTTCAGTTCCAGCCCTGTGGCAGACAGATCCTAGAGACAAGAGCTAAGGCTAAGCACAATAATATCAAATACAGCTGGTACCGATCCTCTACCCCAGCCAAGGCATGGTCCCAGCATTTGCCTGCTGAGCCACCTAAACACAGGGGAGTCACTCCTGATGAATTTCCACCTGCCTCCCTGAATTTGCAGTACTGGGAGAAGGACAGGTATATCTCATTTGAGAAAAGGTCACCATCTCACCTAAGGCAGCAGCAAGAGCCAAGTGCTTCCAGGCATCCCTCCACACGGGAATACCAGTCCCTTACTCTTGCACCCTTACCAGAGAGATACCTGTACTCTGCAGCCCATGGTCAGAGCATTTGTGGTGGCACAGCATGGGTGGTCCAGGCTTCAGGAACTGCGCTGCATTAGGAAACAAACATAAAAGTCATTAGTGCCCACCTTAAAGTGCATGAGCCAGTGGGCTGCTCACAGCTGGGACAGGCTCACTACAGCATGGGCATCAAAACCACAGCCTCTGTGGCTTCTGGGAATGCCGCATGCTCTGGGAACATCTACAGGATCAAGCCCTGTAGGCAAGGTGTGCAAGAGCTTCCTTCTCCATCCATGCTGAGATGACTTGGGGACCACCTCTGCCAGGCACACGCCAGATGTGGGGCCTCTGGGTCTTAGGGGAAGGGCAGTAGCAGCAGGGCTTCAACACCTACATCCAGGGGTTGTGTTTGCAAGGTCAGCTGTCACCACTTCTGCACCAAAGTCCTTCTAATGCTAATGGTGGTCTCAGTCCCTACCTGATTTTATTAGCTCTTTATCCCGTCTTCAATGCTAGGGAGTTCAGAATCAAGTAATCTCATCTGCTTCAGCTTCTGCTTCTTCACGTTGCCAGCTTCTCACCCTCTTGAGGGTTTTAATATCATCAGGATTCAAAAATAAAGCATTTGTTCAAGGTCTTTCTCTTCAATTTCTAATGCAGATCCTCTTGGGGCTTTTCAGATTTGTCCCTGAGGACTGGAAACTGGTTTTAATTCAAAAAACTGGAGATGATATTATCATAATTGCATGAATCCCAGAGCTTTCACAAGTGTAAGAAACCTCATGGGGACTGCACTAACATTTCAGAGCTGGCAAACACAGAGGAAGGTGCACAGAAGAATTCTGTGGGCACCATCCCATCTGTAGGCCCACTTTATGGGCACGATCTCCATAAAGTTTGCCTTCACAGAAAGATGAGATGCAGAAGTTATCCCTCTTTATCTAACACACCCCACTGATCTGAGCTGCTTTTGTTTTTGATGTTGGGCCCTGTGTTTGTCAAATGTATTAAGTTTCTTGTTGGTTTTGGAAATAATAGTCATTGCTGTAGATTGGCCAAGTCATTGTTTTTCTCCCTATTGACCCAGCATTTCTTTTTTCCAGGCTACCAAACACCCTTAACTTTGCTTGTGGGATGGTTAATCAACAAGTCTGTCACAATGATGGATTCCTCCTGAATTGTTCCTTAATTAGCTTGGTTGGAAGTATAAATCAAATGGGATACCAGTTCTTCCAATGCTACAGACAGGCAGCCACACTCAGCTTGACAGCAGTGAGTTATTGCTTTCTGCCCCAGTGCAGGATCAACATGCAGGTTCCAGCCCACAAGCCCAAAGGGGCCATAGGTTCATCTCGGAGAGCGCTGGCATGCACAGACTGCACACACCAAAGTGAAAGGTTGGTGTGGTGGAGGTTGGTGACCAGCTGCAGGGGCTCTGGACATGGGCATACACACACCCCTTGCATGATATGAGCCACATCCCCATTGTCTGCCCATGGGAAGACAAGTTTTGTATTGCCTGGGATGTCTGGTGTCTGTGCTAGCAAGACCAAGTTTAGAGACAAGGGCTGGAGAACCTCTCCTATGAAGACAGGCTGTGAGAGTTGGGTTTGTTCAGCCTGGAGAAGAGAAGGCTCAGGGGAGACCTTAGAGCAACTTCCAGTGCCTGAAGGGGCTGACAAGAAATTGTGAGTGGGGCTTTTTTAGTGACAGAACAAGGGGGAATGGCTTTAAACTGAGAGAGGAGAGATTCAGATGAGGCATTAGGCAGCAGTTCACCTCTGTGAGGGTGCTGAGGCACTGGCACAGGGTGCCCAGAGAAGCTGTGGCTGCCCTATCCCTGGCAGGGTTCAAGGCCAGGTTGGATGGGGCTTGGAGCAACCTGGTCTAGTGGAAGGTGTCCCTGCCTGTGGCAGGGGTTAGAGCTGATTGAGCTTTAAGGGCCCTTCCAACACAAACCATTCTGGGATTCTATGATCTTTGTCTCACAATAAGCAGCACTGCCTTCCAAAGAAAAGGAATTACATATCATAACAGAAATGAAAGTAATACCTTGCTTGCAAATTAAGTTTTCAAGAGTGATCTTACTAGCTTGCTATTTTTATAGATGGGACTTTCACGCAGCAAGAATGCATTTAAACCAGTTGACCTAAACTGAATTTCACCATTTTACCATGGGTAACTTCTGTGTAGCTACAAAGAGCTTGCTCTCAGCATGTCTGAGCCAGCTCCAGCATCCCTGAGCTGGGTGGTGGACATCACACAGAAGTGCTTCCAGATTTCTACTTACCCTTTTTGACTTCCCAGGCTAAACTAAACAAGCATATTTCTCTGAATGGCTCTACTAATGCATCTTCTTAGCAAAGCATGTTTTTTTGTCCATGGCCACCTCTTTTATTTATCCCCTCTCTTTGCCAGCATATTCAGAGAGCTTAATAAATGACCAGTGGGATATGTAAGTCACACATTGGAGAAAGAATCTGTTTGTTTAAAACTAACTGAAAAAAAGTATTGGAATAACCTAATTTTAGTGATTTCCTTTCCTATCATTCAAAGTGAAAGCTTGGGCTCTCCAAGCTGCAGAACAAGACACCACATGGACTCACCTCGTGATAACAAAGGCTCGGATCCCTTCTTTACCTTGTGACATAGTTGTTGCTCTGCCATGTAACATCTCATTGCCAAAGAAGTAAATCTCTTACTAGTGTGTGGATGCCCCAACAGAAACTTGAGTAGAAGGTCTGGGTGAGGCATGGTGTGAATTATATTGCCATGGAAACCCTGAGCTGCTTTCATCCATTGACATTTCATCCTTTTTGGTGTTTTCACAGACACAGTTTTCAGAGATCTCTTTTCAATAGCTGAGTGGAATTGATCAGTAGATTCACTCTTATCACCATAATAAAGTCTGAAGGTGGAGTTTGTGTGGGGGCTACAGCAGGGTTACAGTTATTTAGACATTTAAGCTAAACTTCTGAACAGGAATTATATCTGAAGAAGCCCTATACTTTAATGACATCAGGGCAGAGAAAGAGGAACTTGTCTCTTCCCAGACAGTCCTGATATTGATGCTGGGAATCAGAAACAAACCACTGAGCAATCTGTTCGACATCGCTAATATGCCTCTTCAATGCCCTAGCAAATCAAATGGAATCCCTACAGCTGGTGAACTGAAATATGCACACGACTTGATCTTCTTTTTCTTTTAATTTATTAATAAGAAGATTAAAAAAAATCACAAAGCTTCTGGCAATATTTATGCATTATGACTAATTCCTTCAACCTTTTCTGGCATTTAGAAATAGCACACAAGCAAATTAAGAAATAATTCAAATATAACTGTGTCTTAATTATTTTTGTTACCTATGTGATACACTCCTTCCACAAAAGGCCTGATTCTATTCTTGTTTGCAATGGAGTTAATGGAGCTGTTCCTGACTAATGTGCATTAACAGGAAAACCAGCCATACTATTTACAGGAAGATGAAAGGAGATTATTATAGTCAACACTTCGAGCTTGCCCAGACCATTAAGTACTAGCAGCTCGCCCATGGAGTGCTCTCATTATCTCCTCTTCTCTGTCCAAAGCAGCTCCCCTTTGCCTGCAAAGGACTCTTCATCCTGACATCTGAGTGCCATCAAGCATACGCAAATGTCCGTGCGAAACCTGGCTTCACTCCTTCACAGTGGCTTTTCAAGAACCCCATGGATGGCTCTTGTATTGGATGGCCTTGGGCTGTGTCCTGAAGAGGAACAGAAAAGCCCCCTATAACAGAGGTAAAAAGACTCACTCAAAACACAGGTAGCTGGAGATAAGTCACTAACACGAGTATTCTATTCAGCAAACACCAAGAGTTTGTTAGGCTCTAGTTTGAAGAGTTTCAACCCTCTGAGGGGCCCCTGCTAAGACTGCCCAGTCTCTGGCAGCAAGTGGCTGCTAAATTGCTCAAGTGATTTTAATTCAAAACCGATAAGTGAAAATTATGATTAATTATATATTCACAGGAGTTATGATCAGTTTATGAATGATTCATGAATGAAAAAAGGAAGACTAAATAGACCATGAATATCATTTGCAAGCAATAATTCAGGCAACTTCATCCCCCAAAGCGAGGTCCTGCTAGTCTCATGTTTACCTAATGACAGCCTGCAGTGCAAGGGGTGGGTGCTGTGAATAATCTGCTTCTGCCCATCAACACAGCAAAATACAGCTTTGCTGTGGCAAAGGGAAGGTGCAATCGCCAAAGCTCTTCAAAAACAAAGGCCATTCTTTCAAACAAATAGCTGTGAAACCGTGCTCAGAGGGGTGAAGGTACACTGAGCAGGGAAGCTTAGCTCCTGATGCAGATGGATGTACTGGCTGCAATTAGGAATAAAGACAGAGGAGCAGCTGGCCATGAATGCTGTCCTGGAGTCAAGGGACATGGAGTCGACCCTGCCTTGAGTCTGAATCTACCATGTTTTCTCCCTGAGGAAGTGCAGTTAACACCCTGATTATACATTTTCCCTTCCAGCTTCACACCAAAACTGGCATCCAATATCAACTGCCGTTACAAACAGGATGTGAGACACCAGAGATGCTGCTTGTATATTAAGGCCAGGTTGACAGGACTTGGAGCAACCTGCTCTAGTGGAAGGTGTCCCTGCCTGTGGCAGGGGGCTGGAACTGGATGTGCTTTAAGGTTCTTTCCAACCCCAACCAGTCAGGGATTTTATGATTTCTGATTATAATTCCTATCTATGTAAAATACACAGGACTAATTGTATGCCACAGAGGAAGATAAAAAAGGACAAGTTCAGGTAGCTGATCTATTGAAAATATATTCTCTCAGGAGGGAACAGGGGGCACGTGGCTAACTGAGCCATTGGTGGTCTGAGCAACCAGACCATCAGCAGTTCCCCAGAAAAAACAGCCCAAAGTCCACTTCCCTTTGCAGCCCCACTCATGCTGCAGCTCTCATCCTTGTCTTTCAAAACCCATCATAACCCCAGGGTGAGCTTTCTGTAAGGTCCTCCCTCATATTCACTGTGGCTGCTGTAAGGACATCCACCGCTTTCTCTCAGTATGTATAGTCCTAAGGAGATTTCTTACCAGCCACATTGAGCTCTGACATCTCTTTAGGTGTACATGACAAGAGTCAGCCACTGGAAAAAGAAGAAGAAAAGGTGCATTTAAATAGTGATGTTACGCTAAGTATTCAAACATGTGTCTTGGTACCTTCAGGCCCTGACTCAGTGACTACAGTTCTTTTGTCCCGCACAGGATAGATAAGCGGTTTTAGAACTGCCTTTCCCCGTTATTGCAATTCAGACCCAGAAACACTTTCCATATGTTGCTTTCCATGGTAAATTATTGCAGCATCTGCAGCAGGAACAATTGCTGGGAGAGGCTGGCACCTGCGTGATTGCAAGTGGAAGGGATAGCAGGGTTTGGGAGTGGGGGTATCCCACAGATCATAACACAGGTTCAGGGCTTGTGCTTGGGAAACGCTCAGCTCTTGGTGCAAACCAGATTTAATGAACTCTGAGCCACTGAACTAACCATGGAATGCAAACAGGAGCCAGCAAGATTGTAAAAGGATTTTGTGAAAGATGTTTTTATACACTGTGTTGTCAAATAACAGTCTCCTGACTGATAAAATGCAGCACTCAGGCGTATCACTATGGAGCACAGCAGGATTTTTGCTTCAGACTAGCTGATAAAAAGCTTGATGGATCCCCATTCTGCTTGATATCCTTCAGGCTGTGCTTGCAAGACAAACAGAAGCAGAAAGCATCCGTCTGCTATTTCCTTCTCAAAAGCAAGATGTTTTGCAACTCAGAATTAACAGATGGGGCAGTAAGAAATGAGAGCATGCATTTCTTTCTTTCACCTCCTCAAAGTCACTTTGAGCAACGTCTCCAACAATGAGAGTCTGGGGTCAGTGAGGGAAGACTCTGCTTCAGACATGGGTGGCCAGCACCCAGCTGTGCTCACCCTAGTGAGGCTGCATGATTGGGAAATACCTCCCACCCATTAAGCACATCCAGCCAGGCAACAACACTGTTGGTGTCAGAGGGAAAACCCCCAGTGACATACATCACGCATCATCTTTAACTAACATACTCAATGGGCCCACTTCAGACCTGGAGAGAAGGAAAGGAGCACTCTTACCTCTGTTGCCGTCACCAAAATCTGTGATCTGCCCTCTGCTAAGTTTTGAAATGCATCTAGAGATGGAACAAAGAAAATCTCATTTCTTGAGGGGAAAACAAGAATACAACACAGATATAAGGCAGCTGAGGAGCCAGGCTGTGATCCCTGTGCTGGGATGCTCCACTTTGGTTAAGGGGTCCACTCACCCTGCCTTGCCTCTGCACATCTCTGTGCTGGGTACCCCCTTTTTCTTGGCCCTGGGACCACAGCCTGGACAGACATCCCAATTACAGGGAGACAATGTAGGATGAGTATAGGGATAGGGAGTGCTCAATGTGACTGCTTTCATCTCCTCCTGTAATTTGTTCCAATTGCACCTCCTGCCTGAAGACTGACAAGAGAACAGTGAACTAATGAAAAACATCTTCCCACAGGGAAACTTTCTGTTAGTCCTTTTCCATCCTCCCTGGCAGTGAGTGATCACAGTGTGTTCTAAAGAAACTGATTCTCTTGAAGTCATTAGTATGCCTTGCAAGGTTTTTCCAGGGAATATAAATGCAGATGCTGCTGTTATTCAGCTCCAGTTGGAAATTAACATTGCTGAAAGTTTTCTGACAGAACACTTTGCCATCAGGAAATTTAAATCCATTCAAATATTGATATTCTATGTGCACATTCATACTGCAATTGGTCTAGGAGAAACGTTTAAATCCAAGTGTTTGGATAAACTCAAAACATAGAATTTTGAGTTCTGTTTATTTATTTTGAAATTACTTTTCTCCTAGAAATGTGCTGTTATAAACAGTAATAAAAACTTGGAGCAAATTTCAGCCTGTCTATCCTTGAATGACACATTCCTCCAGAAGCCTTTTTCCCCATCCTGAATGGAAAAGGCACTGTAAGACCATGGATGTTTTGAAACCTGCCTGGCTTTAGATAGAAGTGCAAAGCTGCTGGGTGAGTGTAGGAACAGGGCAAAGGGGTGCACTGCCCATTTGGCCCTTAGGAGACAACCAGACTACTAGCACGATGAAGCATACCCAGCCTGTAGTGCTCTGAAGAAAGCCATAGAACAAGGAAACTCCATGTTACACCCAGCTCCTTGACAAGGTTGCATTTGCAGGGCTGGGCTGGCACCTAACAGTCTTCCTAGGAACAAATGACAGCGCTGAAGTTACCCCATCAGGGTAGAGGTAAATGCCCCTTTACTGCTTCATTAACTCCCATTAAATACAGTTTGCAAAGAAGCTGCTGCTTTTGCTTTGGGTCTTATCTCTGGCTGTCTTGAAAGGATGAGCAATGAGTCAATGGAACAGATTTTATCTTTCCTGCTGCATTCACACCACCATAAAGGTGGCCTACCTTTTGTTTCCACGTGGCACTCTTATCCTCTCCTGTAGCGATCTTATTCACAGTGATTTGAAAAGTTTGAGAAATATATTCCCCATTAAACCCTCTGTCAAGTGATAACTTAACTGCAAGCGTTGAGGGCGTTTTATGATCCTCATTACAGACAGCAATGAAACTTTCAGAGAGTCCTTTCCACATGGATATAAAGAAGTTGTCTTTACACTGGCACATTAGTAAGTTGCAAGAGGACCTTTTTAAAGATAAAAAAAACCAACCATGGAAGTAATTTAGGCACAAAAATTTTCATCTACAGCAAAAGCCATGTAAAATCACAAGGAAATTTATGTTTACAAGTTATCTTTCTTTTAATGAAAGCATTAAAATCAGGACACAGTCTGGCTTTATGAGCTGCACTCCCTTGAAATGGGGTTTTAGGCAGTGTCATCTGGGCAGATCCACTGACCACTATTGGCTCATCAAACATCAGTGGTAAACACACATGGGAAATAATGAACACTCATTTCCATGCGCTGTTGAAACCCAGCTCATTCCAAAGATGAACTAAATTGCTGTAGCAATATTCTAGCACATGGGTCACAATTGGTGGGTTTGTTTAACTACCAGCGTTTCCAGTCAAACTGCTTATTATTAGAGTAGTAAAAACTATGCTTTTACAAAAGAGAATTCCATCTACTTTCAGGCAAAGGCTTATTTACAGACATTCCTTCCTTGCAACTGCCAGACAATGGCTGCACGCAACACAGGTATGGGGGGTTTTATCCCCTAAGAAGGATCTTAGACTTCCTCCCTGCCAAAATCTGAGAGAACTTCACGTAAGCTGGTGAGGAAAATGGCTCTCCAATTAAAAGGGAAAAAAAAAACCCACGTAAGAGCACCTTCCTTGCTGTGATTCAGACTTCTCTGATTTTTAACCACAAAAAGCTTTCCATTTGAGATGCGCTGCCTTGTTCCTCTCCACTGGGCATGAATGCATGCAGTCTTGCCTCAGCGGTACCAGCAATGCTCCACGCCATCCTGCAGGAACCTCTGCTGTGGACCAAGATGCTTGAGCTTGTGTGGAAGGGCACCAGCACAAGGACACAGGTTGGTTTCAGAAAATGAATCTTAGTGCACAGGGGCTCTAAGGACAGGCTTGCAGAGGCTAGGTTAATTCTGATACAGGGGTAACCAATGTACAGGGGTTTGTAGTACAGAGGGATTGTAGAAGAGGGTTAGAGAAATTCGCTTGCTTAAGTGAAAGCGTTGTCTGTTGTAAATACCTATCATGCCTGGTATTGATGAGGGCAGAAGCAGATGCCTGGTTCTATTGATAAGAGGGAGAAGCAGATGGTTTATGGCCTGGACACCGATCAGCCCCCAAGGGCATGTGTGAAGACTAAAAAGTGAAAAGTTTAATAAGAGAAGTTTAAGAAGTTTAAGAGAAAGTTTAAGAAGAGAAGACTCATTTACTTCATCTTGAAGACCCCTATTCAGAGGAGGAAGACTCATTTACTTCATCTCGAGACCCCTGCCCATGACCAGAAGGGGCACTGTGCAGGCGCAACAGCTCATTATAATACAAAGCAGGGATAGATAATGAATATGTATAGGCGTATTGTGTAACCTTACAAATATATATAGCTTTAGAGAATAAATGCAGAGGGAAACAACACTGAGGTGTGCAAGCTTTGAAGGAGCTATCCCCAATGCACCTCAGTGCTGAATAAAAAGCATGCCTACTTTACAACTTTAACGAGTTGTGGAGTCTATCCGCACATCAATTCATGCAGCAAAAATGGATTGGCAGCTGAAGAAGCTCTGGATATACATTAACACCACAGGGCAGCGTGGTGCTGCTGCAGCCCACAGGCAGTCTGATGAACTCTGATGAGAAACTGGGGGGTAACTTTCCTTCTGGCTCTTTTCAATGAGGGCATCACTGTATTCCCAGCTGCTTTCTCCCAGCACTAAACCACTCCCTACCAGCCAGCTGCTCCTGTAGGAAGGAGACAAATCTGGCTTCTGGCAAACAGGCTGCTCAAAGGGCTGCCTGGACCATGCCTGGCCTTTGGGGGCAGGTTTGTTATTTCCAAGCTATGTGTTGGACATGCATTTTCACATCTAGCATTGTGTTCCTTGCCTCCTGCCTCTGTTCTCAGTGTGCCTTTGCAAGCTCCCCTGCTGCCAGAGCCCCTGCCCTATCCCAGGCCCCAGCACTGAGACTCACAGGTCATGGTTTCAAGGCGCAGCATGCAGCACACGAAGTCAGAGAAGCCGATCCTCCTGGCAGCATCGCCGTACCGCAAGGTCATCAGGCGCAGGAGCTGATCATTAGCAGCCAGACCTGTGGGGGGAAGAGGAATAACAGCACTGGGGACACACTGTGAGGTGATGGACCAGCTCTGATGGCCCTGTGCACCCTGCAGAGAAGCTGGGCCCACCATCAGACCCCACCTTGTCATGTTAGGTCTCTGCATCCCTGGAAACAACAGTTTGTCTTTCCTCAGGTTTGTGCATAGGAGTTGGGGTACAGTGATGGCAAATCAAAGTTCTTCCAGTCATTAGAACTGTGGCTTCAGTCAGCAAGCAGGAAACACTGAGCTAAATAATCTAGTGTTATCTTGCTTTGTCTTTTTAGCTTTTATTTTCTATAGGAAAGGGAGATATTCTTTGGCTTGTAACTGTTAAAGTCTGGCATAGCATTTACAATACCACTGCTGCTTTCTGCTGAACAGGGAGATGCTACATACGCATGCTATTATGCTGTGCAGCATGCCTGGGATTCTTAATTTTTACATTTTCTCTTCTATTAGGAAATGGTGAAGGGTGCATTTCCTTTTTATTAGCTGATTATTCAGAATTTGTGTCACAGTCTGTTTGGATGGAAATTGGTATTCAATTGAATGAACAAAAATTGCCTTTTAGAATGATTCTTTTATTAGTTAAATAAAACTACCCTAAATGTGCTGGCTATAGAAAAGGAACGATTTAAATGTATTTTGCACTAAAAGCTGATTTGCTAAACAAAAGAGAAATTTTCTGCAGAGAGCTGGACTGATAGCTTTGGTTTAATGCATTCTCCGAGACTTCAGACAAGTCTCATTTGTCCCTGGGTTTCGGTGGCTCAGCTGGAAGAGAAGTAGCTTTCCCCATTTTTCAACCAGCTCTAAACTTTCAAGTTTTAAATGCATTCATCATGGAGTTAAATGAGTTAAACAAGCAGAAAAGAAGGATATGGTTTCTCCACGTCTACGCAGGCGGAGATACACCCATGGAGGTGAGTTAGTACATCAACAAAATCTGGTCGCATGAGCCTAGCTGGAGAAGGTCTGCAGCAGGAAGCAGACACACAATGCTGGATATTTAAATAAATAAAATACATTTGGCCTTAAGACACATTCCAAATAAGAGAAACCTGATTTTAATTTTTTTTTCCCCTAGGAGATAAATCCAGTAATTAAAAATCTAATTAATGACATTTCTTCTTTGATGCTGGTTTTAAACTGCTGCCAAGAGCCACTGTCATAGTAAGCAGTGAGTTCTGTCTCGGTTTTAACCTTTGGGAGGCAGTGGGAATTCAATCGAGCTCTCTCTGGAGAGCAGATTCCAGCAAGCGTTTCAGTGCTGCTTACAAGATGTTATAATAACGTCTTACACTAGTAAGACACCAACAATTTGGCATGGGCAGTGGGATATGCTCTGAAATCTGCTCACCTGGCAATGTCTCTCAATTGCCTTCATCAGCAAGACCAAGGTGTCAGTGCTCTCCGTTCTCAAGATGTTTCGGTTATGTGCTATTGCTTGTTTGTAAGGTTACTCCCCACACCTTTTGCCTGCTGGATTCCTTACTCTGGTTTTCGTCAGACTTTAAAACACAGACTTCATATTCCCCTTTTTGTTTTATTGTTACTGTTTTGATGCATTTAATGTTGCCAATGAGCTGTTTTTAAATACATGTCAGGGCAGCACTGCTGTTAATGCAGCAAGCTTGCTTTATCCTGGCAGAAAATTTCTCCCATCACTATTAAGCTTTGAAGCGTTAGGACAACAGTGACAATTAAGCACACACCTCACTGTTCTGCTGGTGAAAGCACCAAGCACTTCAGGGAGCACCTAGCTAGAAGCTGTATTTAAATACATTAGTGCCAATCCCAGACACTTTCTGGGGCTGTCCACTCCTTCCTGCTTACAAGCCAGGACTGGGATCATCCTAATGCAAAGCCAGATCCAAATGCAGCTGTCTGGCTGAGAAGATGGCAAGAATAAGCTTCAGTTTTCTTTTTTCCCCCCACTCAGAACTGCTTATAGGCTGACATGCATTGAGTTTGTCATTTAACAGTGCTTTTTTATCCCTTCAAATACAGCTTTGGTTGCCAGGACTCTTCAATGTACAATTTTCTTCCCAGTTTTATACTTTAGCACCTTTCTCACAGAATGGACCTGGCAGCTTCTCCTCTGACATTTGGCGCATTAGTGATGTGCTCCTCAGGCAGATGCTAATGCTCTTCAGCCTCTCAGCAGCAAAAACGTTACACGTATGTACCCTGAGATGATGGCTTCTATGGATAGCAATTCTGCACTGGTTTCTTCCTGGGGATAGCACTGCTCTCCAAGCTCCAGGTAGCCAAATGGGAGCTTCTCTACTGTACTGTTGTTAGAGGACTGGTGGCTCAGAGGTGTATTTCACACACAAAGTCTCTGGAGAGATGACCCAGCTAAAACACTTCATTCATATACTTCACTCCAATCCTGTGTTCAGCTCTGGGCCCCCCACTACAAGAGAGGCATTGAGGTGCTGGAGCAGGGCTGGAGAAGGGCAATGGAGCTGGTGCAGGGCCTGGAGCACAACTGTGATGGGGAATGGCTGAGGGACCAGGGGGTGTGGGGAGTGTGTGCGTGTGTGAAGTCTGGAGAAGAGAAGGCTCAGGGGGAGATGATCACTCTCTACAGATGCCTGACAGGAGGATGGATCCAGGAGGGGGCTGGGCTCTGCTCTCAAGGAACAAGGGACAGGACAAGAGGAAACAGCCTCAAGCTGCACCAGGGGAGGTTTCAACTGGATATTGGGAACAATTCCTTCCCCAGGCTGCCCAGGGCAGTGCTGCAGTCACCATCCCTGGAAGTGTTCGCAAACCGTGTAGACGAGGCCCTCAGTGACATGGGTTAATGGTGGCCTTAGCAGTGCTGGGGAACGGTTGGACTGGATGATGTTGATGATGATGTCCAACCTGGTTGATTCTGTGATTCTGTTTGGAGGGCTCCCATGCACTCACTACAAATTTCAGCATTCACATGGCCAACAGAGGTCAGTGCAAACTAAATAACTGCCTGTCACTGTGGCTTTCTCTCACAGACTTAGTTACTGCTCTGGAGAGAAACGGCAGGAACTGGGGCAAGTGCAGAACATCGACTCTTCCTTGCTCCTTTCTTCTGCTGGATGCTCTGCCTGTGGCTTAGAGAGACTATAGATAAGCTGTCTGCAGGCTCTGGTCAGTGCTGTGCTTCCCTGCATCCCTGCTGCCTCACAAGCTGCATTGCAAAGCGTTTCTCCCTGAAAAGAGTTTCACTGCCATATAACAACGCAGCTCTAGAGCAGAGCTGTGATTTAACTGGCAACCCTGTGCAATTCAAACCACTTTCTTCCTGAAGCTCTTTTTTCTTTCCTTTCTCTTTTTCACCCTTTCCCTGCAACAGGGACAAGAAAGGGAGTTGCTCAGCACCTGTGGACGTACCTGCTGCCTGTATTGCACTCTTCAGTTCAGATACATCCAGAAATCCAGACTGGTTTCTGTCTTCCCTGCTGAAGATAGCCTAAAAAAATTCAGAAAAAGGCATATTTCAAGCCCATATCAATATTCCCCAAATTTACTACTGCACCCGATTACAAAGAATGCTTTCTCTCCTTAATAAATAGGCTGCAAGGAAGTTCAACAGGTGAGATGGAGTGACCACTGCAAAGGAGACCCATTTCCAGAAGGCTCATACAATATGATACCGTGCAAGAAATCCCACAGTTTTGGGTGTCTGGGAGCCTTTTTGCTGACTCTCCCTGGTTAATGTGTGTGCAGGCAGCAATGGAAATACTCACACTTTGACTGACAAAAAGACATTGTCTGTAACACATCAAATAAACCGGGAGTCCTTGGGTCCCAGAATGGTGTGGGGTCATTTTTCCCAACACAGCATTGAAACCCCACAACCCACACTTGAGGAGCTGTCAGGGGGAAAAGCACCATTGCTAGAAAGGGAACTGGCACCCCATGTCCTAGGTGGTCTAAGGCCATCTCAGGAGGCATGAAACAATGCAGAGCCAACCCAACCCTGACCAACCCTAGAAAGCAAACTAGTGTCCTCACTGCTTCTAGACCTAATGCCTATCCCGGAGCAGAGACATTTCTCCCAAACTTTCATCAGATCCTACATGCTTCCACTACAAACTGCAGCAATGAGGAAATGACATTTTTCAGATTACTCCATTCAAGAGCGCATTTCAGCTTGGAAAGCTTTTAAAAACATTGCCAGTGGTGGCACAAAGATTTCCATCAAACCCTGAGCCTAATTGGTCTTCCTACCTTTCCCCACTTTTCCCTCAACATTCCCTGCAATAGAAAAGCTTCAGCTGTTCATTTGGAGCACTTTATACACACCACTGCTTCCTAAGCCCTAAGCCTTTGAATGAGAACAAATCTGACCCCCTAAGCAAGCAACCAAACACCCCCCCCCCCACCCCCCCCCCAGTGCTTTGATCTCACCAAGCATCTGTGCCCTGCTGATGAAAAGCCCAGGAGTGCAGCATGAGCAAAGAGAGCAGCCCCCATGTACCATGTACTTAGTGAGACTTCGCCAGAGGCTCCCGAACTCCTGCAGCGTGAGTCGGCCGTTCGAGTTGAGCTGTGCAGTTAGTTAAGTATTGAGCAGTTAATGAGAGCTAGACCTGCCTTTGTTCCCAAGGGTGCTGCCTTCGCATAAAGACAGACATAAGGTGCAGTCTCTTCTGTCTATCGCTTTATGTTGAGAAAGCCAAGAGCTTTTCTGCTCTCAAGTCATGCTCAGAGTTAAATTCACCTTCTTTGGCACATTGTACAGCTGCTCATACCTGTGCTCACAAGCAACAAAAGGTTTCTATTTATACAGCACCTTTAACCACAAAGGAACCTACAGTGATCACTTCAGTTGACATTTAGCCACTGAGCACAGAGGTCCATGTGGATGAGCATGACCCTGTGCTCCAGGCGATGTATACATATTGCCTTGCCTCTGTACATGAGGCAGCATAGTATTAGCTCCAGGTGGATCCTCCTGGGGGAACAGGGACTGAAGGAGCCAAGAGTACAAGGACCCAATTCAGACTGCTGTTGTCAGAAGGCACCAGCAGCCTTTGAGCCTTGCATATACCACATGTGAGGAAACACTTCCCCACCATGAGCTGCAGGAGCCCTGGGGATGCTTGAAAGACTGTCAGTAGACCTGCTCCCCTCCACACATTGTCTAGGAGTCCTGGGCAGATTGCACCTCACCTAATGCAGCTCAGATGGTGAAAGCTCCCTGAAAGTAAAACTCATCATCAGTGAAATATAAGCAGATAAGTGCCACTGCTATAAAACCAGAGTGAAAAAAGCTGATCCTGTCTTTGCAGGTCAGGATAGGTCACACTGTACGTGGGTAGTATGCTGTCCAGAGAATGAAAAACTATCTTGAATTAAAGCAGAGCAGTAGCTTTGTCAGTTCTTTGCATCTGCCATCCATTCAGTGTCCACTTAGCCCAGGAGGGGCTCTGGAAAAGGTGGAAAAGTCTCTTTCACTGGCTAGATGCAGAAAGCTGTAAATAGAGAGGGACCTTTAGTCAGTTTTATTCATTCCATAGCAGTTGGCAAAAGTCTGAATATGCCTCAAAGTTATTTCAAGAGACAATGAGCAAGCAAGGGGGAAGAATTCCTGTTTTCATCAAGGAGCTCTCTTGTTCTACAATGGCCAGCAGTGTATTTCCAGTTGCTGTGGTTTTGGCTGGGATAGAGTCAATTTTCTCACTAGTATCTGGTACAGTGCTGTTTTGGACTTAGTGTGAGAATATCGATAATACACTGATCTTTTAGCTGTTGCTAAGTAGTGCTTACCCTAAATCAACGGCTTTTCAGTCTCATGCTCTGTCACTGAGGAGGAGCACAAGAAGCCAGGAGAGAGCACAGCACAACCAGTACAGCTGACCTGAACTAGCCAAAGGGATATGCCATACCATAGCACATCTTGCTCAGTATAGAGACTGGGGGTGTTGGCTAGGAGCCATTGGTATCTGTTCAGGGATGGGGTGGTGAGCAATTGTATTGTGAATCATTTGCATTTCCTGAAGTTTATTCCTCCCTTTTTTCCTATTATTAACATGACTATTATATTTCCCTTCATTTCAATTATTAAACTATTCTTATCTCAACCCACAGGTTTTAACTCCTTCCAGTTTTCCTCCCCATCCCACCTGGGGCAAGGTGGGGGCACATAGTGAGAGAGTGGCTACATGGTGTTTAGTTGCCAGCTGGGGTTAAACCATGCCACCAGTGTTGTCTTGTTAATGGTAAAAAAACTGTGTGATCCACCTAAATAGGGAAGATACATTGGAAAAGATGAATGGCCTGCCAAAAGATGATTTGGCAGTGGCAGTGCTTCTCCTGCTAACACCAGCCCTACTGGCAGTGATAGCAGCCTACTCAAGCTGCCATCCCAAGCTACTGTGGTTGTAACCATGATGGAAGAGCTGAGCTATGCCTGAGCTCTGTGCTGTCTCCTCACCTCAGGCTCTGCACCCAGTGGTGAAGCTTAGCTGAGCCCTGGGATATGCAGAGGGGAAAATGAGAGCAAAGATTTAACTGGTAGCAGAAGGTTGACCCTCACCTTTAGGAGACACACCAAAGCCAGTGCCTACATGGCAAAGTCCTGCATAGACCCTGGGGCAGTTTTTTATTGAGGACTGTGTCTAATATTTACTTGCAGGTTCTCACACTGGGATGCTCAGCTCAGCCATAACTCAAGGCAAGGATGGGCAGCGCTGGGGAAGTTTATTGCTTCTGCAGAAAGGATACATCCATCAGAGCTAAAATGCCTCTGCATGAATCGAAGCTGAATCTTCCTCCCAGGCTGGTCATTTCATCTGTAAGGATTGACAAAACAGAGGAATTAGAGAGAGCAAGGAGAGTGGCAGAGGCATCAGCTCACCATTTGGAGGGAAAGAGGACACCAATCTGAAGGCTCACATAGCTAAAAAGCCCCAGATCTGGCTCAAACAGCCACCAGGCTGAAGTCCATGGAGAGAGTTGGACATGTCTCATCTCTACTGCTCCCTTCCCTAAGGACAAGTGCCCTCTTTGGGCTCACAGGTAGCTAACTCTGCACATTCTCTGCCCACCTTCCTGACCTAATGGCAACCCCTCCCTCTTAAAATAAGGATATGGGAAACAACAGTGATAAGAAAGGCCATTTATGCAGAACTAGCGGCTCCTAAGAGCGCTTTGAACCTTGTGGGTGACTCAGTCGATTTGAGCCCTCCAGCTGTGCCTGTCTCATGCTGTTTTCCAGGTGGCCAGATTAGGAAGGCTGGGAGATGCTGGATACCAGCTTGAGGCCTCTGCAGAGGAGCAATGCAGGCCAAGTCTGAACTGGGAGAAACGGGGTGATGGTGAGGAGAGTGGAAGGCACAGCTCCCTGGTGCACTCACTGGTGCAGCCCAGCCAGGGAATGAGTTCCAGCTGCAATTGGTGGGGCACAGAGCAGGAAGGGATGCTCATGGGGACTGCAGGGACTTCCAGAAGGACAGCACAGGGTGGGAGAGGTCTGCAAAGCAGAAGGAACCTTGGTGGAGGCAATTCTCATTCTTCAGGATCCAGCAGTGCAGTAACCCACACTGAGGACTTTTCAAGTGCATCAGGACACCACTAAATCCCCTGTCTAATTTACACTAGACTAAAGATAGGGAAGCACCAAAGACATTAGCTGGGGTTTAAGAGCATCAAGATCACCTTGCAGGATCACTTCGTTAAGGAGTTCTTGCAGCTGCAAGGCATCGATTTCTGAGCCCTGAAGTAGAATAAAATGCAAACAGAGGTCTGTGAGCATAGAGTTTTCCCCTATGTCACTTTAGCCCAAACTCCTTTACTCATGCTCTGTGGCCACTAAGGCCCTCTGCTTATATCAGAGGAGCAGCAGCACCTTCTCAGGAGTATAACAGCTCTCCACACTGCTGGACCACTCTTTGCCCTTCCTCACAAGAGTCTGCAGGGCACTTACAGGCATTCCCATCACCACGGGGTATTTCCAGCAGTGAGAGAAAGTGAACACTTGCTGATTTCATCAGCCCCTAGCTGGGGAGTTGTCACAGAACCATAGAACAGTTTGAGTTAGAAGGGACCTTAAAGCTTATCCAGTTCCAACCCCCTGCCATCGGCAGGGACACCTTCCACTAGACCAGGTTGCTGATGGGCAGGCTCTGTGGGCTGGAATGGGCAAGCACTGGGAGCACAAGCACTGCTGCTGCTTCCCTCTGAGCTATCCTTTCAGGAACCTTTCTAAATCCCACCTGATACACGTCTGGGTGCATTCAGCAAGGTGTTCATTTTCACCTTCACTCACTGATACAACTATTAACTGCAAGAGGTCCACTGTGCAAAGACTTTCAGCAGTGATTTTTTTTTATCTCTTCACTAAGTCAAGGAGTTCTTTATAACTGTTTATTAAACCATTAAAAGCATCTCCTGTGAACACACAGAGTTTGGCTCTGAAAGAGCAGGAATCAATTACTCAAACACTGTCTGATGTCTGGTTTGCAAATGCTGTGAAGGCAAATGGAAAACGATGCTGATGAGAGTGGGGAGGAAATACCCAAGGCTTTCTAATTGCTTTCAGTAAATAAACAAACCAAAGCCAAAAAAGTACACAGCAAGCCCATCACCAGCACAATCCTCCACTGATAGATGGGGCTATCCAACCTATCCCAGTTGAATGTCTCATTTTTCTGGGGTTTTTGGCAGGCCAATCAATACTGTTTTCAAGGTATCTGCTTGAGGATGGAGCTAGATTTCCCCCCAAAGCCACTCTTCTAAATGGATTTGTACCAGCATCATAGATCAGTTTTTATTTTTGCAGCTCCACATCCTTATTAATTTTTATTTTTCAGCAAGATGCTATAGGTAGGATACCTGTTTAGTGTATCGTAGGAAGATAGCCTTATAGGAGCTGTCCTGGTTTTGTCTTGGTAGATCCTGGGTCAAAGATAAAGTACACAGATAAATAATTCAGTTCCAAAACATCTGGAGGCAGAAGTCTGCAGATCCAACCAGCACTTCAGAGAGGGCAGGGAATGCAAAGTACAGGCTGCAGTTTTAACACCCCAAAAGTAAAGTGGACTGGGAATGAGGAACAGCTACTGCAATGAAAGACCCATAGTTTGGATGTTATCACTTAGTACAACCAGGAAGGAGCAGCTCAGGGTGTGAGGAAGATAACAGAATACATCCAGGGTGGAATTCAGCAAGTTAAATATGAGAATAGACGTACAAGGCCTAACTCTTATTGATAGCCCTCAGTTGAAAGCACTAGCTTTTAGGTGTGCAAAGATTCATGTGAGCTGAGAAAAACAGAGCAGGAGTTGACTTCTCTTTTCTCTTGTCCCTTCTCAACCCCAAGCAGGCTTGACTGTACCTGAGCAATTGCAATTCAATGATGAAGCGATTTTTTCCAGCCTTCTGGTGAGAATCCACCAGGCACTAAGGGGAACGATCCTTAACATTATTAAGTTTCCCTCAAAAATCTAAGCCTAAATCCCAATGCCATCATCCCTGTGTGAGATAATTCACACCAGTTAAGCCCAAATACCTGAACAACAGCAAAAAGTGCTGGTACCATAATTCATCAAAGTCAAAACACTGGCTAATGACAACAGCTGAGTAAACTGACAGCTTGTCAGTGAAAAGAGATAATAAGCCACCATTTACACTACCCCTCTAATGGGGCTTAATTGCAGGCTGGAAAATGAATCACAAGGAAAGGTCTCTGTTTTCTGTACTCCTGAAGCAGTTTTACACCTTTGGCTTCAAAGACCTGCACTGAGTTTGCACTGCTATAAATAACAGCCTCTCAGCAGCAGGGTTTTGTAAGCAACTGATGAGGCAGCTGCATCTGGACCAGCTCTGACAGTTTGCACAGTTCACTGTGAGGAAGTCCAGATGGTAGCTGGGCTAGAAAGGCTGTAATATGCGTTGAACTATAGGTGTAACCGCATTTTAAGTTTAAATTCCCTTATATCCTTGAAGATACTCTTATGAAAATTAGAAGAAATCTTCTTTGGGCCTCACCCCTATGGACACCTGTGCTTTATATGGTGCAAGCACTTAAATGAAGTTATTCATTTAGGCATATATGACCCTCTTGTGGTTTTATCTGTGAACTACCCCCTATGGGGAAGTCATGTATGACCCCACTGTCAGATATGAAGTCTTTTTAAAAGAGGTCAAACACACAACTCATGCTGTGACTTTCTCACCAAAGTTTCTCCCTCTCTCCTCCTTACATATGTACTCATTTACAGACAATGCAAGAGTTTACTATCTCTGAAGTGCTCTCCCCCTGCTATGTTTGGTTGGTCAAAGTATCTATGTGGCAAAATGGAAAGGATGGATGGACAGGGTGACAGAGGGACCGTATAAGATATGTTTCCTTAAAAAAATCAAGCTCTGAAAGAGACATATGTGAAGAAGAGAGGCTTCCTTGTCACTCCTGTCTCTCCAGAGACCTCAGGCTGGTCACCTGGTTGTAGAGTGCAGACTTGAACTCTTGGACAGGTACTGGGTGGTGAAAGGAGAAAAGAGCAGAGTGGTATCTGGTATGTGGAGAAGGAAGAAGAGGAGTCAGTAGAGGTGGCTACCAAATGGTCAGCTCTCTGGGAACCATTCACCACCACCAGTATCCACATCAGTTTTCACAGACTCTTACCATTGGTGGCACTGGGCTGGGTGGGGAGTTTGAGTTCCTGGAAAAGAGTTACAAGAGTCAAACTGGGAGAGAACAGGCCTTTTCAGAGCATCTCTTTGCAGATATGGCAGAAGGCAAGCATGCAGCCCTACAAGATGCTCAGCACCCACACCACCCAGCTGGTCCCAGTTCAGTCAAGCCTGTTGCACCAGTCCTGGGTCTTTCTGTGCAAACAGTCATGAGTCTATAGTGGGTGGAGAGCATGGCACCAGCACAGAGAACGGGTAACTTGTCTCACTGTTAGCATGCCAGGATTAATCTCACCACACAGAAGACAGGGCTGTCCCACCTTGAGCCACATAAAACATTCACCCGCTTTCTCTTTGCCTAGTTTAAGAATCAGAAATAAAAATAGCATCTGGGCTATTAAAAGACAACATCTTTTTAAAATGCAGCATCTTTTAAATGCCTGCAGGCTGCCTGAAATTCAGCTGAGGTCACCATTCCTTCTGAGGCTCAGTAGCAATATTCAGAACTCGAGTTTTGCATTTGGTGGAGATATTAAGCAAGACGGATGCTATTTCAATAACATCTGTGCTATCATATAGAAGAGCTTCAGACCCACAAAAAGTGGGATCCCAATGCTTGGCTAGCTCAGGAAGGTCTCTGAGGATCAGAGGCTCTCCTAGAAAGACAGCCTGTGACTGAGACATCTTGTGCATTACTCATCATGAAGACAGTCCAGCTCAGAGCACAGGCATCTTATGTTTGTTTTCCATAACCAAGGAGTTGCCTTAGTTGGTTCTGAGCCAGGGGCCAAAGTCTAGAGAGTAATCTCATTATTACGATACTGTAAGAGCTGCAATCACCTCCATTATAAAGCTTGCTAAAGGAAAGCCACTGTACATCTGATTCTTGAAGGTCATTTGGTAAGGCTGAACACTGGGGCTTGCTCTTCACACAAAGCACACCCTTCTATTTATGCGAAAACATGATAACAGATGCCTTTGCATGAATTAAGTCACCATTTTCCCCATCAAACTTATCTTCAAGGCCCTTTTCATACCCACATAGAGCCCTGCCAGCCTGGCTATGAGATAGCTGGGTGAAAGGATCAGGGCCTTTCACTACTCCTCATTTCTCTAGATTCCACTTCGAGCAGCATAGGACCTGATCCATCAGGCAGCATAACATAAGAAACGACATAACAGTTGTTAAGAAAAACAAGCTCACGTTCCTCCTTTCAATAAGGAGAGATTTCCCCACAGCTGGAGGGGGATATCTCACAATCATTGCTTGCTTGTATTACTCTTTGCACTAAAGCTGACACCCTTGGTGGCTGTCGATGAGCGATTGCCCTGTTCTGCAGTGACCACCTCTAAGCATCTGACTATATGTCTGATCCCCCTCAACATGGTGCTTAACACTCAGCTGTGTCTTCCCAACACACTTCTAAAGTATATTAAAAGTAAATTGCCACATTAGTTATCTTGACATTAAATTGCTAAATCCTGGCAGACTGTAAGTCTGGGGTCTTTAAGGAGTACTTATCATCTTACTCATTGTAGCCTTGATTCTTCATGAAGATTCTTAAAAGGAATTCAAATTCTTGGTCCTCTGTTGCAGCGGGAACGACAGCGTATGCTCCTGGGCTCAGGATAAAGTAGGTGGTCACGTCTCGAGTCAAGGCAAAAGTCTGTTTCAGAACTTTGGAGTTCTCCTAAAAGAAAAATGCAACTGGCTATCTCCCCTCTGTCAGCAACCGAAGTAAATCAGCAGCTTGTACCCACAGCAGCCTTACATTCCCCCACAGCTCTCTAAATACATGTCCATCTAACATGCCTTAACCTCCCCAATGGAATGAAAAGCCCATCCAGGTGACACACTTTGTTCAAGGACACATCAAAAATGCACAAGGATGGAAGAACTGAAAGAAACAGAAGGCAAAATGAATGTATGTGGATTTGAAGAGAAATTGGATTAATATCGAGCAGACTGGAGCTCATGAAGGACTCAAGGCTGAATACTCTTACTAAAACTTCCCTGAGTTCTAGTGTGACTCAGAAAGCTCACTAAGCATCTCACCCAGATGACAAGGCTTCAAGAATCACAACCCAAACCTTACAGCAAGTGTCACACAAAACCAGAATATTCTGATCTTCTGTTATTCCAGTATTTTTGCTGAGATGAAACAAATATAATGCAGCAGCTATTACTATGATGACACGTTAAGATAGCATAATAAAAAACCCTTCCTAAACATATTCCCCAAAATACATCAGCGTGTATAAATTCCATTTAGAATGGTTATACAGCGTGGCAGAGTTATTTATGAGCCATGCCTTTGGGAGACAATAACATAAAACTGCTATTTTGGAAGCAAAAAACCACATAAAAAGATGACTACTGTTAGAGACGGCTGGGAGCTATGTAGACTGCCAAGTATTATGGGTCAGACCTGGAACAGATAGGAACGGGCACTGCTGCAAAGAAATAAATGGTCTAATCCATTTTTTACTTTTGGGTCTCATTGCACATTCCTTCTGGTAAAAAGCAGCAGCAGATTAATATCTCAATGGAGTCAAAACCGGTGTGAGATAAGAATCAGGCTCTATACATTGCTCAGATCTATCACACAACATTAAACTTCCCTCACAGCCATGTATTAGCATTCCACGTCCATATTTAATCAAAGGCTTCCTTGAGCCCAGATCAGATCAGATACGCCCATTCTGGTTTGCATCCTTGCCCACACTGCATTCCCCTCTCATGCCACCCAGAGATAACACTCTTTTTCCTTCACAGCAACAGTCTCTAAAGGTACTGAGTAACGAATGATGCTGCTAATGAATAACAGCAGTGAAAGTGGTTCAGAGAGGAAGAGTGAAGCCACGTGAACCTTAGCAATTGCACTCCCCACATGCAAAGAAAACCCCTTGTAAACTTTTATGCAGTGATGACCCCTCTGACTGCTCTCAGGCACCAAGGTTAGGTACTGGGAAATAAACTGGGAGAAGAGCACTGTAAACCTACCCTGGTTTTAGCTCCTGGATTTGGCTTTTGCTTCTACCAGGGCAGGATGCTAGGCTGGCTGTGAGGAGCTGGCAGACTGTTAAAATACTTAGCCTTGATACATGGGGGAATAGTTTCTGTATAATCTGCCATGTGGATATGATCTGCTCTTGTGAGACCTCACTTAGAGTATTGTGTGCAGTTCTGGTGTCCTCAGCATAAAAAGGACATGGAACTGTTGGAACAAGTCCAGAGGAGGCCATGAGGATGATCAGGGACTGGAGCATCTCCCATACGAAGACAGGCTGAAAGAGTTGGGGCTGTTCAGCCTGGGGAAGGGAAGGCTGCATGGAGACCTCATAGCAGCCTTCCAGTATCTGAAGGGGGCCTATAGGGATGCTGGGGAGGGACTCTTCATTAGGGACTGTAGTAACAGGACAAGGGGTAATGGGTTCAAACTTAAACAGGGGAGGTTTAGATTGGATATAAGGAAGAAATTCTTTCCTGTTAGGGTGGTGAGGCACTGGAATGGGATGCCCAGGGAGGTTGTGAGTGCTCCATCCCTGGCAGGGTTCAAGGCCAGATTGGACACAGCCTTGGGTGACATGGTTTAGTGTGAGGTGTCCCTGCTTATGGCAGGGGGTTGGAAATAGATGATCTTAAGGTCCTTTCCAACCCTAACTATTCTATGATTCTATGATCACTAAAAGCTATGGCATGACAGAGCAGTGCATCTGTCAGCATTCCCTCACTGACCAGGTCTTCCACAGTAATCCTGGTGTCTCTAGCAACGTCTGCTCTGACCTTGCCCTCCAGGTCCTGTGTAGGTTTAGAAGCCCAAACTGGGCCTGAGGTGAGCTATGGCCACAGAGGTCATGTCATCCAGACTTGACATACTCATCAAATTCCATCTGTCTTTGGCAACATACCAACAGAGAGAAAAACTAAATGACCACACCTGAGCATCAACTGGAGGGGAAGGAAGGCATTTTATATATGAAGCAAGAATAGACAAAATCTGTCCCAAGTCTACTTCCTGATTAAACAAACCCTCTACTATGAACCCAAGACCTCCCAGTGAGGGTCATTTCTGTTCAAATGGGTAACGAGTCAAGACAGACACACATCATGCAAGAGCATGCAGAAACCTCCTTTACTGGCGATTGCTGGGGTAGAGCTGATGACGATGCTGGAAGAAGAGTGTTCCTCATTTACCAGGAGCAGCAGCTCTTTCTAAGGGGCACAGTGAGCTCCATGGAGCCCTGCAGGACTGATACGTGCTCCACGCAGTGAATCTCCCTGTACAGGGATAGTCAGTTCCATTTGCTGGAGAGATGCTCTTTTTGTTACATTTTGTGCTTCTCAGACACTGTTTTCAATGAGCTACAAAGCCATGCTCTTCCTTTATGCTGTGAGACTTATGGCATCTATTATTCAAAGTCTGCAACTAAGGAAAACCTCTCCAGTGATCAGGAGAATGTGAAGTTAGGGTCATAGCAATCTCTGCTTCCTTTTATTTTTCAGGCTAAGAACAGCTCCCTGCCACACTCCTCAGCCAACAACAAAAACACTTTGGAAAAGGCTGGCGTCAATCCCCACTAGCACTTGCATTTTCAGTATGGCTGGTAATGACCTAACTAACAACTGCTCTTGGAATGACACCTCCCTGGACAGTCACCAGAAAAAACCTCAAGGACATTGTAGTGAAGGTCCTAGGTATCTGAGTGGATTACCTCCACACTGATCTTGAGCAACGCCTATTTTGTAAATGGGTTTTGCATGTTTTTTTCTGTGGTAGGAAAGGAGGAGTTGAGTAAAAAAGGCCCATTTTGGGGAACAAGAAGACATTTGCTTCCCTATTAGACCTGGAGTATTGCTCATATTCTGTGGTTAGTGCTGGCTATCACGCTTTGTGCTGGGCCGGCAATGCATATTCACCAGTACTGCTGGGCACAGAGAACATTGCCCTCGCTTGTCTTGTACCTAGGGACTAGTACCCTAGTGCCTAGGGAACCTAGGGACCCCCTGATTTCCCTAGAGCTATTCTGGGATGCTACAGAACTAAACGTTCAACCTTTTGTCTCTTAATACACAAATAAAGAAAACTAAGCCTTCCCTACTCTACTTTTCCTCTGATGTCCTATGATAGAAGGCATCCAGAAATTTACTGCAGATAATGTCTGCTCTCTTTTTGCAGCTTGAAAGGCAATTCAGTCTTTCATTTCCCTGTACAGGTATAATAAACCACACAGAAAACAAGGACATGTAGTGGTAGGAGAAGGGGGAATGGCTTTAAACTGAAAAAGGGGAGATTGAGATGAGACATTAGGCAGAAATTCTTCCCTGTGAGGGTGCTGAGGCACTGGCACAGGGTGCCCAGAGAAGCTGTGGCTGCCTCATCCCTGGCAGGGTTCAAGGCCAGGTTGGACGGGGCTTGGAGCAACCTGGTCTAGTGGAAGGTGTCCCTGACTGTGGCAGGGGTTGGAACTGGATGAGCTTTAAGGTCCCTTCCAACCCAAACCAGTCTGTGTGATTCTATGATACCTGATTGTGCTTACCATGGTGATCAAAAAGCCAATTTTCAGGTTTTTTTCATCCTGCGCATTCTCAGCATGTTTTTGCATGAGTGAAATTACCACGTTATAAGATTTTGGTTCATAATCCATCACTTTGAAAAAATACTGAGGGTTCATTGAAACTGCACCTGCTGAGAAAGTGTTAATAGGTTAATAGTAGCCACATAACATGTCCCATTAGTAGCCTATTGTATAAGATCTTGCTATGAATCCAGAGGAACAGGTTGTCACTGCTCCAAGATCCTTTGAGAGCACTGTAGTCTCTCCATTACCAGGAGTTGAGGCATCTGGAGCTAAATTAATTGCACATTAATCATTCTAGAAATCTCTGGCAAAGTCATAAAAGTCATGCAGATTTCTCACCCCATTACATCTGCTTCACCTACATGCCACGCTTTCCCTGAGGCACAAACACAGCGATTCTTAATTGGCTGCCTAACCCAGTGGCTAAACTGAAAAGGGCTGTGGCTTTGAGAGCATTATCAGGTAAAGAAAAAGACAAAATGGACCAGAGCTATCCTTTCCTTCCTTCCTGTTAGTGTTGAGCACACAGAGAACAGGCTTTTTTTTCAGACAAGGTTTTGGTTGACAGGGAGCACTCCTGATAAGAAAGCAGGAAAATGCCCAAAATGGGGAAAAAAAGAGGTGAGACGGCACCATCTACTTAGACCAGTCTAGTCTTTAAGGCATGTAGCTGTGTTGCATGGCCTTGAAAGCTGAAATTTAGCCCACTTGTTTGGACAGGAATTTCAGTAGACAGCTGGTGGAAAACACAGCTCCAAAGAAAATAGCTCTGCCCACATGCTCTGAAGTTCAGCCCCTGCGCATCCTCACTGAGTCCCAGTGCCTATGGTGTGCAGCAGCACAGATATTGTTTTGTTATCACCCCTTGAGACACAGTGATCAAGGTTACAAGGAGGAGGCTGAAACCCATAAGCCAAATCAGAGCTTGCATTGCCAGAAGAGTCCTTGCCCAGGCAATAAAACCAGAGGTCTTATCTGCTCAAAGGCCTTTCTACCCTTGAAAACAGAGCTTTGTATCACAGTTCTTTCCTTTCATATCCATTTAATTTCAGTGTATTTCTTGCTCTGTAAAATCAGCTTTGCCATACTAGACTTTGGTGAGATCCCCAGTAACAGCTATTGCAACTGGCTGAAAGCCGACAAGCACATTTTGATGTAAAGAGTTCAGGGCTTCTAAATCACAATTCTCCTGTTTTAACTCAGCAGCCGGTGCCACTGCTTTGTTTCTACCTCTTTAGCTGATAGGTGCTGTAATGGGAAAGGGCAGGCATTAGCAACTGGCAATCAATATTTCTGCAATTCAGTGCTCAGAGTGCATGTTTTAGTGTAAGCATCAGTGGAGAGGAGGAGAGGACTGGGTAACTGCAGTGAGTGTTCATTACCTGAGGAGTAGTTACGCCTGCCAGTGGCAAGGACTGGTCTCCACAGGTTGATGTGCCTCTCCACAGACCACGTTGTGCAGTGCTGATCTCCAAAGTCCAGAAACGTTGGAGTGCTGTTACATATATACAGCCAGGAAAACTGCTCCTGGAAGCTTTCACAGGACATCCTGTAGAGAAGGATTAAAATTTCACCTTTCAGTTTGAGACATCGGTCAAGCATTTGTGTTCACCCTCCACTTCTTTAGAAGAGGATTACAGAGAACGCTACAGGCTACAGCTGAGCTCGCTGATACTTTACAGAAGTCAGCTCTCAATGCCTTTAACTGCACTTGAAGCCCCAGGGAAATTACAGGGCATTTTCAGTAGTACCTAGGGGCAGCCCTGCTATATCCAGCACATCCCTGCCACTGCACTTTGCTTTGTCCCTCCAGTGTCCTGCCGTGCACTCATGCTTTGCTCAAGCATCCAGTGTCTATCTCAGACCAGTCATCTGTTCCCCTGCTTTCCTTAGAGCCTCACAGAGCAAGTGTGCACTTTCTGAACAATAACAGCTCTTCTAAGGGATGATAACTGGACCTGAGAGTATTTGAGGCAGTGAAAAACCACAAGCAGCCAAGTGCACACACCCTAAGGTTCATAGAATCACAAAACAGTTTGGGCTGGAAGGGACCTTACAGCTCACCCAGTTCCAACTCCCTGCCATGGGCAGGGACACCTTCCACTAGATCAGGTTGCTCCAAGCCCCATCCAACCTGGCCTTGAACACTGCCAGGGATGGGGCAGCCACAGCTTCTCTGGGCACCCTGTGCCAGCACCTCAGCACCCTCATGGGAAGAACAGCTGCCTAATGTCTCATCCAAATCTCCCCTTTTTCAGTTTAAAGCCATTCCCCCTTGTCCTGTCACTCCAGGCCCTTATAAAAGGCCCCTCTCTCCAGGTTTCTTGTAGGCCCTTTGCGTATTGGAAGACTGTTCTAAGGTCTTCCCTGAGTCCTATTCTGCAGGCTCAACACCCTTAGATCTCTCAGGCTGCCTTCAGAGGAGAGGTGCTCCAATCCTCTGATCATCTTTGTAGTCTCTCGTGGACTCACTCAGGTGGTTCCATATCCCTCTTGTGCTGTTGCCCCCAGAGCTGAGCACAGCTCAAGCTCAGTGTTTTATGGGGAAGGACAATGTGACAAAATGACCAAGTCTCAAAGAGCTGGACTTTTACTTCTCTCAATTTTCCTTTTTTTTTTTTTTTTATATCTTTCCCACCAGCTTGGTGCTTAATCCTGGCCAGCTCCATTTCTCCAGGTCTTGCTTCCTCTGAAACCATCAGGTCAGGATAACTGCCTAAATGGCTCTTCTTTCATAATGATTGCAAACAGAAAACCTGGTAAAGAGAAGGAGCAATAGGGACATACCAAAATTCTCCATCATCCTTGTTTCTGAGGAGGGCTTCTCTGTATTTAGACTCAACATGGTCCCACTGAGGAGAGCTGCAAACAGGAAGAAATCAACAAGCAGATGTGAGGCACCACTCTCCATCTCCCTGGCCAGCATGTTCCTCTAACCAGCCCATCAAGTCATGAGGAGGGGTGAGCAAACTGCATATCAGGAATGTGACTGCACATGATACCTTCATCCCCAAAGCCAGCAAACAGCTCTGCACCTTTGCTGTGCCTGAGTTGCCCACCCTAGCATGGGGAACCCTGCCTCTGCCTTCCAAGCCTCAGTCACCTGTCCATATCCTGGAGAGCTAGGTACCAGGGCAAAGCGCTGTGAAGTGCTGATATTACATTGATGCGTAGAGGGCACATTAGCCAGTCAAATGGGTTGTTTCCAAGCAGCATGTTTATAATTAAGAGATAATTGTATTTTCTGCAGAGTTTAAGATAAATAAACAGAGCATGAATCAATAATTTATTGATTTATGCAGTTTACCTGTGAACGTGCTTTACTGACATTTCAATTACTGTTAGGATTATAGCTCACCCTCCCAAAGAATGGGAGGATTCTGTCTGAGCCGATAGCTATTATCCCAGCTCTAAACATGTCTGCACCACCCGCCAACCCATCCAGACACAACATGCTAGCCTCACTTTGCTCAGCAGAGAAAAGTGATCCTAGCAACAGGGAGAGGCAGGATGCTATTAAATCACATGAGAGTGACACATGCACATCTCTCTAGTCAGGCAACCACTGATGCAATTCCACCAGGAAAACTAATATCTATTTATTTATAAAACACTGTTGCAGTCTTCCTCTGTATCAGTCCTTTCCTCAGAAAAGAGCAGTGTGGTTGTACACAAAGCAGCAAAGTGGTCTTTGCCTCTCCAAAGCTGCGTGCAGGATCCAAAAGATCAGTTCAAGCCGTACAGCAGCACTTTGCCTTGCAATAACCAATGACCCTTTTTGTCTCTCTGTGTTCAATACTGCATAAAAATACTGCCTTACTCTCATCGACTCTTCTAACCATCCTTTTCCCACATTCAGACTCATGGAAGGGGGAAGAAGGAGCAAGAAGGAAGATGCATGATTGCTGCAGGAGAATTCAATAGAAGCAGCCAGCCAGTGTCTAGGTAAGTGGCCAAAATTTACTCCAGGTAATAACAAGTCTTTCATCCATGACTTATCCGGATTTACCCACTGGGAAAAATGTACACAGACAAAAAGGGATACCTGAGCTAGGCCTAGTGATGAGCACATAAAATCAATGCTACATTAGTTTTTCCCAGGTTGGATTTCTGTGGGCAGTCACTTTGCAGATGGAAAGAACACTTATAATGAACTGATTTAGAAATGTCCATTACAATGGGTGCAATGCAGAGGTCTTCTACAATAAGCCTATAAAAAGTGGTTCTACTTATGAGACTAAAGCTTTAAGACCATACTTATCACTCCAAGCCCCCTTCCACTCCCCATGGCCCCATGGATTCCAGATCCTGATGATATGTATCCAGCTATTCTTGTAGCGTATCTATAAAGAAAGAAGAATAAACTCAGTCACAGCTTTTCACAATTGTGATATTCAGTGATGAGGTAGATAATGGAAAGGATCTTCTTCCATACCTGAGACCTGGTTTAACTTCTGATCTCATTTGAATGCAGACAAAATCAGTGCCTTATGCTACAGCGTAAAGGAATGACACGTGGGAGAAAACTGCACCCAATTTGCTTTCCTGAAGACAGTGAGGAGCTGACACACAGGGAAGCAGCAGTATTCCTGCCACACTGCATGACTTCAGCAACCTTGGGAAATTCCAGTGCCTAATTCTGCACAACTAATGCTATGAGTCAGCAAAGGCAGAAACTTTGGGGAATGAGGTCACCAGGCTGCCTGGAGTGAATGTCAACAATGAGTATGAGGAGATAAACAAAATCTACGGCTCTGTATCTACAGCACTGTGGTTTCCAACAGCTGCGGTTCCAGTGCTTTTCTTGTCTTGCTGTTACTGGTTTGAGCCAGAAGCAACTCATTTTCACCAGTCAAAGTGGAAAGGAGAAGCAAACTTTTTGTTTCCAGCTCTCCTTATGCACACAGACAGTGTTGGAAACAAATCCATAGCAGTTTCTTCACAAGCAAAGGTCTAGCCTGTGGCCAGCCTCAAGTCATCCTACACAGGACACCCCCATGGATGCCTTGACAATGGGGCAAAGACTGTTCCTCCTCTCTGCACACATCATGAGCAGCACCATGCTGAAACAGCCTGCTTCCTCTCCAATAGCATTCAGGATCCTTCCACCCCTGTGTTGAGGAGAACCAGATGGGGCTTTCTCTGTAGCCCAGCAACCCTCATCCTTCCATTTTGGAGCCTCTTAGCTACAAGCAAGTGTCCTCCAACAAGAAGCACACTGACTGATGACGGAACCCAGCATGCCATGGCATGTGGGGCTATGAACCAAAACCAAGCTTATATAATGTGTTTTAGCTATCTTGCTTGATAGCATTGGCACTCTTTGGTTTCCTTCTTGGCCATGCTCACTGCTAACTCTCCCCAAGAGTGTGCACTACAGCTTACTGGGGTAAGCCATGCTCTGACTTCTGACTGTAAAAAAATATCTCATTTCTTTTGATCTGTGTGATAAATGGGTCCTGTTTTCAGATCAGCAATATTAATACCTAGCCAGGAGAAGTTTTGCATGAATAGAACATCTTTAAAAGATGGAGAAATGCTGTTCCTGAACCAGTGAGTTATTTACTTTTCACACAGTGATTTTTGGCAGCTTGTGATTGAGCTGAACAAACGTAGATCTGCATTATATGACAAATTCCACCGTTTCAGCCAGTGATTCTATTCCCATTTGAAAAGGAAAAGTGAATGTTTTAAGAGTCAGCATGGAATGCAAATTCCTGGAAATGGCTGTATCTGCTGTTGAAGTGTCCTAAAACAAAAGTGAATTAAAGTTGCATTAGGAAAAACAGATTTTCTCCCTATTCACATTGTGCCGGAATCCTTCCATCTCCTGCAATCTGAGTTATGTGCTTTCAACAACTCCTCCTAAGTGTGAACCTAATTAAAATTACTCTGAGCAGAGCAGCAATGTGACTGTCCTGTAGTGGATCACCACTACAAGAACAAGTCCTTGATCTTACCTTCTCAGCTCCGGTGACAGTGTAGGCATGACCCTGTACAATCCCATTCTTCAGCTCTATATTCCTCTTCAGCTGCAGAAGAGAGAAAGCACAGCTTTTAGCTCTCTGCCACACTGTAGATGCATGGCTATCAACTCCCACAACTGTCACTTGGCATGGCAGAAACACACAAGACTTACTTTTGACTACAGCAGTGTCTCAGATACTCTGGTTCCAGAGGAACGCAACTGTTATTCCCACCGCAGCCATAAGCAGGTCAGTAAATTTAACAACACTACAGGTCCTCACATATTTCCAAGTTCTTCAATGGACCAGAGCTGCTGCAACTGCAGAATAACCTGGACTGGGTCACTGGCAGGATTTCTCTGCCACCTGTAGCCCAGTATCAGCCATCTGAGCTGAGGGGCTAATTCTTGGCTTGTTTGGAAGATAAGCTTCATGTCCCCATGAAGCAGGCACTACAGGAGCCATATATCACACTCTGCAGTCTTCCTTAAGATGCTGTAAAGGGAAGCCTCAGCAACCTTTTAGCAGGACACTTGCTGAGCATCACAAAGCCTTTTGCAGCTTCCCAGCAGTTAACACCTGTAGCCTGCAAATCACAAGACAAATCACACAACATCCTCTCACAGAAGAGAGGTGCATTTTGGCTTTGCTAGAACCAATTACAAGGCTAGGATGTCAAACTCAGTCCTGCTGCAAGAAGATACCACTCTACTGCAGTGGAATTAGCCAGGAGAGGAGCCACAGACCCCACTCTGACAGAGCAATCCATCTACACATCTACCAAAAGCCTTTATATTTCTTACTGCACAACTGTGTCTACTTCCTGCTGCCAAGATCTCTTCAGGCATCCATAGACTGTAACTATTGCACAGAGTGATTCTGGACTTCCTTTTCCAGTAAAAAGAACACCCTTTATACATACTTAGTAAGCCAGGAAACAGATGCTACTGCCCCTGTGACTCACCTGGCCTGAGGTGCTACACCCCATCAGGCAATGAGATTTGTCAGCTGCCTTCAGTATCTCATGCAGATCAGGAGGAGGATCCTTCAAGGAAAACTGTACTTGGACTCCACCTGTGAAGTCTACTAAAGCATCAGAAGGGTAACCTCCATGCAAGTGCTGGTAGGAACCCTGCAACCTGAAACAAACCAAACCCCAAGAAGTTAATTAGTCCTCACACTGTTTTAATAAACAGTGCACAATGGTGGCTTTCAAAATGGACATGCACATCAAGGTGGTGAGCATGGTGTATGCAGACACTGGGACCAGTTAATGAAAGGAAACATGATTGAAATACATGGCCAGGCACAACACACACTGTGGAATTAATGAGACGGGGGGACTTTTTCCTGTGTATTCATCCACGTGTGACACAGCTGTCTGAAGCCATTTACAAACAGAGGAAAATAGTATGGTGCATCTCATGCCAATGCAGATATTTTAGGGATATGAGCTGCATTGCATCATGAAATATCCAGTTTCCTTCTTCTGAACAAGAAGGGAGCCAAGGGTTGAATAGTTGAAATGGATGTTTCAGATCAAACAGAGCTGAATGGTTAGTTTCTGCATCATATTTTGTCACGATTCTTCACAAAAACGGCCAGTATCCCTTTGCAAATGCAAAACTGGAAGAAGAGAGAGGTGTAGGTATTTGCTCATGCTCCCAAGGCAAGACATAAATGAGGTTTCAGCACTGTTCTGAATTCACTCTGCTAGAGTGCAATAATAGGATAATAATTTAATATGGCCACCACAGTCCTTGTTGTTTTTATCGTGTGCTTTTTATTGAGACAGCAAATAAGCTGGAACATGCCTTACTTAGAGCAGGTAGAGCATGCTGTTAAACCCCACCATACACACTGTATTTAATGAATGTAATCAAATGAAGTCTGCAGCTAATTGTATTTTGAAGGGTTGTCCTTGTCCTACACTGATGAAAAGAATTTGTCATGGGCACCAGGGAATAACTTCTCAAATGGGAATCTCATAAAGAGCATCGCTTGCAACTTTAATTTAATAGAGGTTTGGTTTGCTTTGTAATTAAATATCTTATGCAGCAAATTGGTTCTGAATCCTGAGTCAACTTTTCTGAGATAACTCTGGGCAAAATGTATCGTATTCCTGAGATGCCCAAATGCTGCTTTAACACTTGCTTCTTCCTGGCCAAATCTGCCAAAACAATTAGCTCTCTCCTTCATCTCCTTTTCAGTGCATTGCAAATGTTACACCAGCTTGAACTAGGGCAGGTGTACCAAGTTCTAGCCCTTTATACTACCCCTGGTACAGGAATGTCTCTTCAGCATGTTTAATAATGGGCAATGTTACAAGTGCTAAGGGACCACACTCTGATCACTTTATACCTCGGAGGGTTTAAAAGAATGATTATCTCTTTATGAATCATCATTAACCCTGCAGTACTCTGGGGACCTCAGCCAAGAGTCAGAGCCCTGTGTGTGAAATGAGAGCTGACCAGAGACACACTGGAGCACATTTGCTGTGCCTGGACACATTCTTCAGCCATGCATCCTCTCATTGCCTGCTCCAAATATCTGCATGGTCTCTAATTAGTCACTGTAAACAGAGACAGTTTCAGCTTAGAGTTCACAGTTTTAAACAGAGGAAAATATGGAAAGGAAAACAGGCAAAGTCTGCTTGAAGTATGAGGCGATGCCCAGCCCTTTTTGTGTCACCAGTCATTGCCTGGTTCATTCTACTTCCCAGGCCATTAACATCCCAGAGTTGGACTGGGTGCATTTAGGTCTTCAGCCCGAGACCAACAACTTCAGGTTATATTGGCTCTGTGTATGCATGCAGCCACAGATCCTTGCATAAGAACAGCACAACAAGCACAGCTGCTAGCCTGAACTTCTCCCTGTATGCTTTGTGTAGAGCAAAGGGTGAAACCACATGTAGAGAGCATTCAGCACTTGGCAGAAGAATAGACCAGGTATATTTACTTGGCATATGCTTTTTCCAGCAAGGATGGCCAGAATTCATTTGACGTTCGAGGGTGTACAGACAGGTATCTTCCATTTAGGAATGGCAGCCGGTCATCTATCACTACATCCACCCACTCTCCATATTGCCAGAACTAGAAATTAAGACAAGAAAAAAAGAAGGAAGAGTGCAAATGAGCCCCTTTCAAGAGCTAATACTCATGCCAAGCAACAGCCTCCTGAAATAGCACGGGAATTAATCTAAACCATGGATATGTACAAGTTCTCTCCTGAAATGCTTCAGGCTAATTGTTAAACAAGCTCCCAAGTGGCTGGATTTCCCAGTGGCAAGGGGAGTCATTTGGGAATATAAATAGTCCTGTAAACAGTGGGAGGAAATATTGAACAGGGGAAATATGCAAATATTCTTGGGCAATAGGAAGCATTCAAGACGATAAAGAACAATCATGCAGATGGTTCAGTGAGCCTTATTCCTTAGCTGCACTTGAATTTTCCCCTGCAGCACAGCTCTTGCCCAAAGAGTGTCTGTCGAGGTTCAGTCTCTAGTGTTTCTTCCCTCTGTGCTTCAGCTAAGACTCTGAGGTACTGTCATGGACAGGGACTGTGTACTGACTAAGGACTGTTTTGAGGTGTTATCCATCTCCTTGATAGATGAGGAGGATGCAAGTGGTCTCTCCAGCATGTGGACAGAGCAGGTGTTTCTCCAGCTGATCAAACCTTTCAAGGGAGGAGATAGGGAAAAAGATGTTTTGGGATGAACTAAAGGAGTCATTTCCAGAGTCATTAGCAGATTAATGTAGCTTAGCATGATTTGCAATCATAAGAGGCCAAGCTCTTATTTGCAGTAATGCTAAGGACTCCAGTGGAAGTATGCCAGCAATAGATTTAGTCCAGCATGATTTTATTTTAACAGCTTTAGTCAATGAAAAACCTCAAAATGAGCTGTTCTGTTAGAAAAGCACAAGACCAGATGCACCCAGCAGCAAAGCAGTTTATAGTCTGCTAAGCAAAAAGCAGGCTTGATCCTACTCACATCCTGCCTCACCCCAGCCTCTCACTTCCTACATTAGTTGTGGCAGGAGGTGGCACAATTGGACTTCTGAGCTTGAGCTCCAGCAGTAATTGGAGGGTTCTGCTTGCTTCTGGCAGGATAGGGTTTGAGGAAAAGCCTGCCACCAGCTGTCCTCAGCCCAAAAGAGAGGCAGACGAAGGGATAGTCCAAAAGGAGCTAGCCTTTCATCATTCAGCATACTGTCACTAGTCAACACCAAGCAACAGGTTTGTATGGAGAAAAGGTATGACATCCTGCCACACTTCTCTATGGTGCTCCATGTGCAAGCATAACAGGTGAAAAAGGAAAACAATATGGAACTGCCCATGGGAATTACTGCAGTCCAAACCCACTGAGTGATGTTTGGTAGGGAAATGAAGCTTGGAGACCTTCTGAAAACAGCTCTATATTTTACTTCCCTGGATAAAGGGAGCTGCTTTGCCCTGACTGCTGCAGACTTTCAGATAGTGGCCTCATCTGAGCTCACAAAGATTGGAAAAGCCCCAATGGGAATTAAAAAACTCATGGAAAATCCTAGGATGCTCTGGGAGTGCAAGAGTGGTACAGGAGAAGCCACTGTCCTGCATATGCCTTCAGAGAGGGCCAATGCTTTCACTTTCAGGCTTGAGATTCTGGCTTCAGGATTTAAAGTACTGCAGCTAAGAATATGACAGCAAAGAAACAAAGAATTCCTGTGTAGGCAGGCTGCAAAGAGGGAAGTTATTCACTTCCACATCTGTGGGGAGCCTTTTAAATCAGGACTTTATTTTCCTGGGCTTAGAAGAGAAGGAAAAACAAATGGACAGTTGCAAGACAACAATACTGTGTTGTTATTTAACCCCACTGTTTTCCTCCTTTGGCAGGGGTTTTGAATAAATCCAGTTCTGGAATTGAGCAAGGTGAAAACTCCAACCCTTTCAACCACTTTTTTCCATGGTGTTAGAAGGCACCTTTTGGATCTGTTCTGAAACAGATATCTTGACCACTTCTGTCCTTAAAAGATTTCATCAGGGACATTAGCACTCAGGGCAGATCCCCCCTGTTTTGAGTTGATGCACTGTGCCATACACAGTCCCTACAGCATACTTCTGGTTCCTAACCAGGCTGAGCTGCTGGGGCTCACTGTCGCAATATGTGGCACACCTTGCCTCACAGGCATTAGAGCTTCTGTGACAGAGAAAGTGTTTTCTATACAAACACAGGACTAACTTATCCCTGGTGAAATACCATCAGGGTAATTATTCCCTAGATAAAAACATCTTTACTACAGCTGATGAAGTGCTTAACACCTTTAACTCTTGCAGCTGAACAGCCAGTGTTGTGTAGGAAGGCTGAAGCAGCCTGAGAGGCAGCATGCTCCGGATCCAAAAAGGTGAAAAAAAGTTATAAGCTCAAATTATTATGTTAGCATATGATATAGCTCATCTGTGATTCTTCACTGAGCAGAGGACTGGTGGCTTAGCCTGTGGATGGCAGTAAAATATCTTTGATGGAATAATTGAAAGCATTGCTGAGAAGCATTTCCATTCAGAGTAGCTTTCTCAGGGGTTTACTGCTCAAGGAAAGCCAGAAAGAGTTGCATTGATTTGCAGATGAGATGACAGTGAAAACATTTTCAAATACCGTAAGGTATTTATACTGCTTAAGATTTAAGGATTGCTCCTAACTATCTTTTCAAAGCTCTCATGAAAGAAAAATCTAGCTTGCATCCTTCTAATGTGTTTGAAGCAGACTGTTGTCCCTTTAGCTGGTTTATCTCATGCAGTGCACCTCTGCATGCTGGAAATAGGCCAATACAGAAACATCTGGTACTCCAAGGAGCAAAGCAATAGAGCAAAATTTAGACTGCCTGCAAGATAATCCTTCCGGTGCTGCTCCATGAGAGGTCTCAGGAGACTAAGTCTCAGTGCCAGAACTCTTTGGTACTGAACTACATATAGCACAACGATTTGTGAAAGAAGGGGGATGACGGATGGTTGAGTATCTACTGACTGTTTACATCCAGTTTAGCTTCTGGAACTTAATGGTACTGCAGCTGTTTCTAATCCCACAGATACTTGGTCCACTCAGATACAAGAAAGCAAAGCCTGCCAGTGGCTATCCTGTCACCTCCCTGGGACAGTCAGAGAATTTCAAGAGTGCTTCTCTCTCTGAAATAAATCTCCTTTCAAAACATCAAAAGCCTGCTCCTCTGATTTGTCTCCAAGGATCTGTAATTTCAAGCCATTTCCATGAGCTAAAAGGGCAAGGAAATATATGGAGAAAGAGAAAATAAATCCAAATAGATGAACAACACAGGTGTGACAGCCATAACAAACTGCCCAAATCACAGCAGACACTAGAATGCCATTTGAAACATACAGGTACACAGATGTATCTGAACAGCTGGTATCAGTATCCCTGAAGTCATAACTTTCAGAAAAGGTTTTCCAGATCTCTGCAATGTGATTGCACTGCCTGGAGCATGAGGAATCACTGGAAAATTTGGGATTGTCTGCAAATATCTGAACTGGGACTCAGCACTGAAGAACCACAGCATTCAAAGCTGTCAAGATCTGGGACTGCTCCCTGGACCTCTGTATAATCCAACCAGCCAAGCCCAAGCAGTACCAATACAGCAAAGAGTACGTACCCGGAAATGAAAAATCCCAGCATAATCATTCTGGAATCCTTGATCCCTTGGTAAAACGTTTCCCAAAAATTGCTTCTGTAGTGTCAGGGAGCCCAGGGCAGCCAGCATCCAGCAGTCACCTCAAGGGAGATAAGAATGCAGTGCATTCAGTCAGTTATCACTGTGGACCATAACTAACTCTTTAGGAGGGTGGGCTTCAACATCTGAGACATCCAAGAACTGGTTTGTTAAAAGAAACCAACGTTCTTGCATCTCCTTTCCAGCCCCCAAAGCACTGAATGCAGTATTCACCAACAATGTCCACTGGGAACCCTGATGCCTCCCAGCCATTCTCTTTTACTTTCATTCCCCTGTCTTTTGTGGTCATGTTGAGACCTGCAATCTTGAATACTGTTTGGGAAATCTTCAAATCTCTCAGTGGGGTGAAAAATGGAAAGACATTTCTACACTGGAGCAGAGTTGCTCCCAAAGACAAACATGGTTATGGGCAAGGAGAAAATGATGGAACCAATAAGGGTGCAGATACATGTTGGAGCTGTGCCTACTTATCCCAGAACTGTGACCCTTGTACTTGAAGCATCTGCCTGATCTTAGTTGCACCTTGCCCTTAATACATAGAGGGCAGGTGTCATAAATAAGTAACAGGGATTAGAGCTGCTGCATTTGGGAATCCTGTTAAATATCTGCAATAAATTGTATGTGGACTTGTGTGAGTCTGGATTGACCTGCAATAATTGTTTACTGCAGCTACCATGGTCTTCCCACTGAGCACTCAGAACATAGCAAAACAATCACAGGTTATTGCTTTCTGCCAGTCTTTTCCAAAACAGCAATATGACCTTACCTATTTCTCCTTGCATGATATCAAATCTGCTAACTCCATCTATGATCAAATGAGGATTTCTCTGCAATTCCTGGAGGAAGGAAAATGCAAAGAGCAGCATAAGTATCCTCCTGTGCCAGCAGTGCGTGACTGCCCCTTGGAGCTCCTTGCTTGCTTACCTTTTAAACATCTGAAAACTCTTATCGAGCCCTGATGTTTTTTGCCTGTCACCAACAGAACCATAAGAGATACTCAGGCATCTCTCCTTTAGTCTGCTCAGCTATTCCTAGGGATGAGGGCTTGTGGCTGGGTGTGTGCTGAGCTTTCATTTGTGTTTCTCTAATGCTAACAACACCTTTCAAAGAGGGCTCTGAGCCTGGCTATAAAATCATGCTCTTTCCTGAGGGAGAGAGGGGCTCCCTGTGTGGAAACACAGAGGTTTCCAAACAGTGTGAAGCAGGATCTGTACTTCAGCTCAGCAGTGGGTCTAGGAACATTTTATTCTCTGAGCCTTTTTTGTTTCTATGCAAGACTAATACAGATAGCTGGGGCTGCTCTTCATCACTGGTGAGGAAGCTATAGAAAAAGAGCTTAATCTCTGGCTGCAAAATCCCATAGGCCTGGCTGACATTTTTAGTTCAGGGAGAATTTTCCTTGCATTCCTTGAGTCTGGCTTGGGCAGTGAAGGGGGAAACACTCCAGAGCCTGGTTAGCACACAGAAATGTGAACCATTCTCTCATCTTTGTCTGCTGTTGGTCTGGGATATTTGACTGCCCACGTAGGAATGGCCCAAGCATCCCCCGTGATACCCTTGGCACACCCCAACTGGGTAAAGCTGTTTTGAAAGAGCTATTAGCCTTAAATAGGAAAGTCATCACACACCTCAGAAAATGAAGAGATAAAAGGGAGAAAAAAAAACGATCTGAGCAAGAAAAATAATACAGCAGCTCATCCTTAAGCAGGCCCTGGCATTTCTTCTCCCAAATCGATTTGACATGCAGCACAAAAATGAGACCAGTGCACAACGTGACTCACACGGTTGTGTGAGCTCAGCATTAGCAAACACTGTCAGGTTTCTGAAACAGCTTCACGGTGATCAAACCCCTCCAAGAAGTTTCTCTGTCAGGAGAAGATACAATGCAATGTTGCTGCTCCAGGCTGGTGGACACATCATGCTCCCAGCAGCACTGCTGACACCAGGGAAAGCAGCCCGGGGAAGGCATCTTCCTTGGCAGATGCTTTTGTGTAGCCATCCACACCTATCCTGGGACTTCAGGGGTTTGTGGCAAGAGATTTACCAACAGCATAAAGGAATGGGTATTTTTGTTCCCCCATCGTTTTTGAGGCTGTTGAAGTCTTAGTTGCCCTAGGTAGGGTGGCTGGGCTCTGATGAATGTGCTACAACGTAGAGCAGCCATAGGGGAAACCACCATATAGAAACATCAACCTGAAACTGATGGGAAGACAGCTGCTTCTCTTATGCAGATTCCCAAGGAAAGGGCTAATGCTCTGCTCTCTGCTGGGACAATAAAGCTCTTAAGTTCACTGTTACAGAGACCAGCTGAAAAGTCAGCCCATTAGATGCCTCAGCAGATATCCTATTGCCCATCGAGACATTTAACTCCCCAGTAAACAAACAGGGATGAGTTGAGTCACTAAGCAGCTTACTTGCTGAGAACAACCAGCAATTTCACCTAAAGAAAGAAGACATGATCTGAAGTCAGCCCCATCCAGCCTGCTTTGACTGCGCATACAGATGGTTGTGGCTATCATAGGGGACAAAAGCTGAAGGCAAACACTCTTGCTATAATCCTCAACCACAGTACATAAAGCTTTGTTTCCAGGCGGGGTGCAGTCCTACAGATTCAGAAGCAGAAGCTGCGGAAAAGGCAGGAGGGGGCAGTGGTGGGGTACTGCAAGACCAGGTACTCAGAAGAGCTCTGGAAGAGCACGACCCCTGCAGTCAGGGGTGGAACGGCTATTCCCTTGAAGGATGCTGTGTGGAGAGAGCCTGAGCTAAACACAGAGGATTTCTGAAAGAGCTGAGACGACATAATTGTGCTGGGTGCAGTGCTTTGGAAATGTGGGTCTCTTCAACCAGGAGGAAAGGAAGCCTTCAGTTAGCTCCCCTTCCTTCAAAGTCATAAAGCACCAGAAACGACCATCCACTAGTGAAAAACACGGCTAAGCATGTAGTTGCCACTACACAAGACATAGAATCATAGAATAGCTAGGGTTAGAAAGGACCTAAAGATCATCCAGTTCCAACCCCCCTGCCATGGGCAGGGACACCTCACACAACCATGTCACACAAGGCTCTGTCCAACCTGGCCTTGAACACTGCCAGGGATGGAGCATTCATAACTTCCTTGGGCAACCCATTCCAGTGCCTCACCACCCTAACAGTATGCCTCAGTATTTGCTAGTGCTCAAATTGCACAACAAATAGAGAAACCACAGATTTAATTACAAATGTGTCCAGAAGCAGCTGCCTGTTTCACTGTGAAATTATGATGAGGCTTTGCAGCATCTTCCCTGAGACTTCTCCATTTCAGCCAGAGGGGGAAAACAAGAGGAAGCTCAAGGAGACATGTGGTTAATCCTCAGAGTTCCCATGAGTCCAGCAGTGAAGGCAACCGTATGGTCTGCAAGTCAAACACTGCCTAAACTCATTCCCCCAGCACAAAGCTATCATTGCTGGCTTTCCCTGGCCCACTGAAGATTTCATTATGCATTCAGAAGAAAAGAGAAGTTCAAGTTCAAACCAGTTCATCCTCTGGGGAATTGTCTTACCACAGAAGTACTGTTTATCCAAAGGGCAAGATGGAGAATTAATTGGAGAAGTGGAAGGACAGTGCACTGTACATGCATTTGCCTGTAAAGTTCTTTTTATAAGTGCTCAAAATTCTTAAGGGAGAGCAAGTCCCCAGAAGCTAGAGGTGAGTAGTGTAGATGTAGGCCACATGCAAAAGACACGGTCAAACATTCCTGTGGAAAACTGGAAGCCCAAGGTGGGATTTCATAGGCAGCATAAGTCAGTCTGTCTGCAGGCTGTTCCTCAGTATGGTGGTCTGGCTATGGCCACTTTCCCACAGATCTCCCCACTGGCCCAGCATGATCCAAGTGCATGCTCAAGAGATTAAGAAGCAGGAGATGACTCTTTGCACAGCAGTCTTGTGATCAGTTCACCTTAACCCTACAGTAAAGTCCCAGCCTGGCTTCTGTTCCTGCCATAGCATCGCATCTTTCCCTTCAGCTGCACTTGCATCACTCCCTCCTGCTCCAGCTCCACCTTTCTGGCACGTCCTGTCACAGTAAGTTGCAGTGTTCCCTGTTTAACACACTCCAATTAAGAGGAATAAAAAGGCTGTGATTAATTGGAAGCCAAACTCTGTTCTCAGCTGGACAAATCTTTAATTCAGCATCACTGATGTGCCTGGAATAGTGTTGCTCTGGAATAAGAAATGAACACAGTATTGCAGTTCCCTGGGCTGAAGGAACCTGACTAGAAGTGCACTGAGGAGGGGTCAGGCACATCATTACGTACGTCCCACAACCACAGGAAACTCCACAGGATAACTAACACAGAAATAAGATGGTTGGAATAACAAGGGAGGGATGAACAAAGGATGAGCTGTGCTGGCACACACCAGAGGTCTGCCTGTTGCAATGACTTGTTTCCAACAGCTTGGAGAGGGAGAGGAATAACCAAGCAAGCTGAAACTGACGCTCCTTCTGTATACATCCTCCCACTCTGACCACTTGGAGGCTAAAGGAGGCTTTATCCACTGTTTAGTGTTTATTAGGCCTTTTGGGAACTGGAAATCTGCCTAATCTGTTTACTTTTGTAAACTCATATTGCATTTTTCCTTGACATTCTCTTAGACAGGAAGAAGTTGGTTAATCTCAAGGGTTTTGCTTGCACCACCAGAACTCAGCTCCCTGCTTTACAGCAGAATAGCTCAATTCCTAAATACCTGTGGTCCATAAAAGTGCCTTAGTTGCTTAAAAACCCCTGCTCTTCCCCAGCTCGCTTTCCCAGTGTGAGAAAGAGGGAGGCAGGCAAGACCATCAGAGCACTGCTTTTCCCTTAACCCAGGATCCGTGCATTCCCTCCACACACACAGACATAACCAGCCCTCTCCAAAAATCAATAGATCCAGGAGATACTATGCAAATAAACCCTCCTCATTTAAAGCCTGTGCAGAAAGATAGAGGTAATAAATGGAGATGCACTGCAGCTTCTCCAGCTGAAAGATATGAACTCTGAAGTTGAGGTCAGATGCAATCAGCCGAGTAGGCGAGGGCTGACACAATGGCAGCCTGGAAACGCTGTTCAATTACACTGATTGCACGCACACCCTCAAAATAAGGTGAATTGATTTTGATTTCCATCAAGGAGAAACATTGAGCAGGATCCAAGGGCCCTGTGGCTCTTGGGAAGCACTGGAGCTGTGAACTCCATCAGGAACAGCTAGCAAGCAGCTTTGGCTCATGCCAGGGAATGGCCCCAAGGTGACAGACTTGCAAGTAGCATGGAACAGCACTATCCCTCATCGCCACTCACTTCCCATAACTTGCTTTGTTAAAGCACTCATGTGACAATCCATATTTCTCACTCCCACCCCTTTTTCTTTAATATAAGAGCTAAGTTTTTACGTTCACTACAAACCATTGTCTGATTTCTTGCCTGAACCAAACCTGTCTTTTTCTCCCCTCCAGTTAGACAGGCCAAGGCTGAGGCAGTAGGAACTCCAGCTCAGTGTATCTGTCTGGAAAGACTCTGACTTCAGAATGACTGTTTTTTCAAAAGGATCCATTTTGGCTATGTCAGTTCCTGCGTTCAAAATTCCTTAATGCTGATGGTATTTTCTGTGAATTAAACAAAATGCCAATAAACAGATAATCACCAGGAGCAGTGCAGAATCACTCAGTTCCTGACAGGAGGTTACATTTGCCTTAGGAAGGGCCAGAGAAAAGGAGAAAAAAGTGTGAGGAAGCCCTTTTGCAAAATTACTGACTCAAATGACAAACCGCTTTTCCCAGCACACAAGCACTGGCTCAAAATGTGTCATTTCCCAAAATGCTTTTTAGATGCTAAGTGTAGCAGCACAGTTCTGAGCCTCTGCTGAGAAAAAAGGATATATTCCTTGCTCAAGACCAAACTGAAGCAACCTTTTTCTGTGGCTTCTACCCAAGGCCACAGACTGGTGGACTTCTCTTAGACCCTATTCTTCCCTTCCCCTGACACCAGATATGAGATAAATACCCAAGAACTCCATGCCCTGATCATAGAATCATAGAATAGTTAGGGTTGGAAAGGACCTTAAGATCACCCAGTTCCAACCCCTCTGCCATAAGCAGGGACACCTCACACTAAACTGTGCCACCCAAGGCTTCATCCAACCTGGCTGTGAACAGACTGCAGTGATGCAGAGGAAACCCATGTTGGTTACTTCAGTCCTTTCACCACACACACTCCTACAAATTGTATCAGAGGCATTCTGTGATTTCTCTCATGTTGACCCTGGCCTTGAGGCTTTTCCCTCTCTTCTGGTTGCCCCCCAAACATCACAGTCTCTGTTAAGCAAGGGATGGACTCTTTTTGCTCAGCAGTCCCTCCCTCCATAAGGGAGGTACAGGGTCCTGAAGAGACAAAGGGTGAACAGTGCAGGAGCAGTGGCTGTGACCTTGAAGACTCCAGAAAAATCTTCAGCAACCTCACCCTCTGTCCATATTAGTCTTCTTTTAAAGCATAAGCACTGAAGATTAGAAAGTATCCTTAACATTTGTAATGGGTATCGTACCAAGCACAGTGGTGGGCTATCGCTGATGCAGGGCCTGGTTGAGTACATGGTTATCTCCTCTCACACATAGAATGGTTTGGGTTGGAAAGGACCCTAAGATCATTATTTCCAACCCCTTGCCATGGGCAGGGACACCTTCCACTAGACCAGGTTGCTTCAAGCCCCATCCAACCTGGCCTGAACACTGCCAGGGATGGGGCAGCCACAGCTTCTCTGGGCACCCTGTGACAGTGCCTCAGCACCCTCAGAGTAAAGAACTTCTTCCTTATATCTAACCTAAATCTCCCCTGCTTAAGTTTTAACCCTTTACCCCTTGTCCTGTCACTACAGTCCCTAATGAAAAGTCTCTATAGCATCCTTGTAGGCCCCCCATCAGATACTGGCACATACGAAGTTCAAAAATATAAGCAATGGTAGCAAAGGTAAAGCATTCCACATTCAGCACCACTACAATTCACATTGTCTGGATCATCCTAATTCAATTTCTTTCCACATTTGTATAGTACTATGCATTATGGTCAGAATCAGAGTGAAATCTTTAGCCTAAACCTTACTTGTTCAAAACCATGTATTCAGCAACAGCAGACCATTCCATGACTTTCTCTGTTCCACTCAGCTGCTTGTGTGAAGGAAAAGCACAAAAGTTCATTTGTTCTGAACATGTCAAAAGGAACACCTCAGTTTTTTAGATCTGACACAACTCTTCAAGGAGAATTTCCCTTTGGTTTGGCTTTGGAAAAGCCCAGCTATAGAAAATTATTTGTTCAGTCTAAAACAGAACTTCTCTTCCATTCCTCAAAACTGTGGGTGAACCAAAAGAACTGTTAATTGCAGAGCTCCTACTGGATCTGGTACTTCTAGCCCCACCTCTAGTAATGTTTGAAGTACCCCATGCAAAATCTCTGTTAGAAATTGCACACATTTCGATGGACATAGACTGAGGGCCTGGGAATGAAAACACAGCTTGGAACAGTCTCCATTTGATGGGAAACTGCAACTACTGCAGAGTTAGAGGTGACATTTCAGATGTTGTCCTCTTGCTCTTGACTCACCTCTCCCTTCAGAGACTCCCATACTGAATCAGCTCACTTTACAAGCCACATGATAAAGCACCAACACAGATGGAAAGTGCCTTTACCTTTGCACACACAACTTCTCTGATACTTTCAGACCCTGCTGCAGCAGCAGGTAGCAAGAAGTTCAAGCCTCAGGTCCTATCCCTCTTACCACAACACTCAGCCACAGCCCTGCTGGTGTCCAGGTTGCAGCTGCTTCTTCATCTACTGCTTCACCACATCACATTCCATTTACACCAAGGTGGGGGCTTCCCACCTTTCCATCCAGGCATCCACATTTACAAGCTCTGCAGGCTCCCTGTGCTAGCCTGTTTCTCTTCTGGAACTCGTGGCTTTCAATGTTCATGCTGGTAGCAGCCTCTGATGCTGCTATGCCAGGGCCACCACATTGCCAGGCTTCAGTGTACCCTCATTGCCCTACTAGTGTCTGCCATCTAAATAAATCTTCCCCAGTTGTCCTGTCCTGTCTCTCACAGTTACTCTCTCTATCCTGCAGGTTTGCTTCAGGAAGAAGGACTGGTTTGCTCCAGCCCAGGGAAGCCAGAGGCCCCCGGTACCAGTGCTGTGCTCAGCAAAACCCAGCAAAGGAGCAGCACATGGCAAATGCAGTAGCTGCATTAGCAGCAAATGGTACATAGCAGAGCTATATAGCACAGTCTGTTCATGGAAAGATTCCCTAAAGCAGGTTCTAGGATAAAACAGCTGAGTATGTGATTTCACCTTCCAGTTTAAACATCCATATGCCAGGTAATGACAACTGCCTACTAAACTGCAACTACTAAACAGCAGATAAACACACTTCATCTCATGCCTTGTCCCAATTACTTTAAATAGATATTGCTGAGTCAGTGGCTTGGATTACAGAAATTGGAGATCTTTAATAGAATTAGACAGCTTTTCAGGTTTGCACAAAGTCCCCTAGAAGCAGATCAAAGTGGGAGCACTAGTTCTAGTCAGGTTCATTGTTGGAAACAGGTTTCCTATAAAAACTTACCCAATGAAATCATTAATGTTACAGAGGTTATCTTTCCTCCACACATCCCACAGCAAGAATCCCCCAGTGGTGTGCTCCCAGTGGTCTCCTTGGGGTAACCAACTTCCCTGGTTAGCACAGATCTCCATCCCTAAGATGAAGGCCTTTAGCCCCTGGCTATCAGTGCTCCCATTCAGCAGCAGGGCTACAGAACACCCAAAATGGCATAACTCACCGTTGGCCTCTTCCATTGTATTTGATGCAGCTTATCCTCTGGGAGCAGGTTGGGACCGATGGAGCTGACATGAGCAGGGAAGGTGGCATCCTCAAAAAGCACTCCTTGGCTCAAACACGAGGCTCGCAGGTGGTTGAAGTCCTGGTTATTAAATTTCTTCAGGTTCTGGAGGCTTCCCATTGTCCCTGTTGTTTGCCAGCCCCACTCTGATGTCAGACCAGAGCCAGGGGCAAACATTGTGCCCCTTTCCTGTGAAGGGGAGACATGAACTGCTATTAGTTTCCTGATCAAAAGTGGTGCCTTAGGAGTGTATGGGAAAGCAAACACCTCCCCTTGCCCCCAGGAGTTTTGTGCTTGCAAAGCTGAGGGCAGTCACAGTGACAAAATCCTTATTAGCTAGAAATGCATGGGGAAAGAGTCTTTGTCAAATCCCAACTGGTTTATCTTAAACCAGTGCTGTCACTGCTACAAACTCAATTTTGAGTCTACCCTGAAGACAGAGAGCAAAGCTGTTAGCAAGCTGCTGTGTTAGAACTGAGGTACATCTGCAACACAAGTGAGCATGAGGAATAGAGCAGGAGCTGCAGACATAGGGGAAGATGGAGGTGTGTGAGCAGGAAGGATGCTGTGAGGTACCCAGGGCTCTTCTGGCCACGTATCACGCTTGTGCACGTGGCATTTTTGAGTTGCTTTGTTTCATTTCCATTAGTAAGTGCTTGATGGTCACTCTCTCTGAGATGTAAAGAAGGTAGAGACTTACCTTTCCTTGGGATCTGCTCCAAAGACCCCATGCGCAGTGGGAGTGGCTTTCAACCAGCTTACACAGACAACCCACTGGGCTCCCTACAGTGCTGATATAGGAACAGCAGTTCCTGCCCACGGCTTCCACTTAAGATGTACCTTCTCATAAATTAGCACTAGAAGATTCACCACATGCCCTGGGCAAGCCACTCCTACATTTAATTAACCAACTTCACTGTGTTAATTTCTAGCCTGAAGTCACTTAATGTCACTTTTAAGTCACAGGATTTCACAGCTTCCCCCCCGCCCCCTTTATTTATTTATTTACAGTTTTGGTAGATGAAAGGCTCTTTCTTACCGAACAAACTTCCCTGTAGATCCAAGATGTTTCTGGAGCAGCACAGAGAGCACATGGCTCCAGTAAGAGCAAAGCCTCAGATTTGTGTTGGGAATGGTTCGCACATGTGAAAAACACACTGAAGGTGTGATACAGCCCCCCTACACACATGTTTTTTCTTAGTGTAATCCCCTTTCGCTATCCTTCAAGTCACTTGGCCTCCTGGCATTGTAACAACAGCATAGAAAAAAATAAGGAGTTTTGCATCTCATTGTTTTAATTAAAAGCCCCACAAAAAAAAAAATCAGATAGAATTCAGAAACCTCCCTCGGCCAATAAGAAGAGAACATTCCCTTTGGGCTTGCATTTTTTAGTACAATGGAAATAAATCTTATGTAATGTACCATAACACGACAAGGGAATGGCTTCTTCTTAACAAATACTCATTTGAAACTGTGCCCAGGCCCCATGCATGCTAAGATCTATTTCTTGCAACAGTGTTCCAGCAAAACTGATTAGTAATTCCGAAACTCAAATTAAAACTAACAGAGCTTGAAGCCTGGGTCTGACACACATTCCCTCTCTTCTGACAGAGAACAAGAGTTTTTAGCATGTGTGTGTGTGTGTGTTTAATTACGTTGTTTAATATATCCGGAATAAATTAGCATCCAGACTGAAGAAAAGAATACACTTAACTACTTCTCCCTGGCAGGGATAACTTTATCAGCATTGTGTCTGGGGGCACACATGCACAGATACACGGGCAATATATCCACCCCTGCCACTATGCAGGCAGCCATACCTAGCTGGCACTGACCTGCCTGCACCAGCATGCTTTGCCAGCCACCTTGATTGGAGGGGGAAGCATCCTGAACCCTGGCCACAGCCTTCTCCTGGTTAACCCTCATGGGTGCGTCAGCAACAGCTTTTGGAGTAGAATATTGCCTACCTGGCAAGGGGAGTTTCTTAGCATTACAGAACTCTGAGGCAGAAAGACTTTCAAGGGACAATAGGTCTCAGAGGCATTGCCCTTGGACTGGTCTTTGCTACAAGATGTTGGAGGAGAGAGGGAGGGATTTCAAACACTTGCAGAAGTTGGTGTCAGACACAGAATAGTTTGGGATGTAAGGGACTTTAAAGATCATCTAGTTCCACCCCACTGCATACACATATTCTGTGTACAAATGTCACACGTTACACAAACTCTGGAGAAAAACAAGAGACCGCCTCTTGGCTAAGGACAGAAATCATTATTCACAAGGAACTGAACATTACTTAGTCCTGGCATCTCCTCCAAAACATTTATTTACCTGAAATCGAGAAAGGTGAAATCACACCTTAGTATGCATCTGCTGCTCTTTTTTGATTCCTCTTCCTTCTCTGCAGGCAGAGATCTGTCTTCTTGCTGGCTGTCTCAGAGGGCTGAATTGTGAGGGTGGGGAAGGGAAGGAGAACAGTGGAAAAGCTACAGAGAGGATAAAAGAGATCAGGTGTTACAGTTGGAAGGGATGGGAAAGAAAGGGGAATCTCTGAGGAAATCAGAACAAAAAGGTTGGTGAACCCTGTAGAAACTAAACCTGGGAATCACAAGCACCCACCATTTCTTGCATTAAACAGCTTAAAAACCAGCTGCAAAGGGTGTCTCTGGTTTCCCTCCAGCATTCATTCATGAAAGATGTCAAGCCACTATTATAATCAGGTACTCAGTGGTGGCAAATGCTACTGACAGCTAATTACACTTTGCATAAAGATTTATGTCAGAGTACAGACATAATTTCTTTCAATGGCTCCTGATATTTTTCACTGAGTAAAAAGTAAAACCAGGCAATTAGAAAACATGTGTCTGCTTCACAGTGAACCTTCTCCTCTCCACTGCTTTCTCAAAACATTTCCATTCTATGATGGCTCAGTTGGCCTTCTGTACCTTAGGAAGAGCAGCTGAATTTTCTCAAACCATACAAAAAAACACCAGAAAAGCCAAAGAGCCAGCAGCCCTTCTTTTCCTGTTTCCCCTCAAACGCTCCGAACTATCCATGTACGTTTCATTTCACCCATAATATTCAATATATACCACAAGTACTTTTCCCCTCTAAGACACTGCTGTTCATATACTTGGAGCATTGTAAAAGCTTCTGGGAGTCAGCTCCAGAACTGTCTTACAATGAAGGGAAGTATGAGTTTGTGAGCTCTCCTTGCATTCAGATTAAAAACATAGGCAGCAAAACGAGCAGGCAGAGCAGGGACCTGAACTTGGGCATCCCAGACCTTAGATGGACAACATCTCCTTGTACATACAATGTGTGAAAGCCTTGAGAGCACAGAAAATCAAAACCAAAGCCAGGCATTTGGCAATCCTCCGGGAGATTACTTCCCCAGTGGCATCTTGCACAACCTTCTGCTCCAAAAAGCCTATGAAATACTCCCTTCTGGCTATTTATTAAGTCAATTTTCTCCTCATTTTGCATACATAGCATAAGACAGTTCCAGATACCTTTTTTCTACCTCATTTAACAGCAGCCTACAGTAACTATAGAGACCTCCTCATCTTAGGATCTCCACTCCCACTTGATTCAATTACTTCTGACAACTTACCATTTTACTATGAGGCTCTTTCTAGGACAGCAAATTCATCTTTTCTTCCCCTCCAGGTAACATTAAGGACAGGGACTCTAATTTATTCTATCTCTCCAAGAGAAATTGTTCTCAGTGTGTCTGTGGTGCTTTCCCAGCACCATTACATGTATTTCACCTGCTTCATCTTGTACTAAATAAAACAGCAAAGGGATGTTTTACCTGCAGTGCCTCCAGTGTAACTCTCCGGCCAACACCAACAGTGACAGACAGGCTGGCACTTCCTGTGTTTTCCTTTATAGGCAAGCTTTTGCCACGCCTTAAGTAAATGTAACAGTTGAAATCAAGTTCTAGGCCAAAAGCAAGCAATCTGACTTGGGTGTAATAGTTTCATGCAGACATCATACCATGGAGAGAGAGATATATACACCTATTAGCCATCTACAATGACTTACCTATCAATCTGTGTCAGCTGACAGATTCCTATTTAAGTTATGCTTATTAGAAAACAGGATTTGTTTGCACCTCCCACATTTTTACGTTACCTGTTTTCCTCCTCAAACCATCAGGAAATGCAGCAATCTCCCTGGATCCAGGCACAGCCTGGCAGGAATCACCAGGAGGCGAATTATCAGAGCTGTGTGTCATTCTGCAGCACCAAGCACAGTGGATACACTGGGCTCTTACTTAAATTCGTATCAGTTCTCCCACTTCATAGTTCATTTCCTTCAGGACTGCTTGAGGAAGTAAGTGTTACCCATATATTTGGATACCTAGGGGACTGGCCTTCATTATCCTAAAGCCCAAAGCCAAAGAACTAAAGAGTATCTAGCAAAAGCATGGGAAGGAGAAGGTTATTTCATTTTTGGAAGGCCAAACTGAGATAGCCTAAAGAAACACAAAATTCAAGGAAATGAGTGCGGCACGTTCCCAGGGACACATTCCCTGGCAGCAGTCCTGAGTGTATTCATATAGACTGTAGACGTGTTTTTGAAGGAAAGGCACTCGATGTCCTGGTGGACAGCAAACTGGACAAGAGCCAACAATGTGTCCTTGCAGTACAGCAAACCAACAGCATGAGCTGCAGCATAGGCAGTGGGTCAAGGCAGGTGATCCTTCCCCTTTGTGCAGTGCTTTTGAGACCATATCTGCAGTGCTGTGACCACTTTGGGGCTGTTCAGTGTAAGGGAGGCACTGAGAATACAGCAAGTCCAACAGAAACCCAGCAGGATGGTCAGGGAGGTGGAGTACACAGTGTAAGAGAAAAGGCTGAAAGAGCTTGTCTGTTCATCTATGAGGAAGAGACCTAATTGTAGCCTCCCACTATCCGAAGGCAGTTACAGAGAAGGTGGAGCCAGACTCTTCTTGAATGGGAACAGCAGACAGGCAGAGTCCTATTGACTCTGCGCAAGCAGCATCAAGGAAAATTAACACAAGGTTGGAGTAAGAAAAGTCTTCAGGGTGGTTTAGCCAAGGAACAGATGCCTGGAGAGACTGGAGCATCTCCACCCCTGGAGACATTCAGCTGATCAAGGCCATAAACAGTATCACCTAACTTGGAAGTTAACCCTGCTGTGAGCTGGAGTAGGAGTCAAGAGCCTCCTGAGATCCCTTCTCAGAGAGCTATCTCTATGCTTCACTGTTCCTGGAGCTGCAGCACCCAGGCTGGCTGGGCCACATGCAAGTGGGACACAGCAGTGGCAGCACAGATTTGCACTGTTGTTGCAAAGGTCACTTGAAAATTGCTGTGGTTGGTACCGTTAAGAACTGCTTATTAAATACCTAAGCCAGCAAATGGAAACCCACCTCAGGTTCTGGCTGCATGTACATAGTACGGTAGGTACTTAGTTCAAGAAATTACCCTCACTTCTTTCAAGCTACCACAGCTTATTCATCAAAAGAAGTTACTTTGCAGTGAATGTTCATGGAGTTTAGCATGTGGATTAAGAGAAAAATTCACCAATGCATAATTCTTTCCTTACCCAAAGTGACAGAATCACCTGATTTGTTCAGAACAAGACTTCCTAGTTGGACTGCAGTCTCTTTGAGGTAGAATGCTGGCAGTTCCCATAGCAGCTGGTCGCTAGGAGCTAGGGGAGATGAGAACATAAAACTGCTCATAAGAAAGACAGTTCAGCTTCCTCATCAATATTTAGTTTCGTTCTGTGAGTCTACACGCTGTGTACTGCATCCTGCCAACTCACATTTTAGGGCTTTCATTTCCTCTTGAGATGTCACCGTTTAGCAAACTCTTAACAGGAAACGCATCCATGTAAATTAGAGCAAAACCTGCCCCAGAGAGCAAAACAGGTGCAGTTTTCCTTTAAGAGCTGTTTTCCACAACCACTACATAAATAAAAGCTGATTGCTCCCCCAGAAGCAGGGAGCAGAGATTTTCTTCATTGCAGGAAAGGAGCTCTGGGGTGATAAATGCCAGTGCTGCTAGCTCATCTGACAGCACGCGTGCTGTTAATCGCCTCCTCTCTGGAGAAACGGCAGGTATATTCCCCTCCAGGTATGGTGATTCATTGTCTGGAACTGATATCTCTGCTTAAATGGTGGATTAGCATGATTTAAGAAATATTCATTGCAAAGTTGATTAGAAAGCACCATCACCAACCTGGCAGGAGATTTCAGTTATTGCAGCATGACACCATTCCGAGATTGTCAGCTTTTCTGCAGAAGGCTGTATTGATGTGTCCATTTTCACAGTGGCTCCAGAGATGGAAACCCATGAGGCTGGGGGATTTATGTGCAGTAATGAGCCTTTGGATTATTTGCTCTCCTAAAGTGTTTGTGGAATCCTCCTAGAGAAAGGAGGCATTTGAGTGAAAAGCAGAGGGACAACAGGAGTATTTTCTGCTAGTGGTACCGTACCCCGTGAGGTTGTGGCAGATACAGCATTGCCCTGACTTGGGGTTTGATTTTTGCGGAGCAGGAGCATTAATCCACCTCAGGGTAGCTGCACAGTTTAATCCGCTCAGGAGCAAAAGATGCTGAGGGATCACAGGAAACTGAGAACTGCTTCTACGCTTTCTGCTACCACCTCGGGGCTGTTAAAAGCACAAACAAAGGAGGGGCCCCTGTGGTTCAGACCAACAACCGCCCTGTGTTCCTTCCCCTGGTCCAGCAGGCACCAACATCAAAGCACATGTATCAAGAACAGGTGTTGAACCCCTGTTTTCTGTTAGCATGCCTTATGAGGTCTCAGCTTACCACAGAGTTTCACCTCTTTGGGGATTTAACAAACGTTTATTCCTCTCTGCCCTGATATAAAACTACACAAAAAATGCACAAACCACAGGATTCTTTTGAAAGGGATTTTAAACTAAGTATATTTATCTGCTGCCCGCTTTACCCAGCATTCCTGAGGGCAGGCTGCTGTTCTCTGTAGCCGGCAGCAAGTTTTCTATCATTTTCAGGGAGGGAGGACAGCATAACATTTTCCAAGTACTGGTGGGAGCTTTGGCATTAAGAAAGGCAACTCTCCTCCCTCCGCCCACAGAGCGTATGTACCAGAGTATTAGAGATTGCTGTCTTCTGCAACATTTCAGACATATGTCTTCATTTCTTATATCTGTGGCCTTTACCCTTGTGAAGATCACGCTTGTATTTAGCAGAAATACTCCTAATTCACACCATGGTGAGTAAATCAAAAAGGGAAAGGATATTTTTAGGGTAGTAAACACAACAATGTGTTGCATGAAGGGGGAATCTTCCTTTAATCCCTTTCACCTTTGTAGCAGTGATTGAGTGTCCCACTGCTTTTGCATTATGGGACTTACAGGAGAATGCTATTAATCCATTTCATTTCCTCGTTCATAATTCCGTATATAGGTCAAGTGTTACCATTTATTTGCTTCTCTCAGTCAAGATGCAGGGAGGCTGTGAATGATACTGCTCATAGACAATCTCCTTTGCTCTGCTTTTATATACTCATATTTCTGGCAGGCCCTGCCCTTTTAAAGCACAAACTTTTACGACTGTACAAGCTATCAGGCAAATAGCAAAGTCCTACTTCAGCATCTGTTTTCACCCAGCCCTCGCCCACGAGCTGCCCCTCAGTGCACATTCACCACGAGCTGCAGCACTTCACCATCCTCACATATGAATCATTTTGTTCGTAAATGAAGTACAACTGCTGCTGGAGTGAAATGTGGCAGCTGCTTAACAGTACATAATGAATCCGCATAGCCAGATCCTGCTGCCACTCGACAGAAGGGGGATTTGGTGTAAAAAATATATCCCTCTGGAGTCCTTTTTCTTTCCAGAAGGAATATCCACCCACTTGAGAACTACAGTGGGGGAGTCTGCAAGAATAAAAATAAAAAGAAGGAAAAAAGAAAAAAACCCAGACAGCCTGCAGCTGACACCCATATTAACACAAGAACTCCCCAATGGAATATTTTTCCTTCAGAAAAATGCCAATTTTTCAAACATGAAAGCCACTAGCAATGAGTTTCACCATGAGAAAGACACAATGCATCTCAATAATGCCACTAGGCTCCATTTTGAGTTTGGAATAGGTACATTTTTTTGCTTACGAAAACCCCATCACTTCAGGATCCTCCCTCTATTATCCAAAAGTTTTAGCATTGCAATGTAAAAAAGATTCCAAGTGTTACTGCAATAGTTCACAACATTCAGTCCACATTAGTTCACTACATTCAGTTATTTCTCAGAACATGATTACCCAGGAAATTCTGGACTTGGTTTTCCATTTGAATGAGGAAAAGAATATGAAAGCACTTTGAATGTACTGAATCCCTACAAAATTGAAAGCCCAGTTTAGCCCCACAGCAGCTAGCTGAATTGTTCTAGGGCAAGAAAGAGTCTATCCCATCATCATGAGTAACAGAAAGCCACGAAAGCCATGACATTATCCTTGCAAGTGACATGGATACTCTATTTTCTGGTCACAGCACTGCTGGTTTGCTTTACCAAACTTAGCTTCCTGAGAAGTTACGAGCAAAGTAAGCACGCTAAGTAAGTGAAGGAGCACTTTTGCCCTTCTCACCATGGTGTCCCTCATCTACCTCTTCATAAGTGGCTGTTGGGGTCCTTGCAGCAAGCAGGGACTCTGTTAAAGTCAGACTTTGTGGAGGATGCATCAAAATGAAGTTCTTGTTTTCATCAGCCTATTATCCCTTGTTTGGTATTGCTGCATCCAGCCCTTGTTAAAGCCCTGTAGGCATGAGATAATTTATTTCACGCCTTTTTGTTTTGTTTTTGTCTTAGTGTGAACAGATTGCAACAGTCTCACATTTGTTTGGTTTTTTGGAAGCATCCCTGCCATCCTCTAATGAAGAATCCTTGGCCTGCAGATTGTTCACAGACAGTTTACTAGAAACATTTGCAGTTCACAGTCCTTGCCTCAGTCTTTGCTGACTAGTGGTATATATTGCACAGCACAGCTTCTTCTTCCTTGACATCTTGTCTTTTGTAAGGTGTTAAGAAAGATGCAGAACTGGTACTCCAGTCATAGGCAACTTGCTGTCCCCCTTCCACAAGACATTCAACACATAGAGATAATAAGGACTGGAATTTGAGACAAGCCAGACATTTGCTTCAGTATTGCAGGTTCTTCAGCCCATACTCAAAACCTGAAAACAGGGTTACCATCTAAACCAGGGCAGAGGCAGAAGGGGAGTATGAAGTTAACTGTGGCAAACCCTAATACTGTCACAGTGGAAATAAGACCATGAGGTGGCTGGAGGTCACAAGCATAACATCCTAGCGTTGTTCTGTAAGAAGCCCTTGTGACTCTTCTCCACCACGCAGTATGCATGTATCCTGACAGTGTTGGCCAATATTCAAATATATTGGTTCCATGAAATACAAACAATAAAGGAGAAATTGAATTATTTTCTCAAGCTAACACTCCCATCAGCAATTTCCTAGAAAATTTAAAAGATTAAAAACCCAGCAGGCAGATGTTTTTGATGGCTTTGGTTTTATCTTCTCTTAATCCAACAGAATTGACTTTGTCTGGAGCAATAATAGCCAAAAATATATACCTTGATGGTAACTAGCGGCTTAGAAAGCAAGACTGTCTTGAAAGAGAATGGAAAGCATGCCAAGAGACAGAAACCTGTTGATAATATCTGAAAGAAGCATGTTCATCCCAGTTACCATGTTAGGCAAAACACGTTAGGCACAGGTCTTCTGCCTTCAGACAGAGCAGCAGGTAGCTCTCCTTGCAGCATGGGCACAAGGCTCCCAGGATCATGCCCTGTTTCCCTGGAATACACAGGGTGCCAAAACCAGATGTTTGTAGCATTTGGACAAATTCAGAATGTGCCCCACTGCAACCAGGAGTTACCATCCATTGCTCTTGATAACTGACACTCCACAGTCTCTCTCACATACACTGATTGCAAACTCACCCCCATCACACAGCATCTCCTGCCCAGCAGAAGATGAGCCATAGCACAAGGTGGAGTGTGTTTTCTGCCATTACTCTGCTTTCAGCTGCTGCTAGAGCTTTGTGTGAAAAAAAACAATCCATGCTCCCTTACCCCCTCTCACTAGAGACCCATTTGGTCTCTCTCTAAGAACGATTTTGGCCAAGAAAAGAGTCATCTCACAGCATTTGTAACAGCATCAGCACTTGCCAACATCACAGGGTTGGGCAGTTAAAAAAACCCAACACCACCACGTAAAACCAACCAAACAAGCCAAACCTAAACATTATCAGCCTGAATACAGTCATATTTTCTCATTCTGATGACTTTGTACCCAGATGCCTCTGAACTCATTCATCTGACTGACAAGTAAGCAAAATACTGCCCATAATAAAGGCAGCTCAGCTTATTCTTGAGGCTATACCTGTGCAACACCATTCAGTGGTGTTGCTTCAGCTCAAATCAAAGGAGACAATGACCTGGTATTTCAAAGGCATAGGAAAGGTGGCAAAGTCCTGGTATTTGAAAGGCATAGGAAAGGTGGCAAAGTCATCAAGAGAATCTCCAGCCAGAAGTGGGCTCCTCCAGTAATTGAGACAGTTTTGTTTTCAAGGGCTGCAATCAAGGGAGGAGGAAAAAAGCAACAAGAAGATTTTGCATAGTAAGAGTTAAAGGATTTACTTGGATGAACTTTAACACAGACTTGGAAGGAAAGACTGTTCTTTTGCAACGTGGCTCTAGTGGGTGCTCTAGTGCCTAGGACACAAGAAAGACTGAAGCCTATTTGAGCCAAAAGCAGAGACTGCATGGTGAAGGTCTAGAGGCTAGGGATAGAGTTTAAGGCATTAAGCCCAATGGTGCCCTCCGTGAGGCAGTCGTCCTCAGCAGCACAGCATCAGGACTCAGTATGGTTCCAGACATACAAATAGCTAAATGCCTGTTGGAGAAAAGCATCCTCCCCCTATTCTGCTACCCAAGAACTGTGAGGGTCTGGCTGTGACCTGTATGAACAAATACACCAGCACATGCCACTGCAGTGCCCTTGAAGAGTTTACATGCTTGCTCTCATTTTCCAGCTTGTTGCCATAAGCCTGTGGTGCACCAGGCATGCTGGCTGGCATGCCATTCCTCATGCTGGCCCTTTACTGTAACTTCTCTCCCCACACTGTGCTGGCAGCAGGCTACCATTATGTGCATGAGCAGCTCCAGCCCTGAGCTCTTTTGTCAGGATGAAAGTCTCTTCTGTGAGCTGCACAACATGCTTTGATAATGCAGGTTTGCTCTCTTGTCTCTGCTCTATCAGTATGCAGAACAATGAGGATTGGTGTTATAGCTGAGGTATTAATTAAATACCTTAAACAGATAGATAAGGCATTTAGCTAGGGCTCAGTGCACGCAGGGAGAGCAAGGCACAAGTACAGAGAACAGCATATGGTCCCTAGTGAATGTTTCTGACACTTTTCATTGACATTTCGACTAATGTTCTTCCCTGATTACCTGTATTCTACAATGTATTAAGGAAGCGCATCACAGACTGCATTTAACTTTTCCAGCCAAACTGCACTATATTGCTGAAAACCTTCTTCCTGGGAGAGGAGAAGGAAGAGAACTAAATCCTAGAAAACTCACGTGGTCAAGCACAGAGGGCTATGGATCATAAACCAGGATAGAAACAGGGCCAAAATGTAGAACAAGAATATAAATAGAAGGGCAAAGTCTTTAGTAACTTCTGTGAAAAATATTTCACCCAGTAAATAAGTGTCAAATACAGGGCAATGCCTGAAAGGGAAGAAGGACACTAGGAGTGGACACAGCACTGTAAGACTGGCCCCAGGGTGACAGACTTTGAAATGGTTGCTCCCCATTCAGGTGAGAAAGGCTGTTGTAATACCATACTGTTGGGAAGCACCCAGAAGAGTCTGGAAACAGACAATATGCTAGTGCCTCAATTCCTGGTGCATTTTTAGTTTTAACTTTTTCTAGAACAAAACATGTTAATTTTTAATTTGGTGAGCCTATTAGAAAATCCCACACCACATCACGAATCTCAGTATACCAGCACTAATATAAGAGAGGTTTTAAGATGAAGCAAGAGCTGGATGAGAAGCTGTCACATGCCCCATAGCCCACTTGATGAGAAAGGTCTCGTCCTTCCCCAGTCATCAGCTGCTCCGATGCTGGTGAGCCATGCAAAAAGGCTGTGAGTATGGAGCAGAGCTCAGCAAAAGCAGCTCTTCTGACTCACTAATGGGAAAGAAAAGGCAACACCATCCTAGCAGCTCCCAAGAACAATCAAGGACCTTGACTGTGTCACAGTGAACCATCAAAAGTTTGTTCTCCAGAGCAAAATGAGACACTTTGAACTTAAAACAAATCAATGCTGGAACCATTCTGTACTGTCATGCTTTGTTTGCTAATGTGTAATAAGGCTTTGAGGCAATACTGAACCAAACCCCTTGTTTACTGCATCCAAGAGAAAACTCTGTATAAGCATGTGTGTGATGTGCCGAAATGAAGACTAAGCTATTTCTCTCCTGCAGTCTGAATTTCAATTACTGTGCTTGTTGCAGTGTACTGAGACCAGGCCTCACTAGCCATTAGCTGGAGAATCAAACTATAATGTGTTTGACTCAATATATGTCCTAGTGAGTGACAGAGAATGGTATTGAGGAGGAAATACTGCAGGCTGTGATGGATCAGATTCCTAGAACAAAGAATTACCTTCCTCTTCTCCACTCCCTTTATATCCTCCTACCAAAGCACCAGGGATAGTCCAATTAACTATGGGCTACAGATAACATTGAAGCATCTTACAAGGAAGTCACAAAGATGGGTATCATACTAAACAACTGGATTGTCAGAGAGAGACAGATGAGGTCACTGCATTGCTGGGAGACAAAACCTGAAAATGATGTATATAGATACCCCATCCTGCAGCTTATTTGGGGCTGCAGGCTGCTAATTATTAAGTGCCTCATACAGTAAGACTTTGATTCCTGACTGGAGCTTCCAGGACTTCTGTAATCCAAACAGTAATAACAAGCAATTACTCCATGTCAGAATGATAAATGATTAAAAACATTTTATTGTGTTTTAACAATTCGGTATATAAAAAACACAGGGAAGTTTCTGAACAGTCAATCTTTAATCTTTTCTCAATTAACCAAACTGATCAGTAAATCTCTGGGCATTTTGATAATGAGCACAGTTATGTACTGTGGAAAAGACAAGTGATTACCATAAAAATTACATTTTATGGAGGTTTCTCTGCCTTTGATTTACTTGCTGTGTAACCAGGCCTGCAACAGTATGGATATACAGCCACTTTTTTAACTCCCCCTCCTTCCAGTTACACACCCTATGCCCTTCTTGCCACTACCACCAGTGGTAGCTTAGAGGCAGGTTAGATCCCGTAATCTCATTCAACACTGAGCAATAAGTCAGAGTTAACAAATCCTCATCACTACTCACAGTGGACCATGCTGAAGTTGGTGGCTGGGACTGCCAGGGCTATGCCTCACTGTGTGTTACCGAGGCACTGCAAGGAGCTTGACCCGTGTGCCTTTATACCCTTGATGTTTGTCAGAACTCCAGAGAGAAAGTTATACTGGTGAAGCACTCACAGAGAGACAATCTAAAGCGAAAGCAAAAAGCATTTAATTGGAAAATGAATTCCCATTCATAATTCAAGAGTCCATCTCTGAAACACACCTGAAATCCTTGTTTTTCTAACCAGGGATTAGCTCAAGATCTGGATTCCTCAATAAAACTATGCACAACTGCCTGCTGGGCTTCAGGATCTGAAACAAATGCCACTGACTTTGACAGAACGATTTAACAACTTCAGTGTAGCTAGGAGCACATCTTTTGGGACAAGGCAGCGGTATCTTTGCCCTGCCTGGGGTCCATGGCCACATCACACACAAGCCATGGACAACTAGACTTCACCAAATACAACAGGAGATGCCAATGGCTTGAGTCTGGCACTAAGGCCAGGAGGCACATGTCCATACCACAAACTTTCTCCCCAAAGACAGGCAGTCTGATCCAGGCTGGCAGGGAATTTGCACCTGCAAACTGGCACACGGTAAATAATAGTACTTCTTTGCCAGCCAGCAAAACCAATCTTTTTAGGGTTAGTTTCAGACCTAGAGAAAAGCCCACCTGCCTGAGTGCTTCCCTGTTTCTTTTCATCCGCATCTATATCAATAGGCCTAACATAAGATGCTGCATCTCTCTGCTATGCTGATTTTGCTCTTCATTTTCACCATTCCTCTCCAGCACTTTCATAATGCCTGTCCTCACATCTGCATTGGTGCAAAGCCATTGGTTAAAGCTTGTATCAAAAGTGCTTGAAAAATAAATATTTGCAAAGACCAGATCCACTGACTCTACCTGTTGACCACTACCTGGTGTTGTGCTCCTCATGGACAGAAAGTTGGATGTCACCAAAGCACAGGAAAGTTGACGTGTTGCTTTCATCATCTGCAGTAGGTATTAATGCCTGAATTGTAGTGCCCAAAGAAGGATTATAGCTAATGCAACATCCAGAAAGCCTCATTAGCACCAATCTTTCCTTCTGAGCTTGGCTTTGATTCACACATAGATGTGTTTACTCTTGATTGCATAAATCATTTACAAACATCTCCAGTCAGCCCTGTGGCTCATAGAGCAGGGTTGGATCACAGAGTGTTCTGCCCCAAAGTCGCACCAGCACCTTTGGTTTCACACATAGTTATACCAGGTCTGAACTCCACCCTTGCACATAACTGGGTCACTCCCATTGATTCCTCTATCTCTTCTCCCAGTGACCAAGAGGATGTATAGCCACCACCCAGTCATCTCCTGGCTATCTGAAAAGTGCCTTTAGTAATGGCAATGGCAGGGTAGTTCAGCAAGACTGTGAGCATCCCCCTTTGACAAATAGGTCAATGGGGTGGCATTCAATGGAAGTATTTGTTGTTTTGCTGAGGAATAATCTTTCTTCTTCTTTTAAAGGCTTTGTTGTCTGGGTTTTTTTTTAACATGTTCCTGCTACTGTCATGTCACTTTTCTACAAACTTGCTTCTAAATAAGTTTACTTGGGAAGGATATATTCAAAAACAGTATTCTGAGCAAAGCTTTCAGCCCCAGAAAATGGAACAACTGTAGAGCAGACTGAGTCACTGAAAGTAGACTGAGTTTCTGTCATTTGGGTGAAGTCACACAGAATTTCTGCATCAACAGACTATTGCAGTGTCCAGTCCGTAGCTAGCAACATGCAGAAAGCTTTGCTAGGAACACTCTTCATTAGAGCAGACATTCATACCAAAACAAATCATCCTCCGCCACCTGGATCTTTTCCTGGTAGAAGGGAAGAAACAATATGTGACAGATGCTGATAACTTTGCTCATAGTGCTTCTGCAAGATATTCAGATATGGCAAAGCAATGTATGGATTAAAAATCTATCCTTGTCAAAAGAAGCTGGAGGGAAGTCCACTGCTATCATTTATCAATAAGCAGCCCACAGCTGTTTCTTCCTAACTCTGGGTCATGTCCTGAAGGCATAGGCCCAGCTACTAAGGATTTTAATGACTTATTTTTAGCTGTATAAAACATTGTTAAGGTCACACTGATTCTAGGCAGAAAATAGAGATACATCAGGTACCTTAATGCGTCCAGACCAGCTAATCAACACATCAGCACAGCCAGGATTTTGAATCTCAAATACCTTACTTTGAGCTGCTCACAGACTGAAAAATTCATAAATCAGAAATGACTAATGGCCATATTCAGCAAATAATTCCTCACAGCAAATGCATTTGAGAAGCCCTCAATCTGTTCATAGGAAGATCAGAAATTATAAGGAGAGGTGACTTTGGTTGACCTTTCCTGGGAAATTATTTTCTTGTAGGAAAACCCGGTTGTTTGGCTCCCAAGAGGAGCTGGGTAAGCCTGGGTGCGGCTGAGGGTATGCTCTTGGCAATAGTAACACCTGTCCTACAGAAACCCTTAGGAAAGAGTTTGCAGATGCTATAAGATTTATTAATAAATAAGTATCTATCATTCCATCTCCCGTGTTGGCTCAATCCATCAGGAAAAGAAACAACTGCTTCTGCAGTGGCTGGCTGATCCATCTGCTGAACTGCAGACATGGCAGTAACAAAGTGTCGTGAGGTTTTGAAATTGCATTTGCTATGAGATTGAAATCAAGCAGACCTGCAGCAATTGTGCTAAAGCTATATACACCCAGTCATCAGCCAGCCACCAGAGCACTGCAGCACGGGCAACCCAAGGTGACTCCAAACCCTCAGGTAAGGTCCCTGCCTGCAGAGGAGCTCCCTTTTGGGCATCCACCCCATTCCTCATTCCAACCAGTCTGCAGGCTGGATTCAAGGCAATAGCACCCAGGCTTGGGGAATAAGACAAATGATTTCACCTTTGGGATGTTAACATGGCTCTGATGGACACAAGCCACTCACATGCTGAATAACACTGCTCCAAACACACCAATTCATCTTCCTGCTCCCTTGGGAGGCCTGTGGGCAGCCAGGACAGAGGAAATACAGCTCTCGGTTCCCTCTAACTCAGGAAAGATCACTCTTTTCCTCCAGGAAAAGTGTGCTTAACAAAGAGTGAAATGGCACAGAGAAGTATGAGGAAAAAAGTAAAAGAAACAGCCCTGCAGAAAACAATCAAAGGAGGAGGAGGGGAGGAAGATGTCCCTTCCTCTCCCAGGCTCCTGTGCTCCCTCTCCTGCTGCTCCCCTAAAATCACTTAACAGGGAGAAAGTCTTTTATCAGCACAAATCCAAATCTCACTCGCTCTTTCCCTAGCTTTCCAGAAGGAAAATCTTCTGGAACCTTTCCACCTCTGCTACAGAGGCAGCCCAACACCCAGGAATCCTCCTTATGGCTCCCCCTCCACCCAGAGCAGCACTGCTGACAGCCCCTGCAAACTGCCACCACCGTATCCCTTTCTAGTGACAGAAAGTGGCTTTTTGTTTATCCACCCATGTCCATCTCACGTGTGAGTGACCACACATGAGCTAGAGCACAGGTGACAGCGCACGTCTGTCTAGAAAAATTTGAATGAAGAAAGAGGCTTATAAAAGGTGGAAGCAAGGACAGGCGGCCTGGGATGAGTACAGTGATGTTGTCCAGGAAGCTAGGGACCAGGTTAGGAAAGCTAAGGCACAGTTAGAATTAAACTTAGCTAGGGATGTTAAGGACAACAAGAAGGGATTCTACAGGTATATTGTAAACAAAAGACAGACCAGGAACAACTTAGGCCCCCTCTGGAAGCTATCAGGTGAACTGGCTATGCAGGATTTGGAGAAGGCTGAAGTTCTGAACGACTTCTTTGCCTTGGTCTTCAACGGGAAAGGCTCTGACTGCACCAACCAACTCTTGGAAGTCAGACACAGGGACTGTGAGAATGAAGACCTTGGGCCCACTGTAGGAGAGGATCTGGTTCAACACCATCTTAAGAATCTGAACGTGCACAAGTCCATGGGACCTGATGAAGTCCATCCATGGGTCCTGAAAGAGCTGGCAAGTGAACTTGCTAAGCCACTGTCCATCATATTTGAGAGATCACGGCAGTCAGGTGAAGTTCCCGATGACTGGAAAAGGGGAAATATAACCCCCATTTTCAAGAAGG
>NDXB01020751.1:199067-225640 GCA_002631895.1 Agapornis roseicollis | reverse complement strand
GGGGGAAGCCTTCGCAGGCGGGTGGCTGCCGGAGAGCAGAGGAGGCCGGGGGAGAAGGGGGAGAGGAGGAGGTGCTGGTGGGGCCGCGGGGGGCGGAAGCCCGCCGGTGCGCGGGGCCGGGCGCTGCGTGCGCGGCGGCGGGAGGGAGAGGGCGGGCGGGAGGATGCGGCTGAAGCTGGGCTTCCTGCTGCGCGCCGTGCTGCTGGCGGGCAGCTTCTTGGGGCTGCTGCTGCTCTGGTCCTCGCTGTCACCGCGCACCGAGGAGCCGGTTCCCCCGGGACGGACGCGGGTGAGTGTGCGGCCGCGCCAGGCAGCGAGGCGGGCGGGACAGAGCGGGTNTCAAATAAACATTCTCCATTAGAAATATTGCAGCCCATTAGCTAACTTTAGCTACCCGAAGCACAGCCAGCAGCTCCCTGCTGCTCACCTAGCCCGGGGGGGGGGGGGGGGGGGGGGGGGGGGGGGGGGGGGGGGGGGCTGCCAGGGCTGCGGCCTGCGGCGCTGCAAGCCAGAGAGGGGAGCGGTGGCGCCGGCCCCAGCTGTCCCCCGGAGCCGGTGTCCCTGCCCAGGCGCCGCCGAGCCTCGGCCCGCCGCCGCCGTAATGCTGCCCTCGGCGGGCCGCGGAAAGGACCGGGGCCGCTGCTCTCCAATGGGCCCCGACTGGTGTCTGGTCTTCTCCGCAGCACCCCCGGCCCCGGGGCCGGGTTGAGAGCTCGCCGCTGATGTCCGCCGCCGGCGTGGTGGTGTGGCCAGTGCTCCGACGGGGCCCTTAACCGGGACCTCCCCTCCGGCCGTGCCCTGCGCACCCAAACCGCGTGGGTTCGCGCCGCCTTTGGGGGTTTTTCACCCCCAAAATAACCGCGCTGGTGTGCGCGGTGTAAGCATCCTGCAAAGGTTCCCTCGGGCTTCAACAAAGGGTGCAGGTGTTCCACCCACCCCGCCCCCAGGGATCGGCTTTCTGACGTTCTAGTAACCCAACGGCACGTTTGCCAAGGAGAAGCAGCAGGTCGGGTAACTGAAGAACAGCCCCAAGGTGACTGGTTGATGGTGCTGGCAGTGCAAGTCTCTGAAGTGGGGAGGGGGACCCGTGAGGCGTGGGGTGGGCAGTGTGTCGGCCGAAAGGGGCAATAGCCTTTAGAAATGCTTCAGGAGGTCAGCAAACAGGTCTGCAGAGAGAACCTTGCAGGCCATATGTTAGTCAAGTGAGAATAATCTGACCCTACAACACCAGGGTCTTGGAAGGAGTCAAAGTGCTCTATCCATTTCACCAGATGTTTTAGAGCTGTGGAACATAACTGGGATTAGATCTGTTAGAAGTAAGAATAGTGAAGATCCATTTAATCTTGATAAAGTAACAGAATTTTACAATGCTTACATTAAAAAGTGATCTTTTGTGATGTGTTCACTAATGATCTTGGCCCTTCGTAGTGGGCTGCTTTGAATAATTGTGGAAGGCAAGTGAGCTTACTGAATTCTTGCTTTTGAAAACTGGAAATGACTTTGGACTCCTTCAGCAGATGCTCTGTCTTCTGAAGCTGTTATAGTTTGCTGTGTCTTGGCAGTTACTGCTGAGATAATAGGCCATATTGGAGATACACAGTTTATTAAGTGGTGAAGTTTCTGTAGTCTGTACTTCTAGGCACAGCATAGGCTTTTCCGTGTATGGAAAAAAATCAGGAATTTTATTTGCATACCTCCCCAAAAAAACTACCCTGCAGTAAACATTTTGCATAAAATCCGGTTGAGTTGCCTTTCCTGCTTAGGAAGGAGTAACAGACCTGGAAAATTACATCCTCTGGGAAGAAAAAAAAAGGAGGTCTGGTTGTGTTGCTGTGTAGGGCAGTGACCATCTTCAGGTGATTATTCTGAGGTGACAAGTGAAATATTGCAGTCCTGCAGTGTGTGCACTGTATCAACTTATTCAGGTGCTGTAATGAATCATGCTGTCCTTTGTCACAAGCCTGAAAGCATTCACTCAAAGGCTTTTAAGCTGAACCCTTGTATCAACCTCCATTCGCATGAGAGGTCTAATTTGGAAATCTTCTCTAGCTGCTGTGTGTTGCAGTAAAGGAGTCATAAGAGGTTTTTACAGTCCAGCCCCTGATAAAGCAGTATGCTGCCTTGATTGCCCTTGCCTTGGCTAGAGGAGGAAATAGCCATAACAGCCACTTCAGGAAATAATTCCATGTTTGTTGGGAACAAATATTATTATATTAAGTAATCACTGTCAAAGATAAAATCTAAACAGAATATCTGGTTCATTAGCTAGATCAGCTGTTCACTTGTCATGATATATACAAGAGAGGGTAACACATGCTGCTTCCTCATTTTCTGGGAAACAGTACTGTTATTACTAAATGCATGTCATGGTTTGCACTGCTTTCCTCCTCAGAAGCTGCTCAGGTGAGAAGTCCTAGTTAAGCCCTGGTGAGCAGGCTCAGTACTGGCAGTGTGCCAGCATATTTCTGGGGAGCTGCCATAGCCCAGGAGTAAGTCCAGAGACTAGGGCCTGCATATCCTGCATCCTGCTAGGGCGAGGCAGTGCAGTCCCTATGGGGTGGGCTTGTGTTTTACGGTATGCTCCTTGCAGCACCTGGAGACGCAGGCTGTGATGGTGCAGTGCCAGCACTTTGAACTGGGAGTTTAATTGTAACTGCTTCTCTGAAACACCCTGGTGTGCACTGTTCAGTCACACACATGTGCCTGTTTGCTCTGTTGCTAGCTGGCTGAAAGTTTGTTAAGCTAAAGATAACAGAGTAATTCCTCTGGTACAACACCCTCTTCTCTTTGCTTGCTCTGAAAGCCCTAATCAAGACATAGAATTCCTCCTCAAACCAGCTTAAAATAGAATTTAACTAACCTTGGGCAGTGCCTTTTCCCTCTCTGCACTATAACCCTGGCCACTTTTTAATAACACTGAGGCATTAAAGAAACAAAGATGAAAAGTTCTGCCGTGTTGTTCTTTTTATAACCTTGAATCTTTTTCTGCTTACAGCAGCAGGCAAGAATAAGTAATTCTGAAGATCTTGTAGTAGTGTTATAACTATGTACTTTAAAAAAAGTATATTCTCCCTTCAAATATTGCATTATCTGTTTTCTAACAACTTTAAAATATTTCAGAGATCTATTGGAGATGAAGGATGATTAATATACAGAAAGCTTTTAAAAGAAAAAGTGAAAGTAGAAAAGTGGCTGGTTTAGGGAGGAAGTGAGAGAACACACTGTGTTGTACAGACACAGTAATACAGACAGTTGGAGATAATACAGTACAGGAGATAATACAGTTGTACAGTAATACAGACAGTTGGAGATAAGACCTTTCTACCTGATAGAAGACTACCACAGGTGTATGTGTTCATTGACAGCATGCTCAGAAGTTGGGGAGAACAAAGGTCTTCTCCAGGTAACTCTGCTGTGGAACTTTGTTTCTGAAAGGCACTATTTGAGGAAAAAGTCCTTGCAGGATCTGGATGGAGAGTCTAGGTAGTTATTAGAAATTGCCATTTCTAATAAATTGTCACTATCAGAAATTAGCATTAATAAATAATTATCATTATCCAAAATATCCAAACAGAATAAAATAATACTTACTCTAAAGAGCTTTTAGTTTCCAACCTAAACCAAATAGAAACAATGAAAACATATTAAGATCTGTTCTCAGAGTCTTTAATAAGGACATCTGCTATATGATAGTAAGGATTACAAGGGTACCAAAGATTTAGGCAGGGACACTCTTGTTTATGGCTGTAAAAAAAAATTCAGTAGAATCATCGATCTGTTTTATTGTGTGTATGTTGTGGGGTCTTTTGGATGTTTTCCTGTACTTTCTGATCTTCTGGGTCAAAGTATCACAGTTTTGGACCTAGGTTTGAAGCTATTCATCATAAGAAGGTTGCTGTACGGACCCCAGCTATAGTACTTGTTAGTCTCCAGTGAGATGTGTCGGTAATGATCAGCCTCAGAGGTACAGCCTTAAAAGCTGGCATCACCAAGGAGTGGGTAGTACAGCAGGCAGAATCAATGGACTGAAACAGTAAAAAAAGATTTGTAACTGAAAGGTTGAAAGCTGTGTATTTGAAGAAGTAAGTGTAGCATGGGTCAACTTTAACTCTCCAAATCTGACCAAATTAATATTTCAAAGCTTGAAAGCTATGTACAATTGAAGTTACTGGTTTTGATTTGTGTTTGTTTGGAGGTTTTTGGTTGGTTGGTTTTGGGGTTTTCTTTTTGTTGTTTGTTTGGGGCTTTTTTAATATCAGTTAAACCTACCTGAGGTGAAGTTGGAAGTACAGCTTTGCTTGTTCATAGTCTATGCAACAGTACTATGAACAGTGGCCTCTCACTTCCTCTAACGTTCACTGGAGTGCTCCAAGAAGCTGACAGAATTTACCCTATTCATTTGTCCATATGAAAGACAGTAAGAAACAGTGTTCAGAATGTTCCCAATTCCCTTCTGGAGCCTACGGCAATAGCAAAAGATTTGCTGGAAGTGTGTGGTTGACCTTGCACAAGTCAGAAATGTGGTGGTGAGATTGCAAAGCCCACAAGTTAAGTTCTCATGTGCAGTGAGGAACACTCCCAGAAATCTTGGCATGGGCTGCCTGGCCTCGTATCTGGGAACCTGGTGCTTCAGATTTGAAGCAGTGCAGGATTTGTGGTATTTACCAATTCTAGCTAGTCCATAGCCACTGCATCTGAGCCACCGTTAACTTGTCTTGCCACATATTGAAGGTGTTTAATTTTCTGTGTCTGTAAGTGACGTGTTCTAAATGGGCCTTTGTTTAAGCAGTATTTGTTTATCAACAGCTTTCCAGTTTTCTGGACTGGGTTCCCAGGGCTGCTTTTGTTTTGTGTGTGCATAAGTAACTGGACAGCTCTCCTCTTCCTCCTGCCACCCCTGGAAGCATGCACATCTCCTGTGCCAGGTGTGCTCTCAGTTGTCTGCAACTTAACAGGAGCTTTTAAGGCCACAGTCTCCCACCCTTGTACTGTCATCTCCTGGTTAGCTGCCCTGGCTGCCAGGTGTCACAGAAGCCATGCCACAGTGAGGGTTATCCTTGGATTGGGAAGGGAGGCTCTGCTGAGGACCCTGGTGCAGATGGTGATTCTGGCATATCCCTCTGATTCAGGAAACCAGATGATGGGCTTGCAGCTGGGGCTGTGGACCCTCATCACAGCCAAGTTTAAACATTACAATTCCCACATGGCTACTAGAAGGTGGAGAATTTATGGTGTGGAGGGGGAGGAGTTAGAGTTAAGAAAAGAAACAAAAGCTGAATTGACATTTTCTGAGCTTTCTGGTGACACCCCTTCTCCCCCTTTGGAGACCACTCATATCCTGTGTACCTTGGCTGGATTGTCACTGAGAACTTAATGACAAGTTGTAGACTGAACTTGAAGTGTTACTGCAGGTTAAATTAGATTCTTTGCGGTGGAAGTCCCAGTGCAAATTCTCCACTTTCCCTTAAGAAGTAAGGACAAATGTGCTTAGAAAAGAAACCTAGATGCAGAAATTTGAAGTTGATATCATTACTGGATGAAAGGTGGGAATCAGAACAAGATGATAAATCTGATGTAACAAGGAGAGTGGTGTTCAGCAATGAAGGGATTCGAGTTGTCTGAGTTTGGTAAAAATGTGATGCATTGTAGTACACATGTGATGAAATAGCAAAATAGTATCTCTCTCCAACTGCTTTGTATAGGTATCTATATGTTAGTCACTTTTTTTTTTTTACTGGTTTACCTTTCTATATCTGGGTGAAAACTAACACTAGGAGCACCACATCAATTCTGGGGTGCCAGCATTACCTGAAAGCTCAACACATTCATCACCTGGGTGTGAAAAGCTCCCTACAGGTGCAGGGCTACACATAAGCATGCTGTCTTCTTCAGTCAAAGACGTGATAAATCACTACTACTTGTGTGACACTTGGCAGAAATTAACACCATGGCAGATTCAATGAGTTTGGTTTGAAATCTGTGTGGAAGGATGAAGTAGCTTGCTATAGCCATTGTAAGAAGTAAGCATCACTTCCTCCACCACCTCTGTTTATTACTATAGTGTTGCTAGTGACAGTAACAGGCAAAAATATTTTAAGATATTAAATGCTGTGGGTTTTTTAATGTGTGCTTTCATCTAAATTGGCCTTGATAAAGCTTGTAAAAATATTCTGTCACCATTGGGAGAGTATAAAGACCCCAATCTCTGTCATATTAAAAGTTAAATCATTTGAAAAATGCTTCCAGTTACACTGCAAATAAATGACCACACTAAAAATAATGTGAAGAAATGGAAAAAAAGAAAAAGCCTACAAAATTCCCACAATTTATGTACACATATTAAAACTTTCCTGAACTCACTTGTAATTAAGATCCCCTGTAATAAGTTAGGTAAAGAACTCATTGTTATCTCTAGACTATTAATTATGTAAATGTCTACTCCTCTAGAGAGAGCAGTTTTGCAATGTCTGTGACAAGATTCCTTTGTCCTATTCTAGCCCCAAATGTTAACATTTGTGAGTAATGTAGAAGAACTGAATAGCTGAAAAATGAACGATCTTATGTTAAAGCTGGTGTTTGCTTTTCAAGAATCCCATTGCAGGAGAAGGAGATACAGACCACCCAGAGAACCTTGGGCGGTATCCTCAATACGCTTGGGTAAGATTATGCAACAAGATCTTAGTAATTGCATCTGTCTGGGGGATCACACAGGTAAAACTATTCCACTGTTGCAGTATCTAGTGGAGAAACCACAGTATGACCACAGAAATCAGGAAGGATCAACACAACTTATTTGGGCAGGCTGTCCAAAAAAACAAGAACAACGAAGTGATTTGTGCTGCTCAGTGTCCAGCCCAATGGGGCATTAAAAATAGCATGTAACGAAATTACTTTTTTAAATAAAAATCTAGGTAATAGTTAGATTTATTTTAAAGGAGGTGAATTAAAATATGATGGCTAAGGTGATGTAGTACTAATTCTGGTGCTAGTAAATTTAGTTCTCGGAAGAAGCTCAGTGGGCCATCACGCTGCCAGCCCTGAGAGAAGGCATGTCATATGCAGAAGTATATACACAGGGTTTTTCACCACACGGTGAAACAGCATGCACCTTCCCTCACCTGAAGTTCAGCAGAGTTAAAATTGCTTGTATTGAGCTGACATTCCCTAATGAAAAATGACAGTATCTTTGTCCTATTTTTGTCAGATATTAAATCAGCATTATGGGAGACTGCCAAGTGGAAATAGGGCAGGATAAGCTGTTACATTAATAGGTTTGACTTCTACCGGGGTGGGGGGGGAAGGTGCTTTTTACAGAAACTAGGCCATATAATCTGAGAGAAGGATTCAAAGTCTGGTAACAGTTACATTTAATTACAAGATTTCCTCCACAAGTATGAAACACAAACGTCTACTGTGAAAGATTAGTTTAAAAATAGCAACGTGCTGCTTAAAAGGCTGCCTTCTCCATCAGTTTTCTTTACCCTTTTTGTGAATTAAAGGAAATTTATCTTGTTTGAATCTGCCTTCATCAGTCCGCCTTCACCCCACAATGCTCTAGATTTAGATCTTTAGATCTAAATGCCATTTAGGTGAGTGAGGTTTTCTGCTCATTCCCCTCTTCCCCCCCCCCCCCCCCCCCCCCCCCCCATTATTAAAGCAACCTGCAGAACAGCTTAACTTTTTGGTAAATAATTGCTCAATAGTACAACTCCTGCTGAATGTAGTTTGATTTTTTCCTGGTTTCATCCTTTAAAATTCAGATTTGGGAGACTTGTACTGCAGCTGAATAGCCTGTACCCTTGTTAGCTGTAATAAAAGCTATTNTTCTCCTCCCCCCCTCCCCCCCCCCCCCCCCCGCACCCCTCATGATTAATAGCAATGCCAAGGTAATGCCAGGGAAGAAATTGCCAGGAATGGTCAAAAAAAGAAGAGCAATAAGAATACAGCAGCATGCATGTTTTTGAAACCTGTGATACTGTTAGGCTTGAATTTAGGGCTGTTTTTCTTGCCTTTCACCTAATGCAAGTTGGGGAGGGGAGAGAATTCAACTCGGTAAATTTATGTGAACTTAAACCAAAGGTTAAAGTTCTGCTTTATAGCAGATTGCTAAGTTGGGATTTTTCAGCTTAATTGTAACTTCCTTGAAGGAGCTTGCTAGGAAAGTATGTGGGTTTGTAGAAAAGGGTTTTTTTGTTGTTAATAATTGTGAAAAGATATAGAGAAGAAGGCTAGTGCTTGAATTCTACCTTTGTTTTTCAAACAAATATCCTTATTGTGTTTCCCCTGCTTGGGACAGAGCAGTTTTGAAATGTTTGCTTACTCACTGGAATATCGAATTTGTAGGTCTGGAATCTGAAAAAACAAATTCTTTTGCTTAATGCAAGCTGGTTTTGAAATAGGTTGGTGCTTTCCCAGGGATGCATTTTATAGCACAAAATTCCTATATTCTGAAAATCTATTGACTTCCCACATGGAAATAAAAATATTATTCTTACCAGGCTGTATACATACATTGTTACTAAAACAAAAATAATCTTCCTTTCATAATGAAGAGTTGATGCTTAAAAAAAGATTGTATTAAGTAGGAATTAAGCATGCTTCTACATGCGTAAACATAGTTTCTTGCAACTCATGGAATAAATTGTGTCTTTTTTTCTCCTCTTTTATAATAAACTAATTGTTTGCTTCTCTATGATGGTTTGTATTTCTTTTAAGCTTCTCTGTTACCATGTCTCCTTGAATCCATCATTCTAACCACTGACTCCAGTAATGTTTCTTATATTGCTCTGGCTTTCCTAAGATGCAGCTTATTTTCCTTTGATTTCCTTGTGGAACATTCAGTTGCAAATGGCAGCAGTTGGCTAAGGATGTGCAGTAAACCCCAGAGCAGCAGGAAAGAACTGTAGGAAGGTATAAGGTAAAAACAGTATAGTGATTTACATGCTGTTTACATTTGGAAAACCTTCTTTACAGTTGAAGGTCTCAAAATCTAACTGTTAATGAAATTAAGGCATAAGCAGATGGTACTCAGCTCACAAAATTTCTTTCTTACTTTGTTGTCTTTTAAAAAATGGGCAGTGAAAATGGCTCAGAAAGAACTGTTAATCACTTAGGTGAATGCAGCTGATTTTGTCAATAAGGCAGAAAGTATTATGTTAAATAATGTGTCTTAGAAAAAATACAGTATTTTCAATGCAATTTTATAGAACCTTTTGCATATTTTCGTCACAACTTGGAAATTAAAATTTGCTTTTTAACATGTAGTGAAAGATTCCCTTTTTAAGGGTGACTGAAAAAAAACAAGGATTTCAATAGGATAGAATTTCAATAGGGCAGAAGCATAACAGCACCCCATTTTAGTTCTCAGTTCCTACCTTTATGGATTTATGGTAATTAAGCAATGACCTTGTTTTGAGCTAGATAATAAGAATTCTAGATATGTCTAAGAAAAAGGTATTCATTATTTTAAGTTGGCTGTAGAAAATGTCTCATCTGCAACATTTTGAAGTAAACCCAAAAAAAGTAACCAAGCTACCTCTTAAAAGCATCTGAGATGGTAATGTCGCAAGTTTTCTCATGACACATCTATTGAGGAAGGAAGACCAAGAAAGACAATATTGAGATAATGTGTTCTTCAGGGAAAATAAATTGTTCCCTGCATGCTTTAGTCTTGAAACAAGATTTGCTACACTCTCACTTAAATGAGCCCTTCAAGTCAGCTCTTCAAGGCTCATAATATATGTCTTTTAAAAGCTATGCATATGTCAGTGGTGCATTTATTATGCACCTTAGACTGTTTCACCTGCTCTGGCTCTGCTAATCCATCTCCCACAAGTGTTATTTAACATACCAAAGCTTCTGAGAAGCTTTGAACAGCAGCTATAAAATATGTTGGATTTTTCTCACCTATTCCACATTTCCCTCCCCTCTATGAAATATGTTCCTCCTCCACAGAACCAAGACCTTCACTACTGATCAGCTTAAAAACAGTATCACTTGCAGAGGTGGAAAAGGGTGGGAGGTGAGTTTTGTTGTTGTTTTCTTCTTTTGATGGAGTATGAGATTTTACTGATTGTCTGTAAGTGTATCACCTGCCTGTGACCAGAGAGCTCTTAGCCAGCAGCTGTTAAGTTCAGAAGAATGGGTCTCCTGCTGGTGATGGAAAAGAATCTTCTCCAGCATCTTATATCACTTTTTGAAGATCCTGAGCTCAAGATACTGATATTCCACTCAATGGAATACCAGCATATGGTGTGAGATTTACTGAGTGTGTAAAGTGGTCTTGAGTATTCTCTGGGGATGTTTTTCAGCCCTGGGTATCTGAAGTAAGACAGCAGATCAGTTTCTGGGATGTATTTGTGTGATCTCAGTGTCTAAGAGTTGAAGACTCCTTGTGTTTTCTGTCCCTCTCTATGTTTTCCAATACCAGTCTATTTGCCTTGGACACTTGCATATTTTTTAGTGATGTCAACAGTAGAAGACAGGTTGATCTAAGGGAGGCCGAAAAGTGTTGGCTTGACAGTGAGGCTGTGAAGCTCTATGACAGGCTTCAGGTGTGAGCTCCTCCTTCAGAGTCACCAGCAGAAAAAACAGCCTCAAGAGCAGCTATCCATGACAGTGGAATCTAGACTGGGAGAAGACTTTCATATCAAATCTGGAGCAAATGATTACTCTTGCCCAGCTTTGGCAGTGTATGATGAGAGCCTTGAGTGCTTATACACAGCATGAGTATGTGTCTGAAGTGTCAGTACCATTGCCATGATCTCATGTAGAGAGACAGGGGGGAGGAATCTCTGTGAGATAGAGTTGCAGTATGAGATAGCAGAGTTACCTTTTCCATGAATAGTCATGTCAGTCACCTCTTGGAGTTAACAAGTTTTGCTCCCATTATTATCTTCTACCAATGCTGGTGATGACAGGGGAGTTGTCAAGCTGTTGTGATAAAAGGGAGCAGACTGCCAGGATAGTTCATGTAGCCTTTAATCTTTGTGTATGCCTGAGGGGCCTTGGGAAAAGAGGATGGCAGGGAGCAGGCTGGATTAATTTTTCTGGATGAAATGGATATGTCCTGGGGGCCTGCCTACTTTAAAAATAATTAGAATTCTTTGAAATCTGCTGGCCTTGAGCACACTTCATCTGTCCTATGTCCCCTTTCTGTGATTCCTGTATGCCTAGATCTTGTGGTTGAGAGATGCCTCGTGCCTCTTTTGGGGGTTGTTTGTTTTAGCAATATTTCCCAGGGGTTCATAATTTCTAAACCCAGGATGACTTCAATATATTTGTGTGGTGAAATGTGTGCGGGGACTGCAGGTAATCAGAGGTACCTCATTATGGTTTTGCTGTTAAGCTGAGAATGGAGATGCTGCTGGGCTTACAGTAAGGCATGTGAGACTGATTTTCAGATCGTAACATAATTTTTATGTCTACTGAAAACAATAAGATTTTTTTTCTTCTTCTGTTTTTTTTTTTTCTTTAAAATGAGGTTTTTATCAGTTCTGTATCTTTACGTAAGGTGGTGAAAGTACGGCCAGCAGCAGTCTATGTTACTGTAATGAGGTGCATTGATCTTTGTTATTCCCAATTCTTATTTGAGTCTTATCCTCAGCTGAAGGATGGATGCCACACTTAAAGTTCCTTGTGCAGTCTTTGTGGGAATTTGAGGAGTTAATTAGGCTTATTCTCACAAACCACTGTTCAACAGCTTAAGAGTTTTCTTGCACTGCAGTTAGGTATTAAGGGATATGGATATCTGGAACTAAGGAAGAAAGATAAATGATCAGACTACTTTTCTTGACTTTATCCTCCATAATAGCTTGGGCAATCTATCTTCTAACAGGTTTGTCACAGGATATAAAATGCTAAGGTTTTATGGGGAAAAAAAAAAAAAAAACCCAACCAAAAAACCCTGTTTAATTTTAAACTTTACAGTTCTTGTCTATGATTAAAGAAGTCTTCACAGCCTCAAATGCTAAGCACTAAAGTTTTCACTGATAGACTTGGCCTGTTAGCTTTGCTGCAAAGGAGGGGCAGCTTGAACAGGCTTTATCTTGTATGGTATTTGCAAGAATTTAGTCTATAATGATGACTTGTCAAAGTACAGTTTGCAGTCTCATCCCAGCAATCCTAATTTTCAGGAATGTTTCATAGTTGTTCATTTCGAAGAAACAGGCAGAAATATCTCTTGAGTTTGGTTTCTCTTATAACCATAATGTACTATTTATTATTACCAAAGGCGTAATGTTGCAAGCAGAATTCATTATGCCTTCTAGGTTGATGCTTTAAAAATGCTTTTTAATAGTTTAACTGACTGTGTTAAACTATTGACTGTGATGCCGTAGTGTTCATTGGTAAGAAAGCTTTTGCTTATAACTGTATTGTCCTCTGTTCTTCATTCTCAAACCTGAGATTTCCTAAGTCCAGAGCAATATACATTTTTCATATTTAGTAAGATGTATGGATGTTTATTTTTAAGCCCAGTTTTACTAATGAGGAATTTAAGGTCTCAGGTATAGAATCATTGTCTTATAGCTGAATTCTTAAATACTCCTGTATGTAGCTGGCTTTCTGTAAGTCACTTTGGCTTTACAAATGGAAACCTTCCAGCAATATATATTTAGGCAGTCTATTCATAGTCTAACACCAAACCCCAACAACTTTCCTGCAGGAAGTCTATTTTTCTCCCCTGTATGCCTTTGTTAATTTTGTCAGACCTTAATGTTGCCTAGTTGATTTATACTCTTATCAGCTGTAGGACTCAAAGAAGCTTTAAATGCAATGAAAAAGAACCAGCTCTGGCAACTCTAATGTTCTATAACCAGTGCTGGTTTTATCCCAATGCATGTTAACCTCTGTGATGTTCATTTCCCTTAATACATTTTTGCTTTTAAAATTTTGGTTTCTTTACTTACTTTGAGTTGTTTTGTCTATAGACTGAAGAAATGTGGCCAGTGCTGGACTGGTACATTCACTAACACTTTTTCTTATCTAGCAGAAGTGGCTTAAAAGATTGGATACAAGAGTGAGAAAATACTTACATGGAAGGCAGCTTTGCCTGACAATTGTATGCATTTTCTAAGGAAAGGGTAGTACTGGAGATCTAGAAATACATGCTTCAAATCACCATGCTGTGAAGAGTCGCCATTTTAATGTATTTTTAATGAGAACTCTCTTAAAGCTTGGAGCTTACTTGGAAGGAGAGAGGTACCCTCACCTAGGTGAAGGCAACCGCTGGTTACACACATCTTCCCTCTCTTCCCATTAAGAACATGCAGCTGTCTCCTTAGTTCTGCGCTAACAGTGAAAATAATCTTTTTGTAGCTTTGGTTGAGAAGAGGAAAGGGAGATTCATACTGCTAAGAATATTTAACAGAAATGTCCTTTTGCTTAAACATAACAGTGCTCCTGCATTGCCATTGACATCACAAGAAACACTGGGAAAGCAGGCCTGGGTGCCTTGGGAAGGGGACCAGAAGCCATTGCCCAGACCACCCAAAAGAGCCATGTTTTACTGTTACTTGCCTAGGAGGACTTGGATTATTTCTAAAAGGGGGTCTGGGTGTGATGTGGTGGCTAGGGAAACCAAGAAAGCCTGCATATTTTTTTCCTGACGCTCTTAAGCACAACATGAGTGTCTGACCCTAAATTCAGTTGGGACGTAAGTGTGCTGCTTTTATGCATCCCTTTCCTTAGCACAGCAAGTGGATTTCCTCCAAGGGAGAAGAAAGGTTTGGAGAGGTGCTCTGGGGTATTTTTCTGGATTTGGTTTTGTTTAGTTGTGTTGTGTTGTTTTGTTTTAAAGGTATAAAAGCTGCAGACACTCTTTTAAGTTGGGCACCATGCAGGTACTTGTTTTGGTCCTGAGGATGGCCAGAAAACACTTGGGAAAAGCAGAACTGCAGGGTCCTTATATCTCTGCTGCATGCCTATGTACAAATTCTAATTTTAAAGGCCTGGGGAGGTGGCTGTGTTCTGTGTGGTTTACTACTAGGACACTTTCCTCAGTGTTTTCAGCTACCCCTTGCTTCCAGGAGCTTTTTGTTTTCCTTTTTTTTTCCCCATGCTCCTGTTTTGAACTAGCTCAGCACTGATGTTCACCCTGCATATGGATGTCAAAGTCATTTGGCTTGCTCCACAGCTGGCTGTAGGGAGGGTCCTTGATCCAGCTCCACATGCGGGTGTGAAGGTGCTTGTATTGGCACACAAACAGGACAAAAAAGTACAAGGGAAAAGCAAACTGGTTGTGAAAATGAATCCATTTTACTCTGGAATATCAGCTTTAAAAATCCAGCACCTATCGGACAGAGGTTTAAATCAAAAAAGCGAAGGCAGCTTGTCTACAGTCATTAATTTTCTGCAAGAGCCAGGTGCATCTTGTAATTCCTATTCCTGGTACTCCCCAGTTCTCCTTACAGCAGAATTGAAAAATATCACCTTCAGGTTTTACTATGTATCTGCAATCTTGGGAAGATAAACGTCAATGTAATACATCACAGTATTGCCATTCAGAGGTCTTCCAAACTTTGCTTTTTAAATAAATGTTGGAAGTCAGCCTTGAGTCCCTTTACTTAGAAGTGTAGGCAAGTGATTTTTATTTTTTTTTCTATGTCTTACCTAATCTTTCCTTATGAATCTACTGTTGTCATGCTGTCAAGAATTATAGAAATGGAAATGCCATACTAAACAAAAGGAAAATGTTCTGTTTCCAGGTAAAATACTGTGTCTGAAGTGACTTTTATTGCTTGTGGATTTCAGCTGCTCACTGCTAAAGAGATGCACAGTTTCTGCATGTTAATGTTGAAATCATTAGAAACAGAAGACTTCACAGTAGCTTATTTTTAACCTTTTATATTTTTTTTAAAGGAAGAAAGTTGCAAAGTCAGAATTTCCAGCTTTAATTATGTCAGAAAGGCTGTCTGAATTTCTTGCATAAGATCATGGGGTTATTCAAGCTGAAAGGGACCTGAGGAAGTCCCTAGTCCGACCTCCACTCCAACCAGGGTCAGCTATACGGTCAGACAGGTTACGCAGGGAGTTGTACACCTTGGCCTTGAACACCTACAAGGAAGGAGGGAGACAGCATGACTGCTCTGCCTAGCTTGTCCCACTGTTCATCTGTTCTCTTGGTGCAAGGGGTTTCTTTCAATATCATTGGATATTGCCATCAATTTCATCAAAGAACACATTGACACCTCTTCATCACTATCCCTGATATTTCTAGTTTCCCATGAGACTTATAACTGTAAAACTGTAATATAATAACTGTAAAATTGTAATTTAAGGGGGGGGGGAGGGGGCATAGTGGGTTTTCTCATTAGGTTTTCATTGGGTTTTGTTTGTTTTGCTTTTTTTGCTGTTCTAGTTTACTGGGCTGTTAGTAGGGTGGTGACTCAGTCTGGTTTTATTTCTGGTTTTATTTTAACTTAGAAGATTCGTCCCAGTCTACATTGTATGCTAATATATTGAGAAAATGTTGATTTGGGTAGCTCACATATGATGGTTTTAAACAGAGCACGTACCTTATGTGTTTTGCTGTAGTCACTTTGTATGCAAGAACTCTTAAAGGACCTTAATCCAAAAGGTGACTGATTAATGAGAGCAATAATACTGGCTTTCTTGACAATCAGAGTGAAGGTTTTGTCTGTAACTGAAGAAGCTCTTCTATATTGCTTTTACTTACCATTTACTATGTAACAGTTCTATTTACTATCCTGTCCTGGTACATTGGCCAGTTCATCTTTCCTTGGTATTTGAGCTTCTCTTTCATACTGAAGATTGAAATACTGACATATTTCTTCTTTTGCTGCTCTTCCTCTTGGGAGGCAGTTTCTCCCCAGCCAGACTTCACTATGAACTGCCTTATTGCCTCTGCCTTCTCCAGCTGCTGACCAGATTTTGCCGTGTTAGAGACAATAGACTGTCTTTTTCAGGGACTACAGAGGGCTTTTGATATAAGTTTTCTGACAGGGTTTAACATAGATGTCTTTGTCAGAAGTTAAAGTGCAAGGCTAGAACATAAAGATCTTGATTCAGTGAACTGTGTTGATGTTTAAACACCCATTTAATGAACAGGATGGATTGTAAGTATGCTTTGCTATTATCTTTTCTGTGTTAGATGCAGTAAGTGAAGGGCAGGGGTTTTTATAAATGCAGTTATTAGCAGCTCCATTTGAAGCCTAACAAGACCATGCATTCTTAAGGATTTTTAGTGGTAATTACTCCAGATGGAAACAGTGTTACTGGGGAGAGTATAACCTGATGAAAGGCTTGCTGTTGTTTTGAGATCAATTTTTAACCAAAATTTTACATGGAGAATCTGAATTATCAAGACTTGTGATTTTATAACATAAATGTTTACACGGAGCAAACAGTTATTGAAAAGATTACAGAGCTTCAGAGAAATGCCTCTTGCAATGCTGTTTGGATGGTGGGAGTATCTTGTGATTAGAGCTGCTGCTGAGAACACTGACTTCCTCTTCTTGCAAACAAGAAGGATACTCTTTCTTTGTATGTGTGCTGTATGCCAAATAAACACTAGAATGCTATGGTCCGGTTGCAAAGGTATTATTGCACACAGGGGGATGATGTTCGTTTGCATCTTCTCCAGACATGTGGTCAGAAATGCCAGCCAGAGCGTACCTGAGCTGGGAACACAAAAGTGACATGAAAACTCTCTTGTGGATCTGGCAGATGTAGGCAGGCCCCTTGGAAGATGTTCCAGGCTAAAGGCTGATCCTTAGTGCCATATTAAAAGAAAGCAGTAGGATATTTGATCCCAAAGATCTCTTTGAGAGTAATGTTTTGAACATTAGTCTGAGATAGATTTGAGTTTAGATTGCTGGCACCAGTGTGGATTGTCTGTGTAAGTAAATGTCAAGGGATTCACTTCCTTGAGGTCCAGGTGCAGTGTGTCTGCCTCTCCACTGGGTCTTGTGGTCTCAACATGAATGTGGAGACTTCCATGCTAGAAATAGAAGATGTTGCTTTGAAGAATGCAGAGCTAAGTGCGAGGCTAAAAGCAGACTGGAGAGCAAGACAGGTTCAATGGAGTCCATTTCAAGAAGCTTGTGGATTAGATTGTTGTACTCATGCCAGCTACCTAAAAGATGCAAAGAACCTGGCTGTGCTCACACAGCACACATGTGGCTTCTGAAGCAAAGCTATGAAGCAGGTTTTGATACTCATCATGTTTACTTTACAGCAAAACAAAGTAATGTCACTAGGCATATTTGTCACAAAAAGAGTAGTCAATTTACTAAGACTGAATTATCTGTTCAATGAATTGGTTCTTACTAGTTTAGTATTGTTGCAGACCTTTTTTTCTTCTTATGCTTCAAATGCATGTATGTGTTGATTGTTTTTTAAAGCATTTAGAACAGATAAGAAATTACCTTGCCTCACCTCAACAATTCAGTAGAATATAACTAATTTATTGGCAAATACTGCACAAATCTCTTTAATGCCCTACATAGAAAAAACACAGGAATGAAGGGTCAAGGAAAGATGAGATTGAGAACGCAATTGAGCATAACAAGTGATTTCCCCTCACTTCTCTAGTCAAGCAGTACACAAAGTAACTATGTAAATACTCTGAATTTCTGGAATCTTTTGGGAATTCAGATGAAACTTTTGAAAATGGGCTTTAGACAGTATGTGTAATTTTCATACAATGCAGCTTTTGGCTTCAGCTGGCTGCTTTGAAAAAGCTTTCAAAATGGTAGTGTTCATCAAATTGTGAAAAGTGTTTAAAAAAAGACATAAATGGGCTGTTGTAAAGCTTAAGAATGGTAATAGTATTTCAAGATAAACAGGAAGGTACCTTAAAAAGAAATCTGAAATGAGATTGACATATGTGTCTAAAAATTGAAGTAGACAAGATACAGCACAGAAACCCACATCCCTTGATCAAGTTTGTTCATCAGTGATGGATTTGTTGTATTATAAATGTCATTTACTTTCTGGCATATGTAAAACAAATGCATGATTTTTAAATAGCCATCTGTCTCAGATGATTGAGAAACAACGATGAAGTTCCTCTGCAGGCTGTAACCAGTGCAATGTTCATAGCTGGCCAGAAAAGCTGTCCTTGGCCATTCAGAACATGAGGATTGATGGTAATTTTTGTTTCTGAGGCTTTTTCCCCTCTGGAGGGAAACATAATTGAAGTTGGATATTTTCAATAGCAAATTTATGGTTTAAAAATTTTAACTCTTTGGTCTCTTAGTTCTTAAATCCAAAGCATGTACTTGTTTTTACCTACTTATCTCTACAGCATAAAATTTTATTTCCTCAATTTTGGTTGTTTAAGTCCAAAAGAAATGGCTTCATCTATTTCTTTCTTTAGTCTACAGAGAACAGTCCTAAAAAGGGCTTGGTCTTTGTAAAGTGAAAAGCCTTGCCCCCTGATAGTCCACTGTGCAACACCACTACACAGGAAAAGGAGAATAATTCTTCCTTTATGGGAAGAAATCAGGTTGGACAGAGGACTTCCAAGATAAGCCCTTAAGAATCTCAAATATCTGTATGAATAAACATGAGTTCTATTTTTAAGATCTCGTTCAAACGTGCATAAAATGAAGGATATTCCTAGAGTGAGACAGAAAGTGGAAGTGCAATGACTCAACTAGAAAGGTCACAAGCTTTGTCTAATGTTGAAATGTAGTGACAAGAACAAATCTTGTACTGTATCTCTTCAGTGATGCTGTGTTTTAAGCCTTTCACCTTGGAGAGCACAACTTCCCTGGGGGAAAAAAAAGATTGAAGAGATTTTTGGGATGGAGAAGAGATGGCTTGTTGTTGCTGAACTATCAAGAGCTATGGGAGAAAGTTCTTAGCAATTGTAGCAATGCCTTGAGTGTAGGTATAGGACTGGAGGAGATCAGTGGCTGGGTACAAAAGACAAGGTGATGTTGCTGAAGATCACGGAGTGCAGGACTGAAACAAGTCAGTACCAAAGAGAAGGTCTTAGTGATAGAAATGTGGATAGTGGTAATAATGCAGTGAAATGATTCATTCTCATGGCTGCTTTCTCTTTTTCTTTCATATGATTGCAAAAACTATTGGAATTGTTTGCCAGGCACTTGAAAGCATGTGCACTGGAAGTAGTAGAGTACTACTGTAGAAATTGTTAAGCTACATTGATTGACTTAGACTAAATTGACAATACACCAATGCAGCACTTTATTTAATTTCAGGTAGTCAGTATCACTTGCTCTTAATTTTTATTAATCACTAAAGTTTAATAGTCTTAGGGATCTACAAGGAAGGAGATTGATTAAGCCAAGAGATGGGACCTGCTTTCTTATGCGAGTACAGTTTTACTAATTGTTGTAGTTGCTTGCCTGAAACCAGGGCACTAACGTACTTTGCTAACAGAATATCTGCTATTTTGATAGGCTTTAATTGGCAATATGAAGAAAGCTAGTAAAGCTCAGATGAAAAATCAATGCTTTTTCTGAAGAAGGGACAAAATAGTACAAGACACATTAATTGAGACCTGATATCTGGAAGCTCTTTTGCATCTTGCAGTCAGCTCTGATGGTGATGATGTCTTAAGAAATTGTCCATTTCATTCCTAATACTCCATTTTTCTAGTCAAGCATTTATAAGATCCCTCTAGAGAGAAAAGTTGTGGACAGTTTTCTAATTATGGTATGTTCCTCTCTTTTCCTTGTACCCTGGAGAAAAACTTCATGGGCCAGCAAGGTGTTGGTTATTCAAGTTATGAAACAATTCATAATACCTCAAGTATGCTTCTGATTATTTTTATTGTAAATGTGTGAGAATGAATACCATTATCTTCAGTCCAGTTTGCTGGCCTTGACTTGAAAGTCTATTTTTCTATTAAAAAGGAATGGATTTCAGTTTTATCAGTCTGCATTAGAAAACTGTATGTTGTAGTTGTTTTTTCTATATTACGTGATCCATATGCATGTCTCAGGAAAAGCTTAGAGCAGATGGAGAAAAGCATCTGATACTTGACTCTGAAGCCCTTTTATGCAAGTTGAAGGGCAGGGTTATGTTTCCCCTTTTTGTTGATGATTTGACTGTTTTCTAAATTATGTGTTATGTGAGCCAGTCAGCACTGTTTTCAAAATCTGATTGAATGCATAGCACTGCTCCAAACCACATAGCCATGTACAAATGTGGTACTCATAATCGCTTGGAGGAGGGAGACAGAAAAAAATCCTGAATTTTCTGCCATCCATTTCTGCAATGCATTTTTCAAAAGGGGTTTCCTGATATTCAGCTTTGGTCTAGAAGAAAGAGCTGGAAAAAAACAAATTTTGCTTCCACCTTCTGCCCCTCTAAAATAGGGTAGGCAATGGCACCATCTTAATCAAAGCACTGTAAACAGAACTGGAAATTTGAGAGAAATTAAAAAGAGAACAGAAGGTTGCATTTGAACAAAATACATAACAGCAAATGTTTACAGAAATGAGAGATGATAATATTGATTAGAGCCAGCCAGAATTCTGAGCATTTGGAGACTTCCCACAGCCTTCATCTGCTTAAACATTTTTCTGGGATTTGCTGTGTCCCTAGGAGCCAGTTTGTTGCACTTTTTGTTTAGAAGTGCATCAGTTGATCTACTGCTTTGCTTCTCCTGTGATACCTACAGCAGCTTGGTGTGTCTGTTTAAGGAGCAAGGCACCTTGCTGAACCTCTCACACAGGTGAAATCAAACCCCATGGATTGCCTTCAGGTTGAGAAATTGGAAAAGAATTATTTCCATTAAGTTTCTGAAGAGAAAACAGGGTTTAATTTGCTAGGCAGTAAGTGTTGTTCTTCCTGTGAGTAGATGCAACTTGACATCTCCTAAGACTTCTGGTGGAGGGTTGCTTCAAGAAAAGAAGGTAAATTGGAAGCAACTGGGTTATTAAGAGTCTCTGCTTTCAAGAGTAGGCAAGAAACTACACTTTGTTTTTGAAAGACAGGGGTTGGTGTTTGGTGGGCTTTGCTTACCTGGGACAATTTTTAACCCTAGTGCCATAGTAGAATAACTGTGTCCCAAAGCTGGGTGCTTCTCTTGCCTTTAGGCCTCTTCATGGGGCTTGGCTGTTGCCATAACAGCAATCTGAACAGCTGAATTACAATAAAATACTTTAAATTACTCAATTTAGCATGAAGTGTATCAACTGGCATATTCAGGTTTTAATTTTTTTTATTTTTTTTCTTAATCTGTTTTGGGGCTTATCTATAGTATAGCAACCCATATGGTGCATTTGAGAGTAAACATACCAAACAGGTACTTCTTTGTTGGCTTGGTGTTCTGAGACATTGTAGTCTCTGAGAATGAATTACTGTGGATAATGTTCTGCAGAATTTTGCAGTTGAAATACCATGCTATGTGCACACTAATGACAATGTAGGCTGCGCTGCATTAGAAATTTGTCAGTTGTGCAAAGGAAAAAGTAAGGTTATGGGTGTTTGAAATGCAGTTGATGGCAGACTCATAATGTTGACGTGTAGTGTCTGGATCAGCTGGTGGTTGATTAGAGCAGTCCTAAGTACTGAACCTAACCTGATTTATCTTGTATGATGCACAGTATTTGTTTTTTCTCAATTTGTGTCATGTTCTGTTAAGGAGGGCCAGTCAGGATCAATGCAGGCAAGGAAGGTGTATGGTCTCTTGTGGTTTCTGGGTTCTAAGGGACTTTGATGCAACACAGAAAGTCACCTAATTAACAAGGAGCAAACACACCTGAAAAGATAAAGTGTTTAGGGAGATACTTGCTTTTACGCTGATTTTTTACATTCTGTTCCACTTGATCACTTTGGCTTTCTTCTACTGAAAGTGTTGGTTAGTTGTAACAAACTTGTAAACAATTCTTGACATTCTGAGTTTAAAAACCTTTCTGTCATCTTTGGTGTGCTATGTAAGGAGGGGATCTAGGAGACCCTTGATCACACTTCTGTCTTATCAAAGGTACTCTAACTTTTCTATTACTCTGCAGCTAGCAGCTAGAAATGTGGTTTGGGTATTTTACCACAAAGGCTGCTAGTGCCAACATCTTTCTGTTTCTAAAACAAAGGAGAATAAGATACAACATCACCTTAGGTAATATGCAGCTTCATTTATGATTCGGTTTAAGAAAATATGTGTTACTAGAAAATTATTGCAATCCTAACAATAAGAGGCTATTTTGCCTGCTATAAAACTAGCCTTAAGTTACAAAGTTAAACAGAGATTTCTTTAAATATCTATTTGTTCAGGTATATATCTGAGTCGTTCTATTTTAGATCTCCTTAATTACTATCTTGGATGAGGCGGTGCTTTCCAGAGTCATAGGGAGAGGTGCATTGCATATGGTTACCTCCACAGAGTCCTCAGGCATCTCTTAAATGGATGCTTTGAGTCAAGTGAATCTCTGGCAAAGATTCTTTAGTGTAGCGTGACTATTGAACCACAGAAGGGACCTGGGGCAGTATGGGACAATAAACTATGATGATATCAGGAATGGAAGTACAGGATGTGTAAAAGCTGAGTAAGAGTTGAATCTTGGGCAACAAGGAAGTCAGAAAGTTTAATAGCTGGTTCGATATTCCTCGAACACTGAATGCTGGTAAAATGAGCCCAATAAAAGGCTGCTGGTTTTGACAGTAATTTGTTCTGAAGCGCTCAGAATCTTTATTTTCCTTTGCTTTCAATCAGACAGAGTCTAATTGTGAAACTGCTTATCACACAGGAATTCGAAAAGTATTGCACCTTTCCTAAGGAGGCACCATATAAGACAGGTCAGGTACAGGCCATGTTCTCACTGCCTTGTTTGTACTCTTAAATCTCATTGAAGGTGAAAGAGACAGAGAAGTTTACAAGTTTTGGCTGGCCTATGGCATCCCCATTAAGAGGCTGAGTCTGGCATGAAGCAGACCCAGGTCTTCTGGTAGTTTTTGCTTTTGATGAAGGTCACTGAACTTTGCTAAGTAAAGGAAGTCACTTGGTCTGGACCAGGTGCATTTAAGTGTGACTATAACATTTATAGAAGATCAAGACTCCTTCAGGAGGAGGGACATGTACAGCAGGAGGTTGTGGGAGAGCAGGGACATCAGAAAAGGGAGTGGAAGAGCAAGGATGGGGTGGGGGGTAAAGCAGTACAAGCTGAAACAGCACTTACAGCAGGATTGCATTGCTCTGCAGGAGTTTGTGATATGTGTGCAGTAAGGCCAAAGAGGATGACAGAAGCACCATTAGCTCAGACAAGTTCCCTTTGAAAGTGAAAGATGATATCACAACAGAACCATTTCATTTAAATGGGATGCTTAGATGGGTATCATACTGACTAAATACCTAAATGTGTGGATATCTACCTCTAACCAAGGTACTCGGCAGGTAAACCTGTAAAACTCAGGATTTATGATGTTCCCCCCTGTTAGGCAAACAGCTGTACAATCATGTTATTTCAACTGAAAATAAGTATTCTTGCATTCTTAGAAATTTGAATATGGGAATTATTTATATTTGCAGATAGGATAGAAAAAGGAAGGTCAGGGTAGAGGCAGTCTCCATATGATTTGCTACCTGGGGGTTTTCACAGCTTAATACAATTTCGTATGCGATGACCTTGTGAGATGTTGTCTGCAGACCATGGCAGTATGCAGCAATAGCCTGAAGTCACTGTCTTAGATGAATGCTTTTGCTGTGGTGAAGTAGACAGGATCTTTACAAAAATTCAAGAAGACAGGAAGAGCTAGTTGGTCTTTTTGCCTAGGGAACTCTTAACAGCAACCATTTAAAAATGGTTGAGAAACTTAACCTTCCTCAGTGTCTTTCTTCCACCCATAAGTTCAAACAGCAGCAGAGATGACCACAGATGTTAGTATTGTTAGTTTTTAGACTCATTACTAGGTAACAAGAAGTTGTTTTACCATTTTTTTGCAATCAGAGACAGTCACGTAGATTAATGCAAGTCACTCGGAACTCGAATGCTAAAACTTGTCAAACTCTGTCATAATAGCAGAACATCGAGCTGTTTCTGAATTTACATTTTTTACTGTTTCTGTCCCCTATTATGTGCCCTTTTAATTTTTGATCATGCTACTTGCTTTTCCATAAGCAATGGAAAGCCTCAGGAATGTCAACCTTATGACAGAAGAAAACTGTTGATTTTACTCCCCAGCTTTTTTTGCCCCTCAGCTAAGTCAGGTAATTTGGGTCTCAAAGATAATGCCACATTTTTTTTATTATTATTTTCCAATGAGCTGATTTGATATTAATGAATGTGGTCTGCTGGTAGAAATGTAAGTACCAGCAACTGTCCTGCTGTGCCTAACCAGGAATGAGCAGGGAAAAGGGATTTTTTGTAATGATGCTGACTGGTTTTATTACGTGTATCTATCCCTGGCAAAACTATTCCCTCCTCAAGTTCCTTTTAGAGGACCTACTTGGGAACTGAGAAAGCAGGCTAGAAAAAGCAAGCTGGATAAAGGATGGTGCAGGCCCATAAGCAGTGCATCACAGATCAATCACCTTGACAGATTCTGTGAAATCTAGGAAGAAGGTAAAGGGGCAAGTTGCCTCCCTGTTTTTTAAATGAGCAACACCGAAACACACATTATTTTTCACTCCTCAGATGTAGGTGGGAGCGCAGTACACAGTAGTATAAAATTACTGTACACTAATTTCTTCAAAGCTGAGTGTGGCCCTTGCACCTCAGCTACTCTTCAGAGTTATATTAGGGGTTTTTGACAAAAAGAACATAGATCTAAATTATGCATATAATTCCATATTTAGACCATCAAAGGTTTTTTCAATTGTTTGGAGTTTTGTCTTGGGTCATAAGCAGCTTCTGATCAGGTCTTATGTTGAACACTCCAAAAAGTAGACTGATGTGGTGGTTGTTACGGTAGGATTGCTTGCTCTTTCAGGTACCACTGCAGTAACGTGGGTTTGGTACAAAACTGGAGACAGTTACTTCTGTCTACCAAAACTTATTCTGAGTTGATACAAGACAGTTTACACAGCTTTAGCACTGATATATGTGATTTAGGCATGTTTAAGTAAGTTTTGTTTCCCCTAGAATATATAACAGAGAACAAATCTGCTATGGAGATATGGTGCACTTTAATGTTGTCAGTATATGTGTCAAAATTGAGGGCAACTATCAATATAAGAACATAAATTAGATGTTTTTCTGGAAATGCTGCTGGCAAGTACCATCAACAGTATGGTTTTTCACTTGGGTTGCACAAAGCGTGCAATTACAGTGATTTAGCAATCTGTTATTTTTAGAAACATGTATTTTTAAACTCCAAAAGTTTTCTATAACTTAGCGTGAAATTACACTTCTGTGTTTCTATAGTTCCCATAAATGCTCTGTTCTGAGTTTACACAAGTTTTAAAGGTCACTGTAGTGGCTACCAAGCATGTAAGTATGCATTGCATCACCTTTGGAGTGTCTCTGAAATACACTGAGAGAAGCAGCCAAATCAGGAAAGAGAGTTTTGCCCAGGTGCTGTGACAGTGAATGCACCTTTTGAGCCAGGTGATTGAATGGTACTGCTCATATTTGATGAAAGGCTTCTCCTGGTTTAACTTCTGCCCTAATTTGAGTCGATGTGGTTGCCTCGTGATGGAATTATTTGATGGGAAGTTTTGCAAATTATGACTTGAAGGCAGTGTTGCATGTGGAGCTTAAAACAGTCTTTTATGTGCAAAATATTGCTATGATTACAAAGGGGTTTTAATTATTTATTTTCTGAAGTGATGGCAGTTGTGCCATAGATCTTCATCCTTGTCCCTGCTTCCTCCCAGTCTCCCCTCCTCCCTGGCAAAACATCAGACTCACAAAGTCCTTGGTCAGAATAAAACATTTGAGCAGTAACTAAAAACATTCCTGCTATCAGTTTTGTTCCCAGGTTGAGTCAAAACACAGTGCTGCACCAGCTACTAAGAAGGAGAAAAATTGACTGCTATTGCTGAACCCAGGACAATCCTTCTTTGTGAAGCCATGTTTTTCCATTTGTGTGTGCTTTTGGTTTTGCTTTCCCTTCTTCAGCTGGTCCTGCTGTAGCTAGAATTTCTGACTGCTTGGATGGATGCTACCACAGGTGGTAGAAGTGGAAGGTGTGTAATCTAGTGGACTCCTTTTGACAGTCAGCCAACTGTGTAGTGGGAATCATTGCTTATTTTATTTATTCTGAAGTTAGTGGGTATTTAGAGTAAAATCTATTCAGAAATACATTGTTGGATGTGTTGATTTTCCCTTTTGTCTGTGTTTGATCCTCTATACTGAAAAGTCTTCCTGTTTTTTGATTATAAGAGTGTTGTGGAGTCTTTTTCTACCATGTGGCACAAAAATAGTTGCATGACTGAGTAGTTTTGTGTGGCACTTTATTTTTCCATCTATGCCCTAAACTGTAACCTGGTAAGTAAGACCAACACACTAATGATTCCAAACAAACCAAAATATACTAGATGTTGGGGTTTTTTTCTCTCTTCTCTCTGGCAGAGCAGAATCATGCCAGAAGCTTGGCTGAGAACAGGTGTTATTTTGGTATCTTCCCAGCATGAGCCTAGTTAATAAGGAAATGTCTGAATCCAGCTTGTAGCCCTTTTCTTCCTTTTTTTTTTTTTT
>NDXB01020751.1:166698-198955 GCA_002631895.1 Agapornis roseicollis | reverse complement strand
TGTTTGAATCCAGCTTGTTGCCCTTTTGTTCTTTTTTTTTTTTTTTCTTTTTCCTTTTGAAAAGGTAACTGAATAAATTGAAACAACCCCCTCCTATTTACTCAAATAATTGAAAATGCTATGCTCTGTATCATTTTTCTCCCATGGCCTTTTTTCTCCAATAAACTGGGAGTATGGCTGCAATAAGTTGAGGCAAACAAGCCAGAGTATTTTAAATATGTTGAAATCCTTGCTAAACTGATAGTTGTGTTGTCTCCATCAGAGCATCTGTGGCAGAGGCACTATGGAAAATGATGCCTTTTTTGCATAGAACTTGCATCAGGGGAGCTCTAAGAGCTATTGATTCATCCTTAGTTAAATGTACTGGAATGCTTCCGTATGGTGGAAGAACATATATTGTATTCACCTTTCATGGGAAGTGCAGTGATGTTGGTGTAGCTGAGAATTAAGAAGGGTAAAAGATAGACTGAATAAATAGAGCTACATAGGAAGTGGCCTTATAGGTTACTAAAATATTAAACTGTATCACTTCTCATAGGTTTTATATGGAACACCAGAATACTGCTGTGCTCGGTATCTCTCTTTAGTTAGCTAGGTATGAACATGTATATGCTGAGAGTGTAAGGGTTTTTAATTTCCTTTTGCATCCTTGGGTAATTAGAATACTACTGGATTCTACTTAATTATTCCAATTTTCAGGTTTTATGCATCACTGATTTTTATCTAGATGAGCAAGTTGCTTTTATAGACATGGCTTTGAATTGGCAAACTTCTTTCAGTATGGTAATCTTCCATTTTAGAAATGAGCCAAATTCACTTTTTTAATGTCAACTTGTACTTCAGACATTAATTCACAGGGAGTTTTAGGGAGTTGCCAGTCTTGAACTGGTTGACTGGAGGAAAGCAGATTATGCAACTTTCACATTCGCAGTTTTATTGCCAGCTGTAAGTCAAACCCTCCTACCAGTTGACCAGTCTTGCAGACCTTATGAAGACCTTTCCCAGTTTTCCCTTTTACTTTGCATAATACAAAAACATGTTTCCAAAGGGATGCAGTTATGTTCTGTATTCCTTTAATCACGTTCCCCTCTTTTGCACAGAGGAAAAACCTAATTAAAAAAAAAATAAAAATTACACCAAATTTTTTTTTTTTTCCATACACGTCACTGTTTCCAAAACTCCCATTGCAGTGACTCAGACATAATGTTCTAAGGAGTGAAATGAGCATTTAAAAAAATAAAGCAGTATGCACTGAACTGGAGCTAGAAAAGCTGGTGGGAAATCCTAGATCTAGCCCTAAAGAAAAAAAAAACAATGATCTGTGGAAAAATCATTTTTCTATCTGCAGGTAAATAGCTTACTATATGTCCTTTATAAAGATGTAATGAGCTTTTTGTTGATGTTTGTCTTCAGATGTGAGAGCACTCACAGATTTTCTTACTCCTCTGCCCTCATTTTTGGACAACCTGGAAGTGTAGTGTTGAGATGTTTGTTGTGCTCACTTCCTCTGAGCCTTCCTTTCACCTTGATGTCATTGATTTGTCTTTTAAAAGATTTTCAAATAACTTTAAGACTTGTTTTTGGAAACCTCTTAAAAGGTTGTGGTGGGGGGGGGGGGTGGTAGTGCAGGAGATGCCCCAGGGGCCGGCCCAGGGCACCAAGCCCTGTGCCCTGCTACTGATAAAGACCAGGGCTCAGTTCAGGGAGGTGCAGGGCCACAGCCATAGCCAGACAGTGAGGTAATCTGCCCCCCAACACNGTGGGGGGGGGGGGGGGGGGTTAAACACCTTCCAGTTTGACTGTTACTGTATGAATCTTTTAGACATTTGATACCAAGTTTTTAGTGGAGCCAATCTTCTAATCAGTGAGGTGCACAGATTAAAAATTATTTTAGGGGGGTTTATATCACTTTTCTTAAAGGGGAGGAGGAGAGTCATAGTTCATGATAGAGAAGGAGCTTTTGGAGTGTTCAATATACAAATTGCAGAAGTCTTACATTACTCTGTTCTTCCATCACTATTTGTGTTCAAGCATTGTGGCTTATAGGATGACCAAAATAGTTTGTTGACTGTGGTTTGACTTTGCTTTTTTTCCAGGCAGTATTTGGAAAACCTTTGCCTCAGTTATGTCTGGAGAAACGAATAACCTCCAGGAACTGTGGTCTGCACACTGCTAGTTCTCTTTTTTCTTTTTTTCTTTTTAAATGCTCATCAAATGCTGAGATTGAGTTAATTTTCTTCATAGCACCCCACTGATGATGTGTTTTAGATTTGTGAGCAGTGAGAGGAGGAAGGAGTGAGCAGCTGTGTGATGCTGAGCTGCCTGCAACACATACCTTCCATCATGTTTGTCCTAGGCACATAAAAATTGAAGGAAAGAGATGAATGAGTGTGCCTGTGTAATTGTCTTGGTTTAGGCAGTATTTTCTCAGGCCTACAAAAATGCAATATAATTAGTGTTTGGGAAGGGTACAGGGAAATAAATGCATTACAATGCAAATTGTACATAACAGTTAAAATAAGGCGAAGTGTAATACAAGATAAATCATAGTTTTGATGACAGCAAAATGAAGAAATTACTTTGAGAAGTATTATGTTAGAGTCAGAACTAAGTGGAAACTCACAACTGTTTTATACTTGATGGAAGTGGAATGAAAGGATATTTAATTTCACACTGACCGTAAGAAATTACTGCTTGACTGGATTAGTGATCCAGGATGGTGTCTGAGAGGGGCAGCATGTAAACCTGGCTGCTTTCTATGCTTGCTTTTTCTTTGGATTCTTCCAATATCCAGCATCCACAGCTGTTGAATTAGAGTTTTTAGAAGGTACCTCCCTGCCCAGCCCTTTCCCAGTCCACTTACAAGGTACAAGGTAAAAATACCTTCACTATGAGATGGGTCATATCATTAAATAGTTTTGGCTGGAAGGGACCTTAAGGATCATCTAGTTCCAATCCCTGCTGTGGGCAAAGATTCCTTCCACTGGACCAGGTTGCTAACCTGGCTCTTGGACACTGCCAGGGATGGGGCATCAAAATCTTTTCTAGGCAACCTGTTCCAGTGCTTCACTACCCTCACCATAGAGAATTTCTTCCTAATATCTTATCTAAATCTCCCCTCTTTTAGTTTAAAGCCGTTCCTCCTTGTCCTGTCACTACATGCCCTTGTAAAAAGTCCCTCTTCAGGTTTCTTGTAGGCCCCTTTAGGTAATGCAAGCTTTCCCTTGGAACCTACTCTTCTCCAGGTTGAATAATCCCAGCTCTCTCAGCTTGTTTCCATAGCAGAGGTGCTTCAGCCTTCTGATCATCTTTGTTGTCTCCCATGGAGTTGCTCCAGAAACTCCATGTCCCTCTTGGTTTGGGGGCCCCAGAGCTGAATGCAGTACTGCAGGTGGGGTCTCATGAGAGCAAAGTAGAGGTGGAGAATCATGTTACTTGACCTGCTGGTCACCCTTCTTTTGATGCAGCCCAGCATAAAGTTGGCTTTCTGGAACACGTTGTCCAGAGACACTCTGTGTTTTCAGGGTATGACTGGTAAAGTTTCTGGGAAACCTGGTCTAAGTGTGAACTTATCATTGCATCCAGCAGGTTTGAATAGGTAACATCCTTCTGATCTCAACTTTTTGTTTGATTCTGTATTTGTGAATAGATAGTGAGACATTGCTAAAACATGTGCACTGCTCTATGCTGATTCTGTGTAATCTAACACGTTGTGTTTACAAATAATTTTAGAGGAAATCTGAGCCTTTGGCAGTTTCCTGTTGTCCTCTTGGACAGTAGTATTGGAAAAAGCAGTGACTGTATGTTTTGGGTGGGGCTGTTGAACTCTGGGGATTTCACGCTTCCAAAATCACCCACCATCATTCTAACCCATCAGCCTTATTCATCACTGAAAATGCCAAGCAGTTTTCAAAACCCAGCCTTTCTTCTCAGTGAGAACTTCAGACCTCTGGGTGAGGAGGCAGGGAGGAGTGCTGTGAAATTGAAAAGTCCTTTTAAACAAGGACACAAACAAGGAGACGCTAGTGCCTGTAGCAGGCCTCTTCAGCCCCAGCACTGCTTCCTCAGGCGGGTCAGTCTGTGTGGCCAGGCAGCACATCAGACCAGGGCTGTGCATCTTATTTTTGCTGGCTGTTCCCGGTGCCTTCAGCTTACCTCATGGCTCTAAATAAACGGTGTTGCTGTTGCAGCAGCAGGAGTGATGCTTGGTGGGAGTGAGTTGTGGGGGGATGAAGAATACAGATAAGACGTGGCTTGAGGCTGCTGCAGATGTGCATGTCAGATTACAGGTACTCATTACACTCTTTCCCATGGTGAGAGCATGTTGAGCCTGTATCTAGCAACTACTGAAACTCTTTAGAGTTCTCAGCAGCCACTATGCATAACCTCAGAAATACCTTGTGTCCAAGAGTGGCCCCAAGGGTGCTATGTCTCACATTGTGGCATTGTCTGCCTCTGTACCCCGCTCCATAAAACGCTCTGTCAGTGCTCCCTGCACACTGATTTGGTGTGCAGCCTGAGCTATGTCCAAGTATTTGGTCATATGGTATTTGGTCTTTGGGAATGTTTTGGGTATTGGGCCATTTCCAGGCTCTACTTGCCAAGGTAAGTGTGGATAACAGCTGGCAATGTTCTCTAGCAGCAGTTGCTTTAGTAAATAGCATTCATCGAGCCCCTTTACAGAGATATAGAGACTTCTCCCTTCTTGTTTGCATATATTTATTATCAACTCTCTATGCATTATGGTACTGGATTTAAATAAATGAAGGATTATCAATATGTGTGATCTGCTGTTTCTCTAGGATGACAAAGAAGCCAACAGACCCATGCCAAACAAAGGAGACCATGGACTAGGAAACGAGAAGTTCAAACCTGTGGTACCTTGGCCTCATGTTGAAGGTGTAGAAGTGGACTTGGAATCCATTCGAAGGAAAAATAAGGCCAAAAATGAACTAAATCATCATGGTGGTGGTGATAACAAACAGCAAAACATCATCCAGAGGCAGTATCTCACATTTAAGCCTCAGACATTTGTATACCGAGATCCTGTTTTACGACCTGGAGTCCTTGGTAATTTCGAACCCAAAGAGCCTGAGCCTCATGGAGTTGTTGGTGGCCCTGGAGAGGAAGCAAAGCCATATGTTTTAGGACCAGATTACAAAGAATCCATTCAAGCCAGCATTAAAGAGTTTGGGTTTAATATGGTGGCAAGTGATATGATCTCACTAGATCGGAGCGTTAATGACTTGCGTCAAGAAGAGTAAGCAAACTTCTCGTTTTCCTTTAGTTCTGTTTTTACAGATTTGATTATTTTTTTCCATATATATTAATTGATGCTTAAAATAATATTAATTAGGTAAAATGCCTAAAGCTTCTTGTCCTGACAGGCAAGAGCACTATACTGTGTCAAGTGTTTCCATATTATTCTTAATACTGTTGCAATGTTTCCTTTCATGAATACTTAATCTATATTGATTAATCTCTGAAGTCATCTCATTTAGTGTCTAATTGCATATATTGGCATGTTCCATGTCCAGCCACAGTCTTCATTATCATATCTTCTCTTAATCCATCACATTTTAAGATCGGTCTTCAAGAAGGAATTATTTTCCTTAGTAGAAATTCCTCTGCTATTTAGTTTATTCAGTTTTAGTTTCACCCTGATGCTTTAAAAATTACAACTAAGTAAGTAGAAAAGAAACAAATGTTGTTCCCTTTAAATAACTCTGCTTAATTACCCACATAAACAGAAGTATAGATCTGCCATAGTGGTGTTTGGGGTTTGGAGCTGATGGAAGAGTAGTCTGGTAATGATTTCTTGCTACATTTGTCATAAAGAAGGAAGGAATCTTAGAAAAACATTTTTTATTTGCTGGGAGGGTGTCTGCTTTGGTATGGGGAAATTCTAGGAAGCTGTCAGCATTTGCTCAATGATTACTGACGGGTTTACACAGCCTCTTCTGATCTTTGGTAAATGCTGGAGCCAAATTTGCTCTCAGGCTAATCTGCATTTGGTGTAATTTTCCTTGTTATGTACCAGCTAAGGACAGGTCTCTGAGAAAGCTGACTGATAGGGGGTTTTGGTTGGTTTTTTGGTTTGGGTTTGGTTTTTTTTTGGTGGTGCGGTGAGGGGTTTATTTGTTTTGTTTTGGTTGATATTTTTTCACGGGGAGGGTGGAGGTTATATAAATCTAGATATAAAATGAGGAACTTGCCTGTTTTCACTTGCCACTTCATCCGTGGCAATGAAACTATACCAACCCCTGGATTGGATGCCAACCTCCGGGTTGTGTGTTTCCAGCTCTGGCAGCTGATCTGTTTGGTTGGTCACTGTCTGGTTACTGAGGCTCTGCTGTGGCCTTTTATAGTGGGTGTTTTTCCATTTGAGGTAGGAAAGAGCTGGCCAGCTGTGAGTGACTCATGCCTGTGCGTGTACAGAGCTCTGTGCTGAAGAGATTTTTCTGAAGAGGAAGAAATCATCCGAGTAACTTGCATAGGTCAGAGTTCTCTTATAGAAGGTTATTCCCTAGACACTGCTGCTTCTGCTGAGGCATTTGGGGCCCCTTTTGTAGGAAGCAACGGGACTAAACAAGTCCACAGAGAAAACGCATTTCCCTGTCAAGTGTTGTGATTAACTGAGCAGAGGGGAGCTGATGCCAGGAGTTCATGTTAGCATAGCTGGCTTTGGTCCTGCTTTCCCTGGAGAGGGTGGGAAAGAGATAGGACCATGCTCTCCTTGCTCTCTGCTTGGCAACAGCAGCAGAGCAGAAATGGTAGCATGTCATGTGCAGGTAGGACTGGGCTGCCTTTGCCCAGGCTAGTAACCCTATCTTTGGTAGTAGAGCAGCTCAAGTGCTCCTTTCCCTCTATTTTTCCCTAAGGTGGAAGGCATCAGCATATGTATCCGCCACATAGTTTCAAACCTTCTTGAAGTGTTTTTTGCCTAATTTCAGAGTTCGTCTTTAGTTCTGTTTTGAAGGAGGAAAATGAAAACAAATTCCCAGAGTAGCAGTAAATACTTTGCATACTTTGAGGAACAGGAGGTACAGCCATGTCATGATCAGAACAGAAATGGTGCATTTTAGAAACAGTTTCCTCTAAGCGCTCTTGCAGATAAGTCTCCCATGAAGGTCAAAGCCAGCAGCTCAAATTAGTTAGGGTTTATTATTTAATGTTCTAAGCAAGCAAACAAAATAGCATTGAAAACATTGTGAGCAAAACCCATCTTTCTGACAACTTCAAATATTTTGTGTATTGAATGCCTCAGATGCTTGCAATTGCCCTAAGTAGGTTAAGGGTTCATAGATTCCATGTGTCTCCTGGGAACAGCAGAAGAAAGGAGCAGCAATGTAAGGTTGGTCAATAATGCTATATGCTTTCAGGTCTCAACATAGTCACTCTCCTGCTCATACTCAGATATCAGCGAGAACTGCAGCAAAAGGATTTTTTGCAGCAAAAAGCATTTATTTTCCTCCCACCAACCTGTTTAAAAAATCCAGAAGCCATTTTGGTTGATAAGGTGGGTCGGTATTCAGTTTAATCACACCAAAAACCAGTATAATCAGCTTTTTCAGGCAAAGGCTGGGTTATTCATTCGTAGACATTCAAACTCAGGTAGACCTCTCGAGCCTTTTCTTTCTTTCAGCATCAAAATTGTTAAATATCTCCCTAAGCAGTTGGGTCTGCTCAGTGAAGTATGCCAAATGCTTTCCCAGGCAGTGCTAGCAGGAGTGAAATAGTGCTGCAAGAACTTTCTTTCTCAGCTTGAAAGCCACGTAGCCCTGGGGCTTGTCCCTGCTGGAGGGGGAAGAGGGAAGAAATGCGAATAAAGAGGGGTTCAGTTCTGTTTATATTTGACTTTGGAGTGGGATGCCTTGCCAAGTTGATTTGTCAGCTGTCTTATTGATTCAGTAGGAACTTTGCTGATGATTCTGGGCAGTCTCAGCTGCCACAAAAAGCCTTAACTCTTGCTGCACCCTGTAGAGAGGAATGACCTTGGATGCTGTGTTGAAGTTGCCTGTCGGGTACTTCAGAATATTTCTGGTTTGCCAGCACTGCATACTATTGCCTTATGGATTTTAACTGGTTTGTTTTGAGCCAAGTACTTCTGTTGGCATATAGCAACTCATAGGCCTGGTTAAGAAAAATCAGTAGTCTATGGGGATATGTAAAAGTCAGTGTACAAAATTTCAAAGATGGTGTCATCTCACTGCAGCCTTTGAGTGCTCTGCAGGAGAGCCAGGGGAGCCATAAACTGGATTAAAGTGGAGCCATACCCGTTTTCCACCAAATTTCTAGTTGCAGAGAAGTAGAGCTAGCTTAGCAGGCCCTGGCCAAAACCTCTGTACAGTTGCAGAAAGAAAACTTTTTCTTAAATCTTTGTGTGTTTTACCATTTTCAGATCTTTTTTTATTATCCTGATAGGTGACGGCCTTTTACTTTTTAGAGAAGTCATTTATATTTTATATTGAAGTTTACATGTGCCTGCCTCCTACCAGATCTGCGATAAAACTAATTTTATCCTCAGGGATGAAGGATATTAATTAGATTGCTCTCTGGATTTTATTTATTTTTTGTGATCAGAAGTCTGTACAGAGGTAGAGCTGGTGTAAATAAAGAGTGGTAAAGTTTCTGGATGGTCATGGATTCAGCATAAACACATTCTGTCAGGGAAATAAAACATGGACATAGGTTTGAGGGTGAATGCTGTCAGGTAACAAGGTGTGTCCTCACAAAATCAGAACTGAAGAGAATTGCTGCTAGGGAGAACAAGAACTGAGCTGTTTTTCCAGCATAATGAGCCACTTGTGCAGAGTATTTTAAAATAAAATGCAATTTATAGGTCTCTGGGTCTGACTAGATATCATTTTTCATTACAGTCTTGTCTCTAGCTCTGCCAGGAACACATGCTTGGGAGAAAACATATGAAAACGGACTAAGCTTCACTCCTGGCAACCAGTGAGCTGGGACACTTGAGCCAAAAAACACAACAGGACTGTCATGATTCATAGACTTCTTTCTGTGAACAGACTTGTCTTTTAAATGCTTTTCTACTCTTGGAATTAATGACAACCTGAGTCAGTGGCTCATTCTAGGCTGAAGAATATGGTGTTTTTTTAGCCTGTCCTCCTGGATACTGTCATGTACCTCTGCCATCCTGTGATACGGTAGTATCAGAGATAACTACATCAAGCTACTATATTAATGTTTCATGTTGCTTCCTTATTATTCCTGCTATTCTGTTTGTCTTTTCTTTAACTCTGAACTAAAATGCTCAAAAAGTTATTCACATTTCACTATAATTTATGGGGTTTTGAATAGTAGTGCTGAGTTTCAGGTCTATCACTTACTGCACACACTAAGAGTGGTTTAACACTCCATATACAGTCATTTGCACTTGCAGAGCACTTTCCTGCCAGCTCATTTCCTCGGTAGTGTCCTTGAATTATTCTGCAGCTGTTTATAGTCATTCTAATTGCAACTGCCAAGAATTTTTTCTATTATTCAGTAATGATCTGGAAGAGGAGATGGACAGCTTGGCTCCCAGCACAGACACTTAAGGCTACTATAGTTCCAAACTTCCTCAAAAACTTGGAATGAATAGACAGTTTTTACACTGTAAAATACACTCCATTAATGGCCTCACCTGTGTCTACATAGTTTCTGATTTCCTCAAAAGATGATGGTGTGTTTCTGTGGCATGGCTTTCTTCCACAGAAGCTGTATCTCTGGTTTGCTAATTGTCTTATCTATGGCTAGCTTCTTTTCAACACAAAAGTCAGACTTAGTGGTCTGCAATTCTTTACCTCCTCACTGCCCTTTTATAAAAATTGGTGTCATGTTTTCCTCGTTTTATTTGTCTGATAACAAGGCTCGTGTCAGCAATGTTTATATACTGCAAGAGTTTGTCAAGTTAGGTTGCATTCATTTGGAAATAATAGGTTTATTAAAAAATAAAAAGGAGACTATTCATGGCACAAAAATCCAGCAGAACCTATCATACAGATACCTCCAATTTTCTACATTGGTCTGAACTGGGCTGGATCTGTCTGAGCCTAGCTAGGCAAGTCTAAAATGAGCTGAACTGGGCTAAATGGACTGGCCTTAAGTGGGCTGGAATGAGCTGGGCTGGACTGGGCTAAACTGTGCTAAACTGACCTGGGCTGCGTGGGACTGAGCCAAACTGGGCTAAACTGGGCTGAACTGTTCTTGGCTGGGCTTAGTTGGGCCAGACTGGGTTGGACTGGTCAGAATTGTGCCTAACTAGGCTTAAGTGGGCTAAACAAGGCTGGTCTGGGCTAAACTGGTCTAGACAATCCTAAACTGGGCTGAAGTGGGCCAAACTGGGCTAATCTTGTCCAAACTGTGCTGGTTTGGGGTATATTGGTCTGAACTGGGCTAAACCGGAATTAGCTGGGGTGAACTGTCTAAATTTGTATGAACTGAGTTAAGTCAGTCTGAACTGGGCTAAAGTAGGCTGAACTGGGCTGAACTTGTCTGAGCTGGGGTAAACTGGGCTATGCTAAGCTGGGCTGAACTGTGCTAAGTGGTGCTGTGCTTGGCTGGGCTAACGTGGGTTTTCCCAGATGGTAGGAGAATATTCTTTGAAACTCAGATTTGCAGGAACAGAATTCACTTGTTCAGCAATTCCAAACTTAAAGAGCCCCCATTATCCAAAGCCTGAATTCCATCAAACACAAACTCCTCTCCCAGGAATGCTGCTGCGATGCTTCTGGAATTTGCTAAGAGGAACGCCCGGCTCTGCTGGGTGCAGCTACACAGTACCCAGGGCATGGGCTCCTCTTGCTGTTGGAGACCTTGACACTGAGCAGCAGCGGGGAGCACAAGTGCCTCCGGCGGGAGGGAGGGGAAGGGGGACACGACCCCTGCTGCATGTGGGGACAGCAGCCTCCCCACCCCACCCCGCTGCCGGGCTGCCCCAGAGCCGTCGGTGCCCCAGTTCCTCGGTTCTCCCCCATGCTGAGCCGTGCTGTGCTGTGCCCAGCCGTGCAGAGCCATGCTGTAAAACTTCTGTCCCTGCCCATGGCAGGGGGGTTGGAACCTGATGATCTTAAGGTCCTTTCCAGCCCTAACTGTGCTATTTACATATGATTCTATTTACAAAATCACTAAGTTTTAGGTAGCTGAAGATAGAAGTATCAGTGTGCGCTTGCCCTGTTTTTGTTCTCTTCCCTGAGTATCTGGCGTTGGTCACTGCTAAGAGTTCAACGGAAATACTTAATTTAGCTTTCCTGCTTCGAAGTGGTCTCTTTTCATTTTGATCATCTATCAGCCCAACAGACTTTCTGGCAGGCATCCTATTTGTGGTGTTCAAAAAAAGGTATTTCAGTAGCAGCTTTTATACTTCAGGAAGCTATTTCTCAATATTTTTTCTTTTAATCTATCTTCTTATTTGTGTTCTGTTTTTCCTAAATTAGTGCTCATTTCAGTTTTCCTTTTTTGGATGCCACCCTGTGCTTTTAAAGAATGTTTGTCTAAAAGGATCTGGTTTTTAATCATGCTGGCTTTCCCTAGTTCCTGTTGAGGCTTTTTTTTATGATTAACAATAAAAACTCTCAGCTTCTTAATATGGTATCTTTGAAAAAGCTCCAGGCAACCTGAAGGCATTTTACCCTTAGCTTATCTTTTCAATACGCCCATCATACTTCTTTATAGTTCCCCTTTTCAAAAGGAGGTGTTGCTAAGCCACCTCTTTTGGCATTAGAACTTCAGTCCATTGTGGCCACAACTACAGCGTGGTTCCGACACAGGTGTCTTCAGATGAGCTCCACATTGTGCTGAGGACTCAATGTGCTGCTTCTCTTGTGGGTTCTCTGATGTACTGCCTCTATGGAAACACTCATTAGTGATGCCTGAAACAGTGATGTCTGGAGCACAGTTTATATTTATCGTGTCCCCTGAGGTAGTAGAAGCTTCCTGCCTGTATCTTCTGTCCTGTCAGGTTCTCTGATTTCTCCATACACGTTGCAGGTGCTGAGTCCTGCTTGGGCAGCTGGTACTTTTGTGTGGTTGTATTGATGGCTTCCCCTTATCTTCATACTAGAAAACCCCTGGCACATTTAAGCTCTGGTAATCTGGTTCCAGTTTTGGAGAATCATGGAGTGATAGAATGGTTTGGGTTTGAAGGGACCTTAAAGATCATCTAGATCCAGCCACAGACAGTCCAAAGACACCTTCCACTAGACCAGGTTGCTCCAAGTCCCGTTCAACCTGGCCTTGAACACTGCCAGGGATGGGGCAGCCACAATTTCTCTGGGCAATCTGTTCAGTGTCTCATCACTCTTACAGTAAGGAACTTCTTTATAGTTAATTTGTATCTATCCTCTTTCCCTTTAAAGCCATTCCCCTTTGTCCTATCACTACTTGCTCTTATAAAAGGTCCCTTCCCAGATTTCCTGTAGATCCCCTTTAGGTATTGGAAGGCTGCTATAATTTTTTTCCTGGATAAAGTTAATCACAGGGTACGAATGAGTTCAGAACATGCTGTTTTCTCATCCAGGCACTGAAGCTCTACTCTCCCCCTACCCTTCCTCCTCTCCCACCTGCCCCCATCCATCCCCCCATCCCCAAGGGGGCTGTTGCATTTGGAGCTGTGGGTAAAAGCCTAACTGAAGAGACCCGCTGCAAAATTACTCCTCCAAATTAACAGATTTAAAGAGACCTACATGAAGTGAAAGTCAAATTGCTTGAAGTCTGTGGTTGTCATGTCGAATCAATGAATAATGTTCTTTCCTGCATTCTCATGGAAGTCCTGCTGCATGACTGTTGGAGCAGCAAGTGTTGTATAATAATCTCAGTATGTTGAAAAATACATTACTGCAAATCCCATACTGTCATTGTGTGTTGGCCTCCTTCTAAGGAGGCAGAGTCAAACTACATTTTGCTTTTTACATCATTATCCTAAATGGATCCTTGCAGGACATAGTCGTATGCTTTTTATTCCCAATGGCTGTTGTTAATAGCTGGTTTGTTGGGGCAGAAAGTATTGATTTTGAGTTGGAAATTTTTTCACAGTCAGGATGATGGCTGTGCCCATGGTAAAACCATGTTGGCTATTCCAAGTCACCTTCTTCATCCACTTGGAAATGTCTTCCAGTAGCATATATTCTGCCATCTTTCCAGGGGCTAAGATTAAGCTGCCTGGCTATAGTTCCATGGATCCTCCTTGAAGGGGGGCATAGCATTTGTCTTTTCCAGTCCTCTGTTTGCAGTCAAGTCCCAGAAAGTTGTAAAATTGTCAGTGTGACCTCACAAGCTCCCTCAGCACCCTCTGGTAAAGCCCAACCAGTCCAATGAATTTGTGCTGTGTTTATCCCATTTGCAGTGATTTGTCCAGTGAAATGGTCCCTCACCAACCCTTCCTTCTATAGTGGATATTCCTTCACTTCCACAGACTTTGCCACTAGACACACAGGATGTGACAGCAAACCTTTTAAGGAAAGACAGGGAAATCGGGTGTTGAGTGGCTGAGTCCTTTCTGTGTCCTTTGGCACAAAATTACATCTCATTCACCTATAAATTCATGTTTTCTTTAGTCTTTTCCCTACAAGCCCTTCCTGTGTCACAGATGTCAGCTCCACCGGAGTTTTGCCTTTAATTCTCTCTGCATGTGCTCAGGCAATGTTTCTGTACTCCTCCTAGGTAGCAAATCCATGCATCTGCCTTCCCCACTCTTCATTTTTGCATTGGACTTCCATCAGAAGGTCTTAGTACAGCCAAATGGGTTTTCTGCCATGCCTGCTTGACATACTGCGTGTGGGAATGAACTGTTATGGTGTTTTAGGGAGGGTGTTCTCAAAACAGGCCCTCTATGGCCAAGTTGTGACATCTGAAATCATGGCAGTTCTTGGGAAATATTTAAATAATGGTTTCTCTATGAAGGAATCAAAAAGGGAGTGAAAACTGCTTGAAGTTCAAAACCACTAATGACTGCAAGTGTGAGGCTCTAACAAGACACTTTCTGTTTGTTCCAAAGAATCTCTATTCAGTATTTCTAAATATTATGTATCTACAATGCCATAGTTGCACTAATGTCTTTGTAGTTTCTTTTATCTCAAAAACACTATGAAGTAATGCAGGTGTTCCTTTAGGAAGTTAATAAAACATTTCAATCCACATCTGGCATTTCCATTGATATATTTGGCTGGGTTTGGGTCACACTTATTGCACTTTTTATTGAAGTTTAAATCAAGAAGCATTCTCTTAAAGTATACTGTGATGCTCTGTGAAACTCCGTGTTTGTCCTATTAACTAACTTACATTGCACCCCTTCAGCCAGGGATGTTCATACTGTTGATTAGATTTCATACCAGAGTAATTAATTGTGCTGGCTATAGAAGGGCTCAGTGTTTTGCTCAGGCTTGATATGCTCTTTTTATCCAATCCATAGTTGACTTGCTTATGAATTATTCTTACTGACCCAGAGGGTATTTGTCTTGTGACTGTATTTAAGACAGGGTTTTCTTGACAGCTTCTTTTGACAAATGTTGGAGGAATTTCATTCTGAGTAGTTTGACTGGGAGCGGAAGCATCATGACTCTGTGAATGGTTATGGCATGAGACAAATTAAACTCTTACTGGATGTTTCTTTTGGTTTTCCGTATGACAATACTGAAATACTGTCTGCTCCCCAGCATGAGCCAACATTTCAGCTGTATCACCCACACACATCTGTCAGTCCAACCATGGCAAAATAAATAATTTTAAGTGTGTTTTCCTTCTGTGGCTTATCTAGTTTGACTTTTCCTTTTCAATGACATTACTGCTTTTACAGAGAATGTCCCCTGGGCCACACAAATTCATCCTTGAATAATTGGATTTGTTGCCATAGGTCACCTTTTTACTTCAAACAGAACAACTGGCAACAAGCTTTTGTTGAAAAACCTGGAAAAGTAACTCTTCCTTGCTTGAATATGATGCTCCTTGTGTACAGAAATGTATTTTTTTGACAACTGTTTTTGCAGCTCATGGCATCTTATAAAATATATTACGAGGAAATGAGAATTGGTTTTAAAAATTATAGTTTTGAAGGGCCTTTTTTTATATTTTTTATTATTATTATTTTTAGTAGAAGCAGTGGAGGGAATTCTTGCCAAAAATAAAGATGTCCAAGAATACACACATGCAAAGAGGTGTGTTTGTAAAGCAGAGAGATGTTACTATTTTGCTATTGTAGTTTGATGGTGACAGCTTGAACCGTTTAGTCAGTCCAAATGCTATAAAAAGTGAAGTTATATAGAAAATTTCTGGTGCTGGACTCCAGTTGAAAAAATACTGAGATCTCTAGTCATATGCAATTACTCTGGGTATGAAATAAGGCAGATAAATCTTGGCTGCTCATTAAAAATGGATGGTCTTTTTACAATAGGCAAATAACATGAATTTAGTATGTTCTCTTTTAGTAAGCAGTTAATTGTCCAGTCAATCTTGTTGTAGCTAAGGAGGTTGAATAGCAAAGCTCTGGAGTGGACCTTGCTTTCTTCAGGAATGTCATTAGTTCCTTAATTATAGCACTGTGCAAATTACATATTTGATACTGGTGTATGAAGAATATTTCAGCAATTACTGTTGGTATCTCTGTCACTGGCAATGGAGTATTAGGGATTTGGTTTCATTTCACAAGGTACCTTGGGAAAACCTTTTATTCAAGTGCCACAAAATACACTGGAACTCTTCTGTAACCAAGAAAACTAATTTTATGATATGCACATAAATCTTTGTGTGCCTCAGTGAGAGCTGGGCTTGAGAATCAGGTGAATTATAGTGGCCACACCAAGTCAGGAAAGCTGGCTTTCCACTGCAGGTTATCAGCTGCCTGACTGCTGGCAAGGCTCTTGGAGAAAAAGTGTGTTTAAAATATAATTAGCCACGTATTGTCAGAGCGTCTCCTTGTGGTCAGGAAGGATTTGAATTCCAGGCTTTGGCCTTAAAGCAAAACCAAGCATTTTCTGTTAAAGGTGCCAGCAGTGAAAACTACAGTGAAGATGGATCCTGTGTCTTTTTAGCTTTGGCTGCTAGCATTTTAAATTATAAGTTTGAATAGAGAAATGACTCATCCAGAAAGTACAAAGAAGTTGGTAGAAACAACAGGTGTATCAACTGTAGTTGGATTTTCTTACCTCTGTGTGCACATCTGAAATGAGAGGATCAGGCTCTGACCAGGACCTCTTACTCAGTAGAAATGTATAGTGCAGCACCTGGAGTTTGTTTAAACTCTGCCTTAAACCTTGACTTGGTAGTAGAAGGCAGAGATAAGCCTGAGAGGTTTCCTGTAGCTGCTCATGTAACCCTCCAGGTGCTCTCTTGCATCATAGAAATTTTGGTACAAATTGAGGAAGCATTCTGTTAAACAAGTTATAATCAGAATGTGAAACAAAAAAGAACTCGAATGAACTTACAAGTGCTCTGTTTTGTTCCTGTTAACTAGAACTTAGAGTGAGAGAGCATTTAAATAAACTTGTATGATGTAAGTTATAATTCAGACCAGCTGAGCACGGGCAGGAGATTCGAGTTTTAATATCTGACAAGCAAGGCATGGTGGAAAGAAAGCATTTCTGAGGGACTGAGCCCATTGCCCTGAGCTTCCTTCTAGTCTTTTATTTACAGTATTGGATAAAACCAGACAGTGTTTGATAAATGCAGAATTATTCACAAAGTGGACTCTTTTGAGCTTTACATAAGCTACAGTCTGCTGCATTTGACAATTTTCATACTTTCCCCATTGATGTGAGAACTAGTTATGGCTTGCTGTGTTTGCTTTTACCAGTGTTCGTTGAGGACACTGTGCTAACCCCTTCAGAGGGGAGAGGGAGTGCATCACAGCAAGCTGCTGTCACGCAGCTAGCTCGCAGCAGTCTTACATTGGTGACAAGTGATCCACTTGCACCATCTCCTCCCTGCAGGAGTGCCTGGTATGTCATGGTGCTGCAGAAGGGCTGGAGATGTGCAGGGAGGTACTGCACCACTTTAAACCAGGAAGGAAAGAAGAGGGCTTTGACTCCATCTCCCTAGAATGGGGTTTCCCCTTCCCTAAGGAAGCTGCCCCAGCTCTCCTGCCCTGTGGTTTTTATTGCTTCAACTTTGTCAGGGTTGGGCAAGAATTCTGTGATTAAAACTGGAAATGCAAAGCCTATTCTTTCAACTTTCCCATCAGTCCTAATGTTGGATTTCTGTATAAAACTTGCCCTGCATTTGGATGATGGCAGTTTCGGATGTATGACAGAAGATGTAGCTTATGCTTTCAGGTGCATGAATAACAAAATGTATTGCAGGCTGCTTCAGGATTGGAAATAGACAATGCTTGTAGCTAATGTAAAAGTAGCTGAATGCTGTTCCAGTGTAGGTTTAAACTGGTATATTATGTGTAGTAGAGGTTTTGCTGCTGTTTGCTGAAGGGGAAAAATATATAAATTACTTGGGTGATCAAACTGTCTTTGGATTGCCAGTGCGTGTCAAAGCAATTACCAATAGGTGATAATTGATATCACTATGAATCTCATACTATTTTAAACATGAAATAAAATACTAATTAAAATTGTGAACGGTTTTATAGTAATGGAGAAGAGACATTCCGTTTAATGTTAGTTACAGTTTCAGGATAAATGTTAATTTAAGACCTTCAGCTTTGCACTGATTCAGGGCTTTCAGCTTGAAATGGCTGATTCAAGCTTCTTGGGAGTTGTCTGCTAGAGCTGCTACAGGAATGCAGTGTCATCTGCCTGCTGCCTCTGAGGAATCTGTGCTACTACATTTTGGTTTGAGCACAGAGGTACAGTGCTTTAAAATCCAGAGAGGGGGCTAGTGTGCCTTTGGTAAGTGACAGTGCTAGTTTGTTAAAGAAAACTGGTTTCCCACAGCAGAGTCTCAGATATCAGATTCTTAGAAAATAGTATAATAATTGACTGGTGCAGGAATAGGCACAGCTTGAGCTGGTGCCTTCAGCAAGGGACCCAGAACACAGAAATTCCTGGGGTTTTATACCCTTACATTCTATGCACTTGACCAGCTCACATTGTTCATAGGCCTTGCACATGCCTCTTGGCTTTGGTCTGGGATCTTCTTGTCTGCCATTGGGTTCTTTTGGGGTGGTAAATTCCTTCTTATCTCTCCAGTTGTTGCTCCTTACTAAGGATGTATCTGCTTTATCTTCTAATTTGCATTGGCCTCAAGACTTTCATTTACATAACTAAGCAGAAGTAATTGGGGCCTAAGGCTCCAGCAACTTAGGTACCCATGCCAAGCAACTACTCATGCTAAGCAAGACCACCCAGTCAGAACAACTCCGTTAAAGAATTCGGCTAACTAAACTTAATTCACAAATTGACTTGACAGAGATTGTATCAGGTTATAGAGCTGGTTGCATGTATTACTTTTCTCTGATCTTAGGTGCTGGTATGCTAGGGAAGGTAGGAATTCAGGATGACATGGGAAGCACTTTTGTTGCCTCAAGATCTCAGACTGCTCTCTAAGCATCTATCTGACTGGGGCTCACCCTTAAATTGCTGTTGAGGTTCACTTCTTGCTTTTTTCCTTGATGGCTGGATTACTCTTCCAGGAGAAGCAGGCTCAAGCCTGTGCTTTTGTTACCTTGAGGAAATTTGAGCATATATCTGCAACCCTACATCCTCCCCCTTAACAACTGTTAGTGGTTGCTAACAGGGAGGCTGTAGGGTCATCCAGTCCTTGGAGCATGTACCCATGATCACATTTGTGGGGCCCTTAGATATCAGTAAGAGCAAGCTAATAAAGAGAGTACAGAACTGTAATAGCAGAAGTTTCCCCAAGCCAGGGCGAGCTCCAGCTCAGGTGTCCAGCTTCTTGTGCAGAGGGGTCCCTACAAAAGGAGTCCTCTCCTGCTGTGGCTAGTGCACATCTTTGTAAGTAAGGGACAGGGATGTTGGTGTGACAGTCTCTAGTAGTGCTGTTCCCTCCCAGGGGTGGAGAGGAAGTAGGACTAATTCACATCTTAAGTATACTGGCTAATAGTGAGAAGAAATGTTACTCACCCTGTTTCTCCATTAGATCACCACAGTATCTTTCAACAGGTTTCTTCTCACTGCAGTGATGAGTCAGTCCATTTCTTTTTCAGTTGTACCAGTGCTGATTTGGGGACAGGCAGTATTTATTCATGGACTGATCTGAAGGTGTTGCTTCCTTTCACCCATGAGCACTCTCACGAGGGAGGCAAAGGAGCTCTGCCCTGAAAGGTGTTGCCAGCCCTTCACAGATCCATGCACACCTGCTTCTTCTTGCCCTATGCAGTAACTCTTTACAGGGTTCAGGAAAAGTGATGTGTAGTGTCTAGAGGCAGGACTAACTTAAGGATTCTACCCTGATGTTCCTGCACACCTTCTGCAATGTGCTGCTCTCTAAGCTGCAACATAAGAATTCAAGGTATGTTTTTGTGAGTTTATCAGTTTGGTTCAAAACATATCACCACAGCTGGCCTGCAGACTACATCTGATAGGACACTGTGCTGCGGGCACATGTATGCGGGCAGGACAGCACCCAGGGGAGGAAGCTAGAGGTTGAAACATGTTTAAATCGTTTTTATCACTAACCCTTTTGTGCTTTGAATCTGTCCATGACAGTTTTCAGTAGCTAACAGCTTTTTCCTGGATATCCATACCTACTTGACCCTGGTTTTTAAAACTGAAGCATGAGGCTGGAAATCGAGGGTTTTTATTTTCCTCTTCTGGTGCCTAAAATTTACAGGGAAGCTGATACTGTGAAATTCGGCTTTTAACACAGGGAAAACGCTTTTACGGTCTCTTGGTATTTGGTTTTCCAACCACTGGATGTCAGTGCTGCTCCACTGAAGAAAGGCTCTTCCCTGCTTCCTTCTCTGGATGTGAAGGAAACGGTAGCAGAGGCTCCCGACTTTTGTCGCTGAAATACTTGAGCAACATTCACGTTTCTTTGGAAAAATTGCTGCAGAGATTAAAATATTTATTCCTTGCACATTTCTAAAACAACTACAGTGTCTCAGACCTCTACTTCTCAATGCAGGATGAGAGGCATAGGAGTTGCTGCAGTCTATTGGAGCTTATGGGCTTGGTGAGTCAGTCTGTGGACTGTCCAATAAGTGAAATAAAGCCTTTGGAAAAAGCCTAAAAGTACGATCTTACTGCAGGTATAAATGTAGTGCTTTTATGGCTTGCAAATGGCACATTTAGCAACACATGATTTTTCAAGTTTGAAAAGTAAAATGTGCTGACAGATTTGAGGAGATTAAGTTGGATACGTAGCAAAAAGCCTGTCTAGACCTCTGGTTTTATGTTTTTAAAATGTATTAAATACAGATCAAAAAATGCTTATAAATTGCACACAGATGGGTTATTCAGTTCAGGCTTTTGTAATAGGTTTGGCTTTTTAAAATGACTGTCTTTCATTTTTATGCTCTTCATTCTTTTGTTCCTAAATATGACTAAACTACACTGCAGGAAGTAGAAGAAATAAGCAACCAAAAGCTTTGAGTTTTCTTGCACTGTTTGCTTAGTTTCTGTTGTTGAAGGCAGTCTGAAATGTGGTTGCTGCCTTTTTAGCTGTAGAGCAGAATGATTTCCTAGCTAAACTGCTAAAGTTACAGGTCAGCAGCAGAGTGCAACCTGCACCAGACACCACCTTCTCCTTTGAGGCAAAAGCTGCTATTAATTTCCACTACATTTTACCTGGAGCTCTTGAATGGCATTCAGCTGGCATGCTGACTTTGAATATTTAATACCCCATTTTCCTGCATTTTAACATAACTGTTATCAATCACCAAAATTAATCTGGGTGAATATATGTGTAAGGTAACACAGTTATTAGTCTGTTATTAAATATATAATGGAAAACCTCTCTTTTACACAGCCAACTTAGCACACCTAGGTAGCATATCCATTTTATCTCTGCAGATGGCTAAATTGTCAGTGCCTTAAATACTTGTGCTACCAATAGAAATACTGCAATCTGTAATCAGTTGAAATCTTTTGAAAGGGATCTGTGGAAGGCAGGTATCAATGGCCTGAACCGTGTATTTTAAACAGTCAGTCTAGCACTTGTATATTTGTGGCTTATAAATATGATTAACTTGACTGCTTCAGACACAAAAACAGTTGAACTGGAGAATTTTAGTCAGCAAACTGTACTTGCAGCGATCATGTTGTTTCAGAGACTGCTTACAGCATGTCTAAGAGAAGAAATATTATATTGGACTTAGTTACAGACTATTTTGATTCTGTAATTTTCTTTTCCTGCAGAACTGAAATTAATAGTATGTTTCTACCAATTAGTTTCTTTTTTTGGGGGGAGGGATGTGAAATATATATTAATGCTGTTCCCTGGCAATAAGTGAAATACTCCTATAGATCTGTTATAGGAGTTCTTTCCACATTAAATTTAATTTAATTTCAGCAGTTTTAATGATTTCTGATGATTAAAATAATTTTTTTTTTCAAACATGGCAATCTTTCTGTGCATTTGAGATTTTTGTTGTCTATAGAGAATTATAACTGTGGAAGTCTATGCACACATAAGTTCAAAATGTTTCATTTGTCAAGCGTATTTTCTTAGTACAAGAAAGTATTAAAAATTTAGATTCTCTCTAGTACAGTTTACTTGCTGAAAGATTAAAAGAGGAAGCATTTTGCCCATTGAAATCAAAACTTCTATGTGTCTGGGTTTGGTGATAGGAATTCTACTATCATAGGTAGGAAACAGGCTAGTAATAAGTGATAAGGTAGGGAAAATTCCAGGTAAGGAAATATTGGGACTGGTTGTAATTAGGAAGACTGTGACAGTCTCATTTAGGGATGCAGTTGAGGAGATGGATATTACAATTGCAAATTAAATGCATTGTTGATAAATGTGATTAATGAATGTTGAAAGTGTGTACTGAATCACTTACATTGATTGTTTCTAAATAATTCTTTAATCCCTCAGGAAAAAAATACCTGACCCCAGGCCTACAGAAAAGTTGAAATTCGTCATGTTATGAATGCATAAAGAAGTGATTTTCATGGCACGCCAAGCTGGAACACATAAACACTCGTGCTTAAATTGAAAAGATTTAGTAGGAATGAACATAGGCAATAGCTACATTTCCCATGTTACTCTTTCTGATACTGGCACTGACACTGACATTAGTCCTGCACATCCAGTTTATGCGATTGTGATCTGGCTGCTGGAAACATGTATACTATAGCCAGATACATGGTTGATTGAACCTGTTACTTGAATGTCCATTCATGCATTTGATGATTTAGAATCATAGAATAGTTAGGGTTGGAAAGGACCTTAAGATCATCTAGTTCCAACCCCCCTGCCATAAGCAGGGTCACCTCATACTAAACCATGCCACACAAGGCTCTGTCTAACGTGGTCTTGGACACTGCCAGGGGTGGAGCACTCACAACTTCCTTGGGAAACCCATTCCAGCGCCTCACCGCCCTAACAGGAAAGAATTTCTTCCTTATATCAAATCTAAACCTCTCCTGTTTAAGTTTGAACCCAGTACCCCTTGTCCTGTCACTACAGTCCCTAATGAAGGGTCCCTCCCCAGCATCCCCGTAGCCCCCCTTCAGATACCAGAATGCTGCTCTGAGGTCTCCATGCGGCCTTCTCTTCTCCAGGCTTAACAGTCCCAACTTTCTCAGCCTATCTTCGTATGGGAGATGCTCCAGTCCCCTGATCATCCTCGTGGCCCTCCTCTGGACTTGTTCCAACAGCTCCATGTCCTTTTTATGTTGAGGACACCAGAACTGCACACAATATCAAAATTTGTGTTAACAAATTTGATAGCATTTATTGTCAAATTTTATATAGGCATTGCATTTTTAAATTATCTATAAATTCTTGGCCTCTTTCTAAAATTTGGCAGCCCTTCAGTGTTCAATTTCTCACTTTATTTCTTTGAGTTTTCTGCACTATTTTTGTTTGGTTTCTCACCTCTCTTTTTGTGGGCTTTTTTTTCCTTCTCTTTTCCTTCAGTGAGGGACACCACTGAAATTGGGCCAAGTTTGAAATTTTTTCCTTGCCAGTCTATTACTTTTTTTAGCATTATTATTTTTTTATATGTTTATTAAAAAAAAAAAAAGTACAGTTACACAAATATGGCCAAAGTCATTATCTTCTTATGTCTTGTAAACACGTGACTCTGCATTTTGATATGGGGTATCAAAGGTGTAGTGGGTTTAGTAAGGTTGGGGGTTTTTAAGCTGTACTTGTTATGCTTTAAAGTTTAACCATGAATAATAAATAGTAAAGATCACATCTTTTCTGCCATGGGATTACATTTTGCCCACAAGAAACTATGTTTTTCTGACAGTTTTTGCAAATGGAGAGAGCTTTTTGCAGTGTACCTGACATGAGCATTTCACATGCTGCTGCTGTACTTCCAGCAAGTTTACTTACTATGTTTAAACCTTTTTTACTGTGAAAGGGTAAAAATTAATGATTTTGCCTTGCCACAACAATGTTTTTAACGTTGCTAATTTTGCTGATTCTGCATGTGGGCTGTACAAAGCCAACAGAAACACTTTATAGACAATCCTCCTATTGGGTAAGTCTCATTTCAAGGTGCTTCGGAAAAAACAGTACTGTCATCTTCCGTGTTAAGCAGTACGTAAGCCAAATGCACAGTGCATCCTAAATCATGATATCTCATGTTTTGAAGATGGCCCTCATCTTGGCAGCTGCAGATTGGGGCTTTCCTTTCTCTACTGGCCACACAGGGTGGGGGTGGTGGGGATATTTCCATAGCGTCCATGCAATGCCAGCCACTTACACAGAAGGAAGTATGTAGCTGTTGAGGCAGTTGTTGTTGTTCACCAGCTCCATCTTACCTCTTTCAGGAGGGGAAAAAGGCTCACTGGCTGGAAGCAAGTTGTTCCTCAGGCCTCATACCTCTGTGATACATTTAAGCCTCATTGCCTGCTATATCCCGTTTCTCTTCATCTTTGTTTAAATGAAATCTTCACTGAAGAGTTGTTAAGCAGTTCTATAGATCAGAATGTCAAAACTAATAAAATCAAATCTTTTTACAGATGCAAATACTGGCATTATGATGATAATCTGCTCACCTCCAGCGTTGTCATTGTCTTCCACAATGAAGGATGGTCCACACTCATGAGGACAGTCCACAGTGTCATTAAAAGAACACCCAGGAAATACTTGGCAGAAATCGTGCTGATTGATGATTTTAGCAACAAAGGTATATTTGGAATATTAACATACTACCTGTAGAAAAAGAAACTTTTCCTTTTTTTCCACATAGTTTTCTTTTGATTTATTACCTGCCATGGATTGAGTTGACTCAGCAAGAAAAGTTGCTTCTTCACAGTCCTTTGATTTTTCAATGAAGGGAAAGCTCTTTTCCAATGAACTGCTTTCATAAAGGTGGCAATCCTTCATGCGTATTCAGCCAATTGAAATACAGGATTTGTGGAGGGCTCTTTACCACAGTTGTGGAGTAGTACATAGTAGAAAGCTGGGATAACTAATACCTCTCTTAGCTCTTGTGAAAACAAGTAGTTCAAGATTATTGAAGGAGTTTCGGTTAAGCCTGTTAGGCATAATTTCTTTATTCCATATAGGAATCCAGATTCCTTTTTGGAGTGTGTGTTGCTGTAATAAAATACATCTAAGACTATTGAATTATTCTGATCCATTTTCAATGTTTTTGATTTTCAACATCCTGTTCAATTAAGCATCATGTTAAGGCATTTATTGTTTCTTATGGGGGCAGGGGCTTTTAAGTGTGTTTTAATTTCTGCCTTTAAACATTTTCAAAAGTCCAGAGATTTTCCTCCTCCTTAGTAATATGCATTCTGGTCTTGTTTTATAGCCAGGATGTACCTGCATACTTTTGATCCTTACAAATATAGACACACACTGTTTCTTTTTTTTTCCTGTGATAGTTATATCTTCAGCATTAATCAAGGCTGAATACAAAGAAGAACTGAAAGAGGTATGCTAGAGATTGATTAGATGAAGCCTCTCTGGTTTTAAACAAATCTAAAAACAGTGCACCAAAGCTGTACCTTCTTCAAGACCTTATTGCAGTATAGCTCTTGAATAGAAGTTGATTGAGAAAAAGAGTAGATGCATAAATAAAAACATAACTTTGAGTATTCAGGATGACAGTCTCTTTTAGACAGTGATGACCATGGTTTTTAGGAGCACAGGCGAGTTTGATCATCAGCATAGGATACGTTACCTTTACCCTCCTCTTTGTTTTTATAACATCTGAGCTGGGTACTGACATGGAAAGCAGATGACTGTTCTGAAACCCTCTGTTTCATCAAGTGATCTTATCTTCTCCCAACTCCTGCCTCACAGGAGCTGTTTTCTGCAGGTATACACACTGTAACTTTTATGACTGAACTCATCACATATTTGAGGTTGCCTTTTACGAGTATAAATTGCTGATAAAAGTAGTTATTGTCTGTTAATTTTTACATCATACCAGTAAATAGGTAGGTATCATTTTCTGGGTTTTTTTTACAGGAGAGGAACAGTTACCTGTATTGTAAACTTAACTACATCTGTCTTAGTCTAATAAAGATACTGACTGCTACGTTATAGTCTCCTATATCCTTTAACAGCTGTTGGGAATTTGGCTTAGGTATACATGCACACTGTAAACCAAAAATATCTTCTCTCCTAAGGGATATAATTTTAATAATTTGGTCAGCAGACATGTGCTGTGTTTTCCTTTTCAGCTGGGATCACAGCTTTCCTTCAGAGCCATTCAAGGGCTGAGTTAGCTGCATAACTATGACACTGATGGTCTCTAGAAAAATTACTAGACTTTTTACTCATGATTGGACTCAGTACTTGGGTTTCACATGAGTTGCAGCTGACTCTGTGCTATGTATATGTAATTCATGGAATGAGTTTGTCTGACATAACTTGTACTACAGTTTTCCAATATATGACAATTGTTAAATAGAGGCAAGATTTTACAAGAAATTTGTTTTGAAATACAGAACTTTACTTATGCTTTCTGCTCATATATGAATGGTTAGCAGATACAGCTAGCCTGGACCTAACATCCAGCAGACCCTTGTTTCTCTGTTTCCCACACTTCATTTTCCCAAGTAGCTTTCCTGAATCGGAAAATTCAGTGAAACAAGATCAAGATGCAGTTTTCTCAGGTATGAGTGACTGGAAAACAAGCACGGACTGGAATGGCTCTGAACACCTTGCTGCAACTGTACTGTTTCACTATAATAGTTCTTTAAAGTGCTTTAGGCTATTACTTGGTAAACATAATTAACTTAATTTCAATAGTTCAAATTGCATTTTAGATGAAAAATGGCCAAGGGAATAGAATCTTGCTCCACTTCTTTCTCCACAGAGAGAAGCATGAGCTAGTACAGGCTGCAAAGCATGCCAAACCTCCTGAAGAGATCTCCAGTTGTTAGGAGAGCTACAAATCACAAACACTCTTAATCACACCAGAGCTGCTGGTGGCTTTTTGCCTCTTCAGCCAGAAGAAAAGCAGTGCTGACAGCACAGATACAGGATTTTCTTCTTTCCCACCTGCTTTCAGACTGCACACTTCAGCTCTGGCTTTCCACCCAGCAAAGAGCGTTTTGCACTCTTTGAGACCAATGTTGAGAGACGCAGATGCTGAACTGAATAGATGTTTGCTCACACTCAGTGTGACTGTCCTTATTTCTTAGTCACCTCCTTCTCCAGCCATATGAAATTAAAATGGAGCATAGCAGTTGCAAACACTTCCAAAGGCTGTCTCATAAAAAGCCTTGCCTGTCCTACTTTATGAGAAATCTTCTTTCATCAGAAGGGTGTTACAGCTGCATAGAAGCTTATATATGTTTTGCCTGACAGGGACGAACAGTTCCAATGCTTGGAAAATGTCCTTTTCATTATAATTCTTTGTATAAAGTCAGTTGGGAGCAGTTTTTTTGCTAAACAACACTCTCTCTCCCTTCCTTAATCTCTTCTGCAAACAGCAGGGTTTGACCAAGGATAACCGCTCGGAGAAATGTGTTGAGTTCTGCTGGGGCAGTTTTTCCTTTGTCAAAGCACAAAGGGAACAGTAACAAGAAGATGACACCAAAATAATTGAATTATGCTAGTTCTGATATTTTCAATGGAGACCTCTGTATTAACGCTTGTTAGAGTCCAAGAAGTGTTGCAGCAGCTTCTACCAGTGTCAGTGTGACTACACTGCTGCTCATGGGGGTTTTTTTTCCTCAGTTTTTCTTGATGGAAACAGTTTATTTTGCTGTGAATGCTAGCTGAGTAGAGGCTACAGTTGCTCTGGAAGGGCAGTGAGAATTCATAACACCAGATATTCTGAAGCTCCCTGCAGTTGCAGTTGTACATGTAGGTCTTCAACAACTACTTGTTACGTATTTAGACACCAGCTTGCTTGCTTTCTGATGCATAGAGGTCAATATCTCAGCTGGTGAAGCTCACGTTTGTAGCCTATGCCACTTGTAAAGAGTGGCTGCAAGCTTAAATGCCAGTGTTCCCAGTAGCATTTAAAGGCTTTGTCTACATTTTTCATTTACTTGTTTTTTCTTTATATTTCCCACAGATGCAGCATCCCATAATATAACCAAAGGGGATGTAATGAGTGTAGACAGATAACAGTATTTTTATTAACTTGTTTAACAGTGCCTGTAGTGGGGAAACTGAAGCATTGATCAGTGCTTTGTGTTAGCCGAGAGCCCCACATGAGTAGTCTTAAAGTGCAGGGGATTTGGCCAGCTGCTTTAGGGAGGACTTCTGATGCTATTTTCCTACAAACTGACATCCATGAGTCAAGAGGAAAAAAGCTGCCTTCCTCCTTCCCTCCCCCACCCCCCCCCTTGTAATCTGCAGTGCCTGAGATCTTTTGGAGAAAGGACATGGTTTAAAAAAATCATAGATTCATGCTTTAATCATGTGCTGAGACATGAGAGAACCCCCAGAACGAGGGAAGACCAGAGCAGTGGTTGTAATATTTTGAAAGGTGAAATACACATTTTTAAACAAAAAACAGAATGTCGTAAGGCTGTTGACAGATATCATAAATACATGTTCTAGGTGAACAAAATTTAACACTGGCCAAACAGTATTTCTGACTGTAAAAGTATCAGGATTTTATACACTACTGTCATGCAGGCTTTGTAACATGGGAAGGAGGGAAAATTCACTTTTCCTGTGGGAAATAGCACTTGCTGCTAACCCTGGCACGGTTTCAGATAATGGACTGCAAAGTCCTGAGACTTGTACTGTAGAAAAGCTTTACACAACCAATATGACAGGTTTTTACAGCTCCCTGTGAGCCTTACATAGCTGAACATTTGATAACTAAAACATTTGGCTTCATAGGCAGGAGAGCTGGAAATAAAGTCAGGTTTTAAATCTTTAAAACATTCCTGACAGTCCTTCTGTAACACATACTTGAAATTTGCAGAATAAATAATGGTGTGGTATAAAGATTCTCTTAGTACCACTTCAGTATGATCTCATAACTCTGTTGATTTTATCCTATAAAAATTTATATCACAGCTATTGTACCACATATTCTATACATATTGTATGGCATGTTATTCTATACAGCATATGTGATAAAATTGTTCTCTCTCTAGTCTGATATGTGTCCTGGATGGTTTCCTAACACACAAGGATTTACAAAACAGATTGTAAATGCGTGTGGGAAACGAGAATAATATATGTAAAACTTTCAGTTGAGAAACTTTATTCTTTTATAAAGGTGAAGAAGGGAGGGATAATAAGAGTGTTAAAATATAGTGGTTTCAGAGTTTGTTCCTTGGCAGAGTTGCTGGACTTTCAAGTTTGGAAAATACACTTCTAAAAAACAATATTTCCATTTCAATTATTTATATGTTGGTTTTGTTTAATCTAGATTTTTTTAATACTATTAGCAAGACTGTAAAACATACTGACATGTAAGTTGCATCAGGCTCCAGACTTCAGTCATTTCAGGGTGAGAAAGATGTTGCTGCTGAAGCAAGCTGATGGCTTACTGCTACTACAGAGGACATCCTTCTCCTTCCACCTCTGCACATCCCCTCTCCTCTTAGATCAGCAGGGGCATGGCCTCTAGCAGCCCCTTGGAGCCAGTTCAGATCAGTGCATGGATGCCTCAGCTGTAGCTGAGGTGGCTTAGTTTGATTCCTGACTGAGGGAAACTGAAGCTGTAGGCAATTCTTTTGAGCTTTTCAGTACAAAAATAGATGTTAAATGAATACCAGTAGCTAAATCAGCGTAGCCTCAAACAGCAAGCGCCTTACTGCCAGCCCTTCTGCCTTTGTGAGATTTCTCAACAGAATCATCTGTGCAATATTATGCAAGGCTAGAATCCTTTTTTTCAAATTGTGTGGTAGGAATGTGGTTTCCAGATTAGTTTAGCAAAGACCAACGTGCAAATACAAATCTGCAGCATTTTAAGCGTAGCCCATCATGATTCTTACAGGGTTACTCATCCCTATACTGACCAAGGTGCCTTTGGCTGAAGGTTTCCAGTCTCATCAGTATAATTAGACATAGTTTGTTCACTGCAGTTCTGGCCCTCCAATTATTCTTTTTCTTTATTTCATTAGAAGATTAGCATAAGGCTACCACATCCCCAAGAGGTAACTGGTCTTGGTGAGCAAGCACAATAGTTTGAGTATGGTGGGTTTCTGTCTCAGGTTTCCAGATTTAATAGACCGAGGTAACATTTTGTGAGGCAGAAAGTGAGTGAGGACAAACATTTAACTGAAAAGCATGACCTTCAACTATACACATGACATTATCTGATAAGGAAAGACCATGTGCTGAAGTGTAGAAACTTCTCTGCCTGGTTGAAATAGTAGAGATGACCTGAAAACAACAATGTGATCTATTGAAGTGACTGGGAATTGTCCATGCAGCTCCCCTGTGGTGTGGCCAACTGCTTCAGCTGCTTTTTTCTACAAGTGTGCCAAAAACAAACCTTTCCCATGAAGTCAGAGCTCCAAGTCTTTCAGATCTTCAGGTTTAGTACAAGCAGTTGTTTTGTGAGTGGTAGTACAAGCACTTGAATTAAAGATTCTCTTAAGTGTTTGTAGATACTTTTGAGTAGAGTTGATTTGTGTTGTGTTAGGAGTACAAAGCTCTTTATTATTAAACCTCACAATTTTTTTTTCTCTGTTACTTGGTAGCACACTTACAAGAGAGGCTGGATGAGTATATTAAGCAGTGGAACGGCCTTGTAAAGGTATTTCGAAATGAGAGGAGAGAAGGTTTAATCCAAGCTAGGAGCATTGGAGCCCAGAAGGCTAAACTTGGACAGGTAGGAGCCAATTCACACACAAGTCTTGTCTTTGCAGAAGTGGACAGTGGGTAGGGGAGGTGAGGTGGTGGTGGCTAAAGAGGATTAATTTAACTCATGTAGGCTTCATCTTTTTGTTTATAATATGAAAGTATTTCAGGGTAAATAAGTTTAATTAAGTCATCGTGGTTTCATATACAGAAATATAAATTGCATTACTTATTTCTTTTGAAGGTTTTGGTTTACCTGGATGCCCATTGTGAGGTGGGAATTAATTGGTATGCGCCACTTATAGCTCCTATATCTAAGGACAGGTAATGTTCTCCTGTTATTTCCAGTGTTTGATCCCTTAGGAAGAAAAAGTCACAGTAACAATCTTCACTTTTCAAACTATAGTCAGTATGTTTTGTATCTATACCAGTGCATATATATATCAAACTATGTCAGTATTCGCTATATAATGATTTTATTTTCTCTCGGCATAAAAGCTATGTAGGGAGGAAGGAAAATAGGCAAACAAATCTCTGGGTAGTTTATTTTAATAGGCATACTGAATATTTTGCTTAGTATAGATTAAATATAAGACAACGCTTGTCTTTTGCAGTGATCTGAGGGACTGTTGTAAAAATGTTCTGTTCTGGCTGAACAAATAAAAGAACTAAACAAAACTATGATTTTGGGTAGAGGAAAAGCAGCACTAAGTGTTTTGATTTAATGGGGATTTGAAGCCACTGTGGTCTCAAGAACTTTATAACTTTCTCCTCTTTGGTCTTGCAATGTGGTCTTATTTGTTTTCTCTGGAGCACTTTGGAGCATTGTCTGTAGTGAACCAAGGCCAGGACTTGCGCCTCTCTCTCCACAAGCCCAGGCGCTTGCTAGGAGTCAAGTGGTGGAAATGCCTGTGCTGTGTGCGTGGGATCTGAGAGAGGTGACAGAGGAGGAGAATCCCAAGTGGCTTCACATCTTTCAGCTGTTGAAACGCTGTTGTTGTTGTGTGCCACTGTGCTCTTAGCTTGTGTGGTCAGGAGGTATGTGTGTTTAGGTAACTATGTGCTTGCTTAAACTCTAACCCATAAGATAACTGCTTAATCCTAAAAAGCCTATATGTTAACCTGTTGTACTGTCAGAACTTTCATGAAGAGGTGGGTTTTGTGTATTTGAAAGAAAGTAACTCAGCCTTTAAAACTATTTGGGTCAAGGTAGTAGAAAGAAAGTGGAAATGCTTGTGTGCTTTCATCAAAGGTGTGTTACTGTTTTGCATGAGAGAGGCTGGTGAGAACAGGCAGCTTTAGAGGCATTCTTCATCACCACCCTCAAAAGCAGTAGTTACAGGAGGACCAGTGATGCCACAGGGCAGTGCTCAGCAGCTTTCTTCCGACTGTGGGTGCAGCACCCTGCTGCTTTTGCCTCAAAGAAGGCACAGAGTTAGTGTTTCTTTTTTCCCACGCTGATTTTTCAGTCTTAAAGGATTTGACTTAAAACGATGGAAATGCTCCAAGTTTAGTCACTGGGAAACTCATTTGGAAAAGCAGGGGAAAATAACAAGATAATGTCTTTTCTTTGGTGAATATTGTATATGAGACAGATCGCAATGAGCAGCATATTGCAAATCAAACAGGAAAAATTCTACTGAAGAATGCTGCTAGGAGAGCACCAGTAATATTTTTTTATCCTGAGAAGTTAGCAGTTGAATAGGACAGAATAGCGAAAATCCATGTTTATACTAGTAAAAGCTAAGAGCTTACCATATGCATTGACAGATAAAATCTGATATGAATAGAAATTATGGGAAATAACAATACTGTGAGAACCCTATGGGCTACTCTGTTGTCTCTTTCAATGCTTTATTAGAAGACCAATGCCAAGAAGTACACGTAAAGGAAAAAGTATTGATAAGTGGATATATTAGCATTTCAGACCTAATTCTTCTGCATTCAGAATCCCTTAAAACAGCCACCTCTTTTTTTTTTTTTTTTATATAAA
>NDXB01020751.1:137277-165008 GCA_002631895.1 Agapornis roseicollis | reverse complement strand
AAAAAAAAAAAAAAAAAAAAAAAAAAAAGAAGAAAGAAAAACACCACCACTTTATCTTCTAAGAAAACTCGAATAATCTTCACAGAAGTCCCACCTTTTCCTTATGGTTTGTAGTGGGGTATGTTTTCTTCCCAGCACGCAGAAACTGGCTAGAAACCTAGCTTAGGAGCTTAGGTTTCTGGATGGCTTTTCAAGATTGGGAGACTGTGGTTCTGCTGGTTTTTATTACTTTCCCCTTCACACTTAACTAATCGTGTTACTACATTTGAAAGCAATCCTCACATCTTCAGAATCTAATGTCTTCTATTGCTCGTATATATGATTTAAACATTGTAAGAACTGATGTTGGTAATTCCCTATCCTCACCCGTGATTGTTCTCTGCTAAAATGGCAACACATGCAAGGAAGTTATGAAGCTTTGATCTGTTTTGTATACAGTATAAATAATACTGTTTTCTGACAAGGCTGTCTACATTGGAACTTTAATATTCTCTTAGAGGGGGATAAACTATTTCAAACGTTGCTGTTGTGTTCTGTGTTTACTATCCAAACAGGTCTTAAAATCCTTTAAACTGTTCCCAGAAACACAGAACACATGTTCTCAGAATGGTTTAAAAGATTACTTTATTTTTAATAATGCTTCCAAGAGTTACAGTGCTTCTTTTAAAAAGAGATATTCCCTGCATCTGTTTATGTCCAGGCTGTATGCATTTTGTTGCAGCAATACCAAGGCAAGTAAGACCAAGTAAAAGTCTTGCTGAAACCATAGCCAGGATTGCTTAGTTTAAAAAGAAAACACACAAACAAACAAAAAAAAAAAAAACCTCAACAGCTTAAAGCACAGAAACAAACTTTTTGTAATGTGAGAATTGCCCCTTCTTTCAGCAATATTGTGCTTATCTCTTCATATCCTATAAAATAAACTACAGAGCTTATGTGGATTTTACTGTGTTCTTTAACACACTTGACAGCACGTTGAAGGCCAAGACTGGAACTTTACCATCTGAGGCCTCTACACTTGCCAAGTCTTTATAGTGCTGAGGAAAACCAAAAAATGCAGGAAAGCCACAGGGCTGTGCTATGCAACATGTTTCTCCCTGCTGTGCTTGCTGTCTTCCAGTCCTTTGAACCCTTGTGATGCAAAAGCATGCTGAAGGCAAATACCCGTAGGAGGGGACATTTAGGAGTAACTGATCAAGTGATTTGGAGAGCATCTGAACTGATAACCATTGTACTTAACTCAGCTGGTGCACCCAGCAGCTCTGTCTTTGTTTTTGCTCTACCCATGCTATGCAATGGGGATGTTAACTCTTTGGGTTACTTTTTCTTAAGCAGATAACCATTGCTGTTAGAAGGAGCACCACTAAGTTAAAAATCTAATGGAATGGAGAGACTGAATAGTACTAAAATGACCTATCTCTCAATAATCTGGTCATGAAGGAGTATTTCATTTGCATTTACTTGGCTCACCAGCGTAATCTGGACTCTTTGATCCTCCTGCTTTCAATACTGCAGATCATCTGAAGTCAGAAAGAATTCACTTTTTCCCCACTAGCTTCTTAATTTCTTTTATTGCCAACTTAGTAGGCACTCCAGCTTGTATCCATTAGGATTTTTATGTACTTATTGATCCTCAGGTGAAAAATGCTTGGTATGTGCACTGGAAATGGATTAACATATCCTACTCGCTGTTTCACTATAAGCAAGCTACCAAAGAATTTTGGGTAGAGCCATTGTGCAAAAATGCTCTAATCCAAACCACAACATCTTGTTGACACATTAAAGCTAGTTAATTGAACCTTGGCATACATGGAGGGATTTGCAAAGCCATTTTAAAAAATATAAATAAACCAAAATGCAAACCTTGCAATCTGAATCCAGGCCTTTCCACTATAATGAAAAATGTCTCGTATGGCAGCAGTAGGAAAAGAGACAGAGGAAGAAAATAGAAAGGTATCATTTAGCTGGAAAAAAAATCTTGCTTGCTAATAGACAGTGTTTCAATGTGGCAGTTGCTCAGAATGTAAACTTAAGTCTGCTATGCAGTGGCATTCTCAAAAGTTTGAACAACTTTCAAGAGAGAAATGTCACATGGATTCTTATCTTTTTTGTTATTATTTTAGTAGAAGCATGCTGGCTGGCTGAATAAATAATTCCAACCAAAATTTGGTGTTTAAGAAAAAATAAACAAATGAAAAAGGCCAAACCAAACCAAAACCACAAGATAATAAAAACTGTGACTTTACTAAAAGTTAAACGGATGTCACTTCAGAAAATAGCTGGAAGCTGATGACAAAGCTTCATGATTTTTCAGTGCATTGCCATTTATCTAATCTTTATTATATGTTAATAGTGATTTGCTTCCTTAATTAATGCTTTCTCTGTGTGTTATCGTATCCTTTTGGCAGAACGGCTTAACACTGTCTTCCTCTTTCAGGTCCCCTGCAATGGCTGGTGGATTGTTTGCCATTGAACGTGATTTCTTCTTTGAACTGGGTCTCTATGATCCAGGCCTTCAGATTTGGGGTGGTGAAAATTTTGAAATTTCTTACAAGGTAACGCCAAGAATGCAAAACTAATTCTGTTTACTCGATCTTTTTTGGTAAATACTTCTGCTTGGAGGTCAGACAGACCTACCTCTGATTTGTACCACCTCTGCCTTGTGAACGTGCTGCCCATAAGGTTTCGTTGTGAGGAGATGTTGTGGCAGAAGTGCGTCCCCTCAGTGTTTCCCTGTGGGCTTTGGGGCAGAAGTGTTCAGAGAGGTGGCCTGGTGCTGAGACCCAAATGCTGAGTAATCTAGATTTTGTTAATGGCTTGGGATCACAGATGCCCTGAAATGTCTAATCTGAAACCGGACTGGCAAATCTGTAGATTTGACTACATGAGTGCTCTCATGATGAGTATAGAAAAATGTCATTTTTGATTGATTATAGAGAACAAGTAATACTCCGTTTATGCATAGATGCCTGTAAAATATATAGTGATGCAGCAAGAAGTAATCTGCCCTGCTTTCCTTCTCCCTGCCATTTTTTATGGGCAAAAAATGATCTCATATACTTTTCAAAATTTCAAGAACTTCTTTACAAGAGATGTCTTCACAATTGAAATGCTAACTGCATAATTCATAATCACTGAAGAAGAGTTTATTTTCACTCCTAGGCATATGTATGCTCTTCAGTTAGCAGGAAACGTAAGATGGTAATCATCAGCTTCAATATTCATAATGACACAAGTGGCAGACAGCAGGAATCTGTCCCAATTAACAAACAAAAGTGGAGACATTTAGTATCTTCAGTAGCTATCTGTGAAATCGTAGCTGAATTTTACTGAAAGTACATTCAGAGCTCCTCTAGTTACTCTTGCTCATCATGATTTTGAGGAATGCTCTGAGTGCACTTGCTCAGCTGTAAATCCATATGCAAAAGGTAGTTATTGAGAATATTACACATACAGGGTCTTTATCCTTCTAATTCTCCATCTTGCTTAGAGCTAAATCATGATTGAAAATGCATACAGTAGCTTTGTAATTGAAGTGGTGATTATGTAGAGACCTCCAAATTGATTTCGTGTTGATCATAACCAGTCTTTAGGAGAACTAAACAGTATTTACCAGTCTTGCATGCTGACTCCTAGATAGCAAATATAGTGGCCTTGCATATCTGAATTGGGGTTTTTTTGTGAACCTTAAGAAAACTAATATGGTGATGTAATAAAGGAAGTAAACTATTCTGCCCATCTTTCATAACACTCTGCTAAGTCATATTTTTTAATCTGAAATTTGGAATAATTTGGAAAATCCCCAAAGTTATCTCAAATTTGGATTTAGTGCTACATTTCAAACTTGTCAAAACTATGAGTAACTGAATTCAGGTTTCAGTGTGTTTTCTTTTCCTCATGATTATCCAAGAGCATGTGGGAGGGAGGGAATTTCAGAATAGTAATATGCTTCACCCGTATTTTATTTTCAGCTACTATAGTTAAAGAAAAATCTGCTTGTACTTGGGTTACCAAAGACATCCTTATCTCCTACTAGCCTTTCTTAAGAAAGACCTAAACGTGATGGGCATCTAACCAAAACCCATCTCAGTGATGGTATGTGAATTGCTTTAATAAAATCAAAATATTACTAATTCTGTTATTATAAAAATTACCCAGTTCCAGATTTGGTTCATTTATTACTGTTGTTCTAACATAGCAATGGAATGAGATGGCAAGCTTTTAAAAAGCTTTTTAAAAAGTAATTTAACTGAGTAATTTTGTGGCTAAGTTGAAGATGCATTCAGTGCAGCCTTTCATTTCAGAGACCAGTTATGTTTATGCTTACATCTGAAGCAAAAATATTTAAATATATCATAGAGTTAGCATGGTATGGTATTTCTTCCATCATTTATTTCTTTCTTCCATAATTTATTACTTATCTGTCTGTCTTGAATTCACACAACCACAGAATTGTTAGGGTTGGAAAGGACCTCTAGAGACTGTCTCGTCCAAACCCCATTCTTGTGCATATATATATATATATATATATATTAATAATACCTTTGCTTTAACTTGTAGATCTGGCAGTGTGGGGGAAAAATGTTGTTTGTTCCCTGTTCTCGTGTTGGACACATCTACCGTCTCCAGGGTTGGCAAGGAAATCCTCCTCCTGTGTACGTTGGGTCTTCTCCTACATTAAAGGTACTATTTGGCTGCAACCTTGAAGGTGGTTTTTGATTTTAGATAACAACAGCTATTTAAATTATCAGCAGCAATTTAGAAAGCACTTCATCCAAAGCTATTTAGTATCTAAAGCTGAGATGGCCTTCCCTGTGGAAGAGAAACTTTGTGCCAATTCTGCTGCTTTTTGTAGTTTTGTTCAATTTATGCTGGATGTAGATTAAAGGAAAACTTGTAATAGTTTGTGCCATCAGTCAGATCTAATAAGACTGTTTTAACACCAGATCATTTATACTAGAAGAACTGTACAAAGTGAGGTGTGCATCTAGAACAGCTACAGGTTATACTGAGATAAGAGCCATCAAAGAAACTGAGAAGAAAGATGTGAGGGGGAGGCTTGTTCACCAGGCAAGCTGTCCATTTTTCCCCCTTGTCCAAGCAGCAATAAACTACTTAGGAAGGTAAAATCTCCTTGATGTGTCACAGCTGACCCATTTAAGACTTAATTTTTTCACACCTAGTAGACTAATGCATCATTCTCTATATTAAAACTGAAGAAGGTGAATAGAAACTCTGAATTGCAGTTCTGATGCAATCTGCTGAAGATCACAAACCATTGGTACTCTATAGTAACTTCATGCTGTTACTTTTTAAGGGAGAAATACTCAGATTTCTGAAATTAGCATGCAGTTGACCTGTTGTGTGTGCTTGTTCTTGACAGAACTATGTCAGAGTTGTAGAAGTGTGGTGGGACGAATACAAAGACTACTTCTATGCCAGTCGGCCCGAAACAAAAGCACTACCCTATGGAGATATATCTGAGCTGAAAAAATTCCGTGAAGATCACAACTGCAAAAGTTTTAAGTGGTTTATGGAAGAAATAGCATATGATATAACTTCATATTATCCTTTGCCACCTAAAAATGTGGACTGGGGAGAGGTAAGTACAGCATATAACCTGTATTTATTTTAGGACCTAAAAAAATGGGACTTCAAAAGGAACTGATTGTTACCTGGCAGCAACCTGAGAACAGTTTCTTCGATTACAGCTGTACTAAGGTCTACAATACTAACCAGAGAACTGTAGAAATATAACCCTAGGAAAAAAAATATATACACTCTAAGAGGTGTGAATTTTTTTTAATTAGCTCCATAGGTCGTCGAAGGATGATTTTATCTCTAGCCCTGTCTTCAGTTATGTCTAAAGCTCTTTTTCCCGTAATTGAATATTAGGGGGTTTTAAAAGAAGAAATGTGAATCCTGAGCATGTAGGAGAATAGCAATAGCTGAAGTTAAAAAGGTGATAATCTTTTTCTGTAAAGGCCTAGAGAATAGATCATTTAATCCAGGAGGAGTACATTTCACCTACATTTGCCAGCCTGAGATGTACTCACACAGTTAAAGCCCCAGTAAATCACTTATCTGCATATAATGATTTGATGCCATTCCTTAACAGTCATTTCCAGCATTAGCGTAGAGTGTATAATTCTCAATAAATTAAGAATGTGGTTGCAAATTTGTTATTTTCACATGGTTCACAGAGAGAGACAGCATGTAGCCAGGGGTGTGCAGGACACCTCACTGATCCTCACTTGTTTCCTTCTGGCTTTTAGCCCACACCTTTAGGAGCTCTTTACTGCAGGTCTCCTGTCTGCTTTCAGATCTATTTATTTATTTATTTATTTTTACCTTTTCAGTTATAACTTCAAAAGAGCATTGGAAAGCACAGATATGTGCTCTTTCCCGTGGCCAAGAAAGTGTCATCTTTAATTTCCCTGAGGAGTTAGTGATACAGAGCATGTGCATGGTGGAATAGGGTACAAATAGTGTCGTATCTGAGGAACCAGGTGAACAATGACACCTTTATTTCTTGCCTAAAAGCTAGCACAAACTATCAGATACTAGATTAGCCTTAGACCTCCCTTTGAATCCACATAAAGGTTTAGGAAGGTGTATTATATGTTACTGCTCACTGAGGCATAAGTATCTGAAGAGAATAAAATAATAATGGCCACCTTGTGAGAAATTGTCCCTAATAAAAGTGAGCAGCTCTGGTAAAGCAACAGGAAAGTCAAAGATCACAGACTTCTCTGAAGTTTTCTTCAGCTCTTCTTCACTGGCTGCTAGTTATCCTACATCTGAGAAATCCCCCCCTGTTTGTAACACCACACTAATTGCATTTCCAAACTGCCTGGAATGGAAGTGTGGTGTTCATCTTCTCTAACCCTTTCTCTGGGAGTCAGGTCTAAGCTTAGTCTTCCGGACCTTCGTCTACAGAAAAAAGAGGCTCTGGCAAAGAAAATAGGTCTGGAAATAATGTTAATTTGTGCCATAAACTCTTTGTAAAGCTGTTGGTTGGCCCTTTTGAGAAAGGATTGGACTAATCAGCAATTGAGGCATGCTTTTTGACAGGACTTTTGTTCTATGTCCTGTGCCTGTGCCTGCCCCTCATCAATTTTATCTCTTTTTCTACTGTGTAATTGCTGCTGCAGAAGGTACATCTGAGCAGCTGGGTCAGTAGGCTGTGCCTGGCTGCAGTTAATAACTGCCATGCATAACTCCTCTGCATCCTGTTTCTCTCATCCGCAAGATGAGAGCAACTTAGCTGAGCTCCTGCTTTATTTATGATGACCTGTGAGACTGAACATGCTTTGATAGGGGGTTGAATAAATTAAAATAATTGAAAGTCCTACATCTCAGTGTCATTAACTTGGAACTGAGCTTTACAACTCTAGCTGTATCAGTGTACTCTAACTCACATAGGAGCCTGCAAATTAGTACAGACACCTTGAAGCTCCATCTCTCAGAACAGTTAGCATAAGTATTTAAACTTCATACACAGCTTTGTCTCATATTTCTCTGTCACATATCTGTTTCTAGTTTGAAAGATAAGTGAGAATTTCCTGAACTCCTTCATGCTTATTTTTAACTCGAGACTAACTTAGAGTGCAAAACCTCTTTCCAGATTAGAGGCTTTGAAACTGCTTACTGCATTGATAGCATGGGGCACACCAACGGTGGCTTTGTTGAGCTTGGGCCATGCCACAGGATGGGAGGAAATCAGGTAAGAAGCTTGGAAGCAAGCCTGAAGGTGAATCACTTGCTGTGGATAATAACAGGCCAATTTTCTGTTCAGCCTGTACATAAAGTCACTTAGATGCCAGCTTCAGAGGTGGGAGTTGGGGACTTTCCTTAAGAATACTGACACTGATAAAATACGTGAATCTGAAAATAAAATTATAAACACAAACAGTATCAAACTGAAGGCAAATTCATAATCTCTTAGTGAAACAGGTACCTGAGGAAGTAAGATCTGTACTGTTTTACAGCGACCATATCACTGCATTAGAATAACTGCAGCTCCTGCCATTGCTGCTGATTCATCATTTATCTTCACTTAATAATTAATCACTCAGGAAACAATTCCCTTACTCACTTTGGCTCAATTATTTCACAAAGTTGGTTTGCTCTAATGGAGGTATAAAACACTTTTGTGCAGTAGGTCATCTTCCACCACAGGAGACAAGAAATTGAATACAAATATGTGTCTGCTTCATTTACAGATTAATTGGCAGAATGTAACTGCTAATTGATGTTTGCAATCCAAGCTGCTATCGTGTTTGACCTGTATCTTCACAAACCTACCCACACTACCACAAAAACATGCTGTTCTGTCTTAACATCCCTTTTTTCAGTTGGAATTTTTTTCATAATTCAAAGTCCTTATTTATGTTGATGTAGACTTGAACCTGGCAAGTTTTGTCACAGCAGTCATGAAATCACATGCAGAATGATGCTTTTAAAAAATCATATTTGGGTTAGCTCTTGGTAGTCCCTGGAAATATCTCTTTGATATTTAATGAAAAAGTTCCCTAAACTACTACTTCTTTATATGTTACCCCCAAAAACCCTGTAACAATGATTTCATAAGGGGTAGCTAGGATAATCTTTCTTTATCTGGATGCATTAGTTTGATCGCCTCCATGAGTAAAATGCCATTCAAATGAAATTACCATACAGCACCTAAGACTTGCTACCAGACTTTCAGAAAGACAGTGGATTGTTTGACTGTCAAATCATACAAAGCTTTTTAATTGAACACTTTCAGAAGCCTCCCAAATAGGAATCTCTTTATTTTTATCATTTTTGTCTTGCTAGGTAAGTTTCTTACTTTTCTAAATCTGAGAGGAAAGTTGAAATTGTGTGCTGTGACAGTAAAAGTGCATTACACCATGTAAAGTTAAGAACCCTCCTGAAAGTTAGGTGTAATGACAGCAGAGAATGTTTTGGATGATGAAATTTAGCTGGTATTTTCAGTGTTTCTAAAATACTCATCATTTTGAGTCAGCCGTTTAAAAGATGGCCTTTCTTTTTCCTTCCTGTTAGCTTTTCCGAATCAATGAAGCTAATCAACTCATGCAGTACGATCAGTGCCTAACTAAAGGACCAGATGGATCCAAAATTATGATTACACACTGTAATCAGAATGAATACAAGGATTGGCAATACTTCAAGGTATGTAACAGATACATAGCAGAAAAGAAATTATAATTTGCATCCTGGTTTTTGTTGGTTGTTTTGTTTTGTTTTGGGTTTTTTTCTACCTCTTTATTATTTACATGTATCTGAAACTAAAGTTCTATGACATGGTTAACTGAACCAAGTAAATTGTTAACTGGACATTGTTAACTCAGAAAATCCATGTTTTCTGGGAAAGCTTCATCTAGGAAAAGATGCTTTTCCTAGTGGTTCTAGTTGCTGGTTTCTGTAGCAGAATCTTTAAGAAGAGTCTCATGAGGCTACATCTGCTGCCACAGGTTATGTTAGGAGTTAGCACTTGCCTCAGAGGAAGTAAAGAGGATGTCCGCTAACAATGACAGAGTTTCTAAAAGGTTTTAGTGTCACCACCCTCTTTGCTTCTATGCTTTCTGTCAAGAAAGTTTCTTTATCTAATGTATACTGTGAGAAGATTGCTTCAATTCTGGGTGCATTTAGCAGCTAGGTTCAATATTAAATCTAATTTTAGGAAGTCTATATTGAAGTGTTGCTCTGTTTATAGACAGATCTCTTCAAGCCTACATAGAAATAGGCAAACATATCATTACTCTTTGCCTTTTTGTGTTGTTTTTGCCATCTTCAGTATTTCTTTTTCCTGTTCATCAGCCATTCTCTAATAACATAGAATCATAGATTAGTTAGGGTTGGAAAGGACCTTAAGATCATCTAGTTCCAACCCCCCTGCCATAATAAGCAGGGACACCTCACACTAAACCTTGCCACCCAAGGCTTCGTCCAACCTGGCCTTGAACACTGCCAGGGATGGAGCACTCACAACTTCCTTGGGAAACCCATTCCAGCGCCTCACCACCCTAACAGGAAAGGATTTCTTCCTTATGTCCAATCTAAACCTCTCCTGTTTCAGTTTGAATCCATTACCCCTTGTCCTGTCACTACAGTCCCTAACGAAGAGCCCCTCCCCAGCATCCCTATAAGCCCCCTTCATGCTCTGTGGTGAGTTCTGGGTGTGACACCGTTATAATGCTATTGCAAAATATGAATTAATAAAGACTTGGAATGTTGGCTGATGGACATGAGAGGGTTGCTACAGTCTATTTAGTCACTACATTTATAAGTCCTCTATTACTACTTGTCTAAATAAATGTCGAAGCTTCTATTTCTGCTTGCTTCTTTAGAAAAGGAAAGTGAATACTCTTTAAGTGTGACATTATCCTTGGATATAACCACACATAACTTGGTTCTGTCTAAGAAACTATCCTGAGTCAATTTTTCTTCAGTCTACCTAGCATGTTGCATATTAATTAGTTCATTAGCTGGTTATCTAGATTGTGTTTGTCTGAAAGATGCAGGCAGTCGAGTGCAGTGAAATCTGTTTATTATTCTTTAAGCCGCTCCACCTCTTCTGCTCTTTACATAGGTAATCAATGTAAAGAGGAAATATCAAGCACAGTAATTTCCACACAGCTTTCTTGTGCCATATAGACAGACAAAATTCTTTAGACCTGAAACTTAAAAATTGATAAGAAGTGTTTCAGTCCCTGCAACTTCTGCTTTAATTTTCTAATAATATTTAGCACTTGTTAACTCTCCAGCCATTCTAGTGTGTCCCAGCATGTTACTTGGCTCTTCTCTAAGCATTTCGTTTATGCAAGAAGATCCATTTCCTCCACACTGGTAGTGAGTTGTGTAATTGTTTGCTTATTACCGCAAGTTATAAGGAAGCCCAGTAGGCATGGTCTGGGCTGTAGAACAAAACACAGACTGGCTTCCAGAAGACAAAAAAGAAAGGTGGGGGTAAGAGCAAAAGGACCACCAAGGGTGTGTAACCAAGCAAATACTAGAAATTTGGCACTCTCTGCTCTGCAGTACAGAGGGTATGACCCTTTCTTCTAATGAGGAGCGCGTAAGGAATGAAATGGTTATGAACTGCTGAAAAATGTTGCAGCCTCCCATAGGAGAAAGCTGCCATGCAATTTTATCTGGCTGGTCAGTCAGTTGTTTCTGGAATGAATATTTGCATGCCAGTTTGGTGAGTGTAACCTCTGTATGGCTTCAGCATTGAGCAGCAGCAGAGCTTCAGTGCCCACAAGCAAACATCCAGAACAGAGCTGGTGGTAGCCTGCCTATTGTTTTTGTTCAGGCACCTGCTTACCTCTCCAAGTAGAGGATCCCCATGTCTGGCCACACAGCAGAAGCAGGGATCAAGCTGAACCAATGTTTGGACATGAACATGTGTGTGGGAGTGATGGGGGAGAGGGTCCCTATGCCAAGGTGCACAGGGCAGGGCCATGCAGCACCAGCCTGGCAGGAGTGCCTACAGTTTTCTTCTGCTCCAGTGCTCTCCACACTAGATACAAGTCAGTGAGTCTGCCTGCATCTGGTGCAGGGGGTCAGCAAGCAGAAGAGGAGCTGCAGGCTGCTCTGCAAATGCATGACTTGAGCATGGCAGCGCAGAGGGTGTGGAAGGAGCCAAGTGTGCAAGTCTCAGCCTGAGTGTGCTGGGCGCAATAGGTCTGCAGTTTCTTAGGCAGCATCCTCTTGCTTTGGAGGCTGGACTTGCTCTCAAACCCTTTCCTCTTCCTTCTACCAGCCACGCAGGGAGCAAAGTTAGTGCTTTTTCTCTCCAGTGTGGTTAAAGCTGATGTGCAGTTGTTTTATGTGAAGGGCTAATCAAAGGAAGATCTGCCCAGTGAAGTCAGTTCTCATAGAGCTGTCCTCAAGTGTCAATCTTTTGGTTTGGTTACAGTATGGATGAAAAGGCTGGAAATATTTCAGGCACAGTTCCCCTTATTTTCTTAGCAGTTTGTTGCCAAAGAGAAATGTGAAGTGTCTCAGGTAGGCCTACATGTGTCCAACATTTAGTAATACAAAGGCTGTGAAAGTCTGGGTTAAATAAACAGTAAAATGTGTATAGGACTGATCTATTCTGGGACCCTGAAACCTGATTTTGTAAATAGCTATACTAAAGTTAAGAAGAAAAGAACCAAACTCACATATTCCTGATGGTTTTGTTTTCCAGAATCTGCACAGATTTACTCATATTCCATCGGGGAAGTGCTTGGATCGCTCTGAAGTCCTCCATCAAGTTTTCATTTCAGAGTGTGACTCCAGTAAAGCAACACAAAAATGGGAAATGAACAACATCCTTAGTGTGTAGAGAGATGAAACCTACCTACTGACACATTAATTTGTACAGGACTCAAAATAGCCTGAAAACTGCTGCAATTGTTAACTTTGTACAGCTGCGAGCCTCCTGGGTTGGATGAAGGACATAGAGGAGCTGTGATTATTACAATAACATTATCATCCGCAGTTAATGTTTACAAAACTGCTTTACCTTAAACTCTGTAGATGTTTACATCTTTTTCTTTCAAGATGTTGGTAAATTAATGTGCTGTTAGCTATGGTTTCATAGGAACATAGCTAAAGGCGTTGTTGTCTTCTTTGGGATTACACTCAGGGGTCTGAAGGCAGTTTTTTTACACACACTTGAAAAGGTTGGAGTAACCAGATTTTCATAGAACTTGGTGATTATCAACCTGTTGTATATTTTTATTTAATTTTACATCCTACTAAGCACTGCCACAGGTTAGAAGCCAGGGTGGCCTTCTCTCACAGTCATGCTGCTTTTTTGGAAGGTGAATTTCAACATATTTAGTGCCTCTTTCATTTCTCTCTTTCACAAGAAAAGCATTTGTTGGAAATTAAACAATGGATTTTTCTGAGCTGTCACCAAGGGTAGGGACCAAGCATACTACCCTGTGTCATTACTGTGTGATCAAAGACAAATTTCTATTGCCAGTTTGGCTGCTCTGCTTCAACTGGACACTTTGTACGGTGCGAAGAAGAGCTTAATGTCATGTTTAGTGCTAATGTGGTACATTTTGTTGGAAGTCAGCACACTCGCGATTCCAGTTCAGAATTTTTAAGCACTAACTTGCTTGTTTAAACCATGCCTTACATTAAAAAATATTATTAAAAACCAAGGAAATAAAGCTGCACAATTATGTAAAATTTAGAAAGAATCCAATACTTCATTTGATTTGTTGTTTTAAATGGAAATCACTTAGAGGTGGACTAAAACTTTGAATTAGGAAAAAGCATCCCGCATCTTAACACAGCTGTGTAGTTCTTTACGAGGACATCTGTCAACTAGTTTGGATGCCAGATTTAGATTTGAAAAGAGAAATGGAAATCCTGAAACCACGTTTGTTCATACTAATTTTGTTCTTCTTTTGGAAGAATGGAAGTCATTGGAAACTTCTCCTGAGGGACTACAAACACAAAATACAACCATTTGGTGCTATAGTGTACAGAATAGAATGTGAAGAAGTTTCTAAAAATGCTCTGGAAAGGAGCTGATGCAAACACCCTTAGGAGTATAAATATTTACTCTGAATGAGCAGAGAGGTGGAGGAGAAATGACTTATCCTCACTTCCCTTATTCCAGATTTTATGACTTAAATGTTGACATCAGTGTACTGATTTCATAAGTCATGCCTAGAACGTGTCACACTATTAAATATGACGAAAAACTTCCCTGAAGTCTAGAATAGCATTGCATGCAGCTTCCATTGGTGTTAAGAAGGGTTATGTATCATATTTGGTGACAGATTTTGATCATTATAGGGCTGTCTGCACTGATCTATTACTTTGGGATCTTTCCTAGTTTCTTTAAACTTCTCATCTGTCCTTTCAGAGCTATGATAAAATAGAAAATAAAGGAGGAAGAAACTGGAAAAAAAAAAAGGAAAATAAGGGGGTGTGCTGGTACTTGTTCCTTGTGTGTATGAAAACTGACTCCATTTTTGTGTATTGGGTAGATTAATTTAATCATACAACTATGCATAAGAGAAAGAATGGTGGCACATAAATTGTGCAGGTGTGCATTTTAAATGGGTATTTTGTGCAATTCATTGAAAGCTGATGCTGTATGTGAATATGAATCTGTATGTGAGACTGAAACCTTACAAAACACGAGATCATAAGAAGCTGTTGCTGTAATGACTTTTTCCTACTATAGCAGGCTTGGAAAAAAATAATTCCCATGTTCTTGCTTTGTAAGTTGATAATATCACTATGCATTTCTACATATTTTATAAATTTGATTTATGCAGATTTTTGATACACTGTATGTTTCTGTAGAAATTGTATAAATCTTTAAAAAATTTATTAGGGATAAATCGGGGAAACCTATGTATATCTTACCTATGGGCTGCTTGTTTTTTAGGTGAAGTAAATAAAAGATTTGGATTTTTGGGTTTACTATACTTTTACAGAGTAAAACTGGTTATTACCTTTATGGAAACCCCATATTTCAAAATTTAGACAACTTTGATGTTACAAACTTACAGATATTTAAAGTGTTTTATTTTAATTTTTATCTAGGCACCTTCTGTCACATCTGTGGGGACTCCGGTTTTTTTCCAGTGAAATGAAAAATTAAATTCCCACTGAGAGTTGCTGCATTTGGATTTTTGTATCACCTGCCCTGATCTGATTAGATAGATTTAATATGCTCATAGCAAATGAAATTGATCTCTAATGTAGAACCGAAGATCAGGACTAGTTGGTAATGTTCTGACTCTGTGTTTTAACTTGGTCTGTTTCTGTTTCCACCAGCAACCATGTTTCAATCAAGCATACTTTGTTGGGGTTTTTTTTTGCCCTGTAAAGGTTTCCTAGCAAAAGAGTAAGTAATTAAATTGGGGCAAGTTCTGGCCTAAGAATAAACCTAAATGCTAAAATCTACAGCACTTTTTTTACATACGATATTCTTGTTTCCCAGCCATGTCTGTCAGTGCACTATTGCGTATTCACATTTCTAAAGACTCCTTTGGCAAAACCCTGGGGATATAGTAGCAGCCAGTCTATGTAAGGAATATCCTTTTATGTACAGAAGTAGGGACTGATAGGAAGGGAGGGGACATCCTTCTTCATTACCATTCCTAGAACCAGGAAAACCAACAAAACCCTTTGGGCAATACCAGAGATACTGTCCCCATTGATGGCATCCTAGAATCGATTCTTTCCCTAATGCCAGTCAGTCTCCTTTACTATCTGCTTCTTCCCCATCATCTGCCTCCAAGTCACAGTCCCTAAAGCCAAAAGTTAACAACTTAGTGCTCTGAAACTAGACCAAGAAGCCTGGGATCTACTACACAATGTCAGGGATGTAAAAGAATTATGCTTCTGTCTGATCTGTGAGACTTTTCACAAGAAAAGAAAAAAATATACCTCTGCCTATAAAACCAGAAAGGGTGCTTTGGCAGATTTTGCTGTACATCAAGTGCAATTTCCTCTTTAGGTTAAAAAAGATCAAGTTGTGCAAGGTCTGTGAAGGCATGGGAATAAGGAGGGGAATTTCAGACAGTGCAGAAGAAATTACCTAAATCATTGAACACAAACTGGATTGTTTTTGTAAAAGCATTAATTGTTTGTTCCCTGCTGGTGAGCTTAGATCCATTAGTTGTAACAGGTAAAAAGAAACAACCTGGGAAAAACAAATTAGCTGTGTTTCTGTTTCTTGTTGACTTGGCCTGCATGCCTCCTCTGAACTCCTGTAGTTGTGCGCCTTGGCTGGCACTATACAGGAGGACTCTACATAGAATGAGTCTAGTTAGAAAAAGCGATAGGCTATCAAAATATGTTGCCTCCCTTCAGGTTTAAAGAACAAAAATTACACAAACTGTGAGTGACCCCTGAAGTCTGAAGCCACTCTGGCCCTCCTTGCACTGTGGGGAGCCTCTGGCCATCTTCTCTCACACGCTGCTGCCACGGGCGTGTGCATTGGGCATGCTGCCTTGCTCATTGTGCCCGCAGCTGCACTAGCTGGTGTGGAGCACAGCAGAAGTGGGAATAAGTGTTTGTGTGGATTATACATCTCATTAACCCAGTTAATGGTGAGTAACCTTTGGGTTTTAACTCTTAAAAACATCCGTTCTTTACACTGGGAAACAGATTAATTATTCCCCATTACCATGTAAGATGGGTCCTCATAAAAGAAGAAACAAGCTGTCTGCACAACTCATAGTTTTTTTTTTTCTATGTTGCACTGCTCTCTGGCTGTTCTGAACAGTGGCAAGACAGAGACTCTTCAACAAAATAGTGGCATAGCTTATGGTGCGAAAGACCGTAACTGACTGGTTGCTCCTTAACAGGTTGACAAAGGTAACAAGGATCCAAGCATGTAAACAGGAATTACAGCTGTTCAAACACCCAGGTAAAGAGGCATGTTTGCATGTTAGAAGATATCTTTTCCCAATAATATGCTTACTGAAAAGAAATTTGATTGCTTTAGGGACAAGAACCATGTCTAATTCAAGGTGGAGTGCAAGCAGAGCAGGGCTGAGGGCTAGCTAGGTCCCACAGGTCTCATGGATGCAGTCATTCAGTGTGAACACAGTGGGCTGCCAGTTCAAATAACTCAGGGGTGTTTCTTCTGCAAGAGTAATGTCTCCTGCACAAGAATAACGTTTCCTGCACAAGAAAGGAGCAGAAAGGTGAGAGAAACAGCGTAGCACTAGCTCACAATAAAACCAGAACAGAACAAGCTAATGCCCAAGATGTGCATAATGGCAACAGCAGCCCTCTGGCTGAGGATCCCAGAGCTCCTGAAAGGGGAAGGGAAAATTAACAGAGAGACTATACTTCAGTTTCCTGGAAAGGGCTGCTGGTGGCAGTGTGTGTCAGTCAAAAAAGGCAGCATGCCCAGACAGTTAAAATAGTCTTAGCCCTGCTTTGAATAGGCTTTCTGAATCACTCGGAGGCACTAGAGTGGAAATTGAAAACAAAACACAGCCTTTTCCGTTGGAAGTTTGGAAGGGTTTCCGCAGGAAAATAGTGTAGCCCCTTGTAGAACAAGCCATGTTATTAAAGGGTGGTGGATCTTTGAGTGTAAAGCACTCTGGGTCTTCTGTGGGTACTTGCATGTTCTCTGAGATACAGCACTGGCACTTACAGATAACAGCTGGTCCAGAGCCATGGAGACTGGTACCTGCACTTCTGAGGGCTGTTGGGTGAAAATGTGCCCTCTATGAACCATGCTTTCCACACATCTCTTCCCACTGGAGAAGCACCCTGTTATTCTGTGGTACACTCAGGAGGCCCCATGCACTGCTGTCTTGATAGCTTGAGTCCACAGGATGGCTACTCCCCCTTGCCAGAGTCCCCAGGGCCATCATAGCTGCACAACAGGTAGCCACAATTGCATTTTCATATCTTTATTTTTGAGCAGCACAAACAATGAACAAAAGTAGAACTGGATGAGAGTAGAACCCTTCTGGAGAATTCTTGTGGGTTCATAGGAAGGGAGGTTTAAAAATTGCTGACCTGGAGAAAAAGCACACCAAGTTCTAGAAGTGTTTCTGGTTCTACTGCTATTTCAATTGCACTGAGGAATGCCCTGATGTCCTGCCTGTCCTGAAGATGTCAAGGAAACTCTAATAACAGAGCTGATCAGCCTAGCAATGGATGGGAAAGCTGCCTGTCTTGCTGTCTGGGAGTCAAGGTAAGATGGTGCGGGGTGTTGCTGAAGAAAACAATTCTGTAACCTTATAGCTGAATGGGATCTGGTTACTGCTGGTATTAGAGCAATTGGGGATGAAGTAATGTTGAACTTGGCCATTCCCAGCTGAAGATAGAAACCATTCCTTCTTGGTTCTTCTGCCTATTATAGTATCCTATTATCTTCCATGTGATGATTATGAGGGGAGTGGAGTCCATGCTCAGAAATATCAGAACCCTTTGTCTAATGGATAAAGCTGAAAAAAACCCCTGACTTAGGATAAGAACTGAGCTTAACATAAGGATACTTGTCCAGCATTGTTCCTACTTCTGGCAGTATACAACTCAAGCACCTTCTGAGCTAGACATGGTGTTTTCTATTTGATAGCTCAGAATTTGTCCAACTGCTGATTGAATCTAGGCAGGCTTCGGTCATCTGTCAGATCTGATTATGCAGAAAGTTTCAAGGTTTGTGAAGAGGCACGCTGGCTCTGCAGTCCACTCCTCTGCTGAGACAAATCAGGGAGCTATAGCAAAAATATGAAGGCTTGCTAAAGGTCTTCGTTCTCAAAGCAGTGTTTAATGCTAGGTCAGTGCTGGGTCCAGCCAGCCAGGAACTGGCTTCAAGGTGGCAGCACTGACAATAACATCATCACAGCATGTTTTGCAAAGGGTCTTTTAGAAGGATGTGGTATTGGACACAAAAACACCATCTCTTTAGCTCTGTTTGAAGAACTGATTTATGGGTACAAATTTTACCATTAGCTGTTTGGGCCAGAAAACATTGAGAATAACCATACAACTTCTAGGTGGAGCATCAGATATGCTGGCTGCAAACATTTTCCTGAATATATAGATTATAATATATAATTAATATAATATAATATAATATAATATAATATAATATAATATAATATATAATAATATTCCGTCCTGGAACATCAAGACCCTCTCCAACACTAAGGCAAGCTGGATAGTTTATCTCAGGATATCAGGATAGTCAGAGCAAAGTACAGATTCACTCACTAATTGGTGCTGGCCTGTGACAATTACTTAATTGCAGTGATGAAGAGAAATTTGCATAGGCAGTCAAATTTATAACAGGGTAGATCTGAATCTCGTGCACATCCCGTAACAGTCAGCAGACTTAATGCATCCCTCAAGGGCTGCGTGCATTGGAGAATGCAGCCATGAGCTCAACATCTGGGCTCCGTTATGGGATTCTTGACACTGGATTCAAATGGGATCATGGAAAAGCAGACGGAGCTATGATGCAGTGCATACAAGAGGCCCAGCAATTTTGGAAATGCAAGGGTTGCTGGCAAAAAACTTATCTGTTTCAAGATGTGGAAAGAAATACAAGCCAAAATGAGAAAACAAACAAGAATAAATATACACTAAGGATGGTAAGGCAGGTGTAGCAAGAACAGTGACAGACACCACCACAGCAAATAATCCATCACTGAGCAGTATGTACTGGATTACTTACCAGTGTTACATACAAGATGCCTATGATACACTTACAAAACAGTTCAATAGATCACAAGCTAAAGATAAAACTCCAATTCCATTTTTTTCTGATTTTCTCTCCACACCCGCTTGCAATTTCTCTTGTGTTTTTTGAGCTCTAAAGACTGTATATGCTGCAGTAAGTTCTCTGCTCTGTAGCTGTTCTAAATATATTTACAGTTCTTCAAACCATAGGTTTTACTTTGGGAAAATAAGAACAACTTTGTAAATAGGCTTTGTCCTAAGCTGGTCTAAATAAAATTAATCTTTACATTCCTTTAGGAAGATGGTAAGGAAATACTAAATACTTCTTTGCCCTTAACTCTTTCCCTAGTAATGCCTAACAAATGCTAGATATTTGGGTTTCTAGCAACCACCTACTATGTCTTCACAGAATCACCTATTACAGGCTCAGCATCTCCTCCAGACTAACGTAACGTAGTTTATTGTCCACCCACATTACCCATGACATAAATGTTAGGCCTGCTTTTTCCCCTTCCCATGTGTTGGAGAAGCACATATTAATGTATAATATGCTTCATATTAACACCGTATTTCACCTGCTGGTTTTATTATCCTGTCACTTCAGGCTGCAGGCTGGTTTTGCAGTTCTCTGCTGTTAGCCATCGCCTTTCTTGCAGCACTATTCACTGCTTTTTTCCAAGCCACTGATGTATATATTAAGCAATCACTCATCATGAACCCCATCTCCAAAAATAATTTATGGGTTTTCATAGGTAATGTTCCTCCACTGGTGAAACTGATGACTAATTCCTATTTTGTTCCTGTATTGTTAACCAGCTGTTTTTTCCTGCAAGGTCTTCAATGACAACTATTTCTTTTATGAGTGGGCCAAACCAAACTCAAGTAGGCCAGAATTACCTGATCTCCTTTACCTTCATGTTCACTGATTTCTTTGAAGAATATTTACATGTCTATGGGACAGGGTTTCCTCTGGTGAAACTGCCAGTCCTGTTTAGCCATTTGGACAACTCTCAGCATACCATGGCTCCTACCAACCTGTCATATGGATATTACTGAAGTTCCCTGTACCTCCACAGAATGCTTTCTAAAAAATGGGGGCCGTATTTGTGACCTTCCATTCCTGTAGCACTAAGGCAATTTTAAGTGAAAAAATACAAAGTACAGTTCATAGTTCAGCCATTTCATCCTTAAGTTTCCTTAGAACTCTTGGATGAATACCATCTGTCCTGTCATTTTGTTTCAGAACCTTTTACACTTGGATTTGAGACAGATGCTCCACCATGCCTCTCCAATTAAAAATTGCTGTCATGAAAACTTCCTGCAGCTCCTCTACAAGGTTAAAAAAGAAAAACAGAAGTAGTTTTATTTTCCTGAAATCTTCTCTAGGCATTGCTACTTTATCTTGAGCTTCTATTGTCCTTAGAACAGCTTGACAGGCCTCCTGATTCTAATGTTGTCTTGGTTTCAGCTGGGATAGAGTTAATTTTCTTCCTAGTAGCTGGTACAGTGCTGTGTGTTGGTTTTAGGACTAAAATAATGTTGGTAACGGATGTTTTAGATGTTGCTGAGTGGTGCCTACACAGAGTCAAGGCCTTCTCTGCTTCACACACCACCCCACCAGCAAGTAGGCACTCGAAATTGTGAAGGGATGCAGTCAGGACAACTGACCCCCACTGACTATATTCCATACCATATGGTATGTGTAGAAAGCAGGGCCACTGCACGGAAACAGGTTGGGCAGCGGTCTGTTGGTGGTGAACAGCTGTTTTCAATTTGCATCACTTGTTTCTCTTGGGTTTTAGTTTTCTCTTTGTTATTTACCTTTTCATACTTAATAATTATTATCTGTCTCAACTCACAAGTTTTCTCACTTTTATCCTTCTGACTCTCTTCTCCATCCCAGTGGGGCGGGGAGCAAGAGAGCGGCTGGGTTGTGCTTGGTTGCTGGGTGGGGTTAAACAGATGTGTTTGTAAGTTGTTATTAATCTGTCTGTTTTCTCAAGCTGCTCTGATGATCTTTTTCCCTGCCACACATTGCTGCATCTGGCTTGCTGAGGTGCAGGTTTCTTCTGGTTTAGAAATAACTTTGACTTGTTAAAGACTGAGTTCCTACATTTGTTACTCTTTCATACCTGCTCTTTATCCACCTCAATCTTACTTTTGGTGGTATTTTGGCTTGGTTCACCCACTAGTATGCCTTTATGCTGGACCTTTAGTGCAATGTGATCAGTCTTCCTGATGCCTGCAATCATTTCAGGCATCACTTTTAGTTTTTATTTGAGACAGACCTCCCAGTTCACCTCCAGTGAAAGGTTTCCAGTGAGTCATTTGGGAAGATTGTCCATATTGAACACGGATGTGAAAAACTAATTTGGCTTTTCTCCTGAGGCCTTATCTTTTCTGAACATTCCCGTTACACTTTGATCACGTACTAGTCCTTTCCAGCACTAGCTCTTTCAGTGCTCACAGATGGGCATTCTCTGAACCCCCTGACCTGACATAGTGTACCTTTTAAAGCTTAATTTGAAAGTAGGAATTTCCACATGCTCATTTCCATTTGCCTTTAATCTGTATTCAACATCCTTCTTATCGAAAGGACAAAATACTATTTTCTTCTTAAACTGCTGATTATCTTGAGTCATGACATCATTCCTGGTTGATAGATCAGCCTGATGCAGAGCTTTGCCGTGGCTTGCTGCAGTTCATGCTGACATGGCATGCACCCAAAATGATCTGTGTAATGATGTGGGTCAGGCTAGCAGAGCTGTGTAATGGGCTATTTTTGCAATAGAGCGCGCTCCAGCAACCAGGATATACTTGTAAATGAGCTCACAAACAAAAGTAACCCACATCATTATGACATAGCACAGCAGAGTGGCAACATTAGGTGTTTCTGCACTGATTTGTGCAGAAGTTGTGCTGCAACAAAATTAGCCAATTAATGCTAAATGAGGTAGAATCTAAAAGCCATTTTACCTCAGTGAGGAAAATATTAGGAGAGCTCCTTTATTCTGAATTACCTCTAGATGTGCTTTTATTCTGACACAGTATTTAAAATTCAATAACCTGTGCAGCTTTCTAGGACACTTGAAGGGTCGTATTTTGTTTCAATTTAAAAGCACTTGAGCAAAAGTAAAAAACATTTCATGTAATCAAATTAGCCAATTCACTCTGATGCTACTGCTCCACTGCAAAAGATTATTTAAATCTAATCAGAAAGACTCCTTGAAGCACTGCTGTTCTGTCTGGGGAGGGAGTCTGAGAGCTGAAGGGATGTGGTGGTGCATTTCTACAGGGAAACCTGAACAGAATATGCTGAAAAGGAGGGAGACCAGCATAGTCTCAGCTACATGCTACGACAGGGAATCACCTCTAGCTGGAAGAGTCTGAGTTAAGGATAAAGGTGCTCTAGGATTGCAAGCTCTCTGCAAGAGAAAATGTTCTTCAGCACTGGATGTACTGTACACAGACCTGCTGCCTCTCACTGCCAGTTCACACTTGCGGCTTCCCAAAAGCTGATCTTGCAAAACAGAGCCCTTGATCCCACCTGTGTAGAGTATCTCCAGTGAGACCAACATTTGAAACAGCAGCCAGTCCTTCTGGTAGTACTGTAAGTATCTATCTCAGAAGCAGGTTGGGGAGGAAAAACGCAACTCTGGGTTTCTGAGGCTTCCAAAGGTGAGATATTAGTATGAAAATGGTTGCATTGCCTATACAGTTACCTTATTTCCATACTTTCAGGAACACAGTGTTTATGTCCAGGCTTCTGCTTCAGAAAGTGCTACACTCCTGTTAACCAACTGCAGTGACATTCACCATGGTTACAGTCTGGAAACCACTTTTTATCTTACAAGTGCATAATGACTGTAAGCAGCTTCTTTCCAAAAGTTGATGGATGATACGGAGACAGTTAAGAAACAAAGCTGAAAACTTGCTCTTTATGGTACTTACTACTTTAGACATTAAATGCTTCTCTGCTGGGCTTTCAAAAGCTTGGTAAAAGCTATTGCCTAGTATTTCTCTCAGCAAACTAAACTTAAGCTGTTAGTTTAGCTGTGGCACCTCCCATTTCCCACTTGCAAACATAGGTATCTAGACTTTTAAACATACTAAAGGTTAAGTAAAAAAAAATCCCTGAAAACCAAGAAATCTTATGTGACAATACTGTTACCATCACAAACAGGAACATATCAGGAGCACATGTTCCCTACAAATGCTACCTCCTCCTCTCTTTTCTACAGGAATCTATTGGCATGTTTGGAAATAACATTCCAACATTTTTCATGCTGTTCTGCAAGCTGTATATTTTATGAGAAGCCACTAATACTGGGGCCGGGGGAGAGAGAAGGAGCAGGGAACATCTGGGAAGACATACCTCTAACCACATCTGTTTAACAGCCAATGTTCCTGTCCTGGTATGGACAGCAGAGAAGGCCTGTGGCCTGAACTCTAGGAGAAAAAGTTCCCAAGATTCACAATTGTCAGAGACTACACCACGGCAAAACTCAATGACTTGTGCTTCAGTAGCTTGGGAAAAACAATCCATGAATAATTATCAGCAACTTCAGTACTTGAAATCAGAGATTTTTTTTTTTTTTTTCACTCACAAGGTGGTCTAAGTAAATGCTAGCATAAGGAAAACATCCACAGCAGCTGATGGCAGTAAATGTGGGAGAGAGATATGGTTTAAAATATTTAGGCTCCTATATAGACTCCAGGAGACAATGGTCCCAGACACTTGTCGGTTTTGTGACAAGAGCAAGAACACAGAGCACTTCCCTGAATAGGGCTGCAGTGCTCTGGGTGCAGCCAGCCACTCCAAAACATCAAGAATGCAACAATCATCATGTACAACATTTTATTACAAAACTGTTAAAAAAGTAATACAATGTAATATACTACAAAATATAAGATCAGCTATTAAGCTACTCCTTTGTTTTACTTAGCTATAAAGAAACACCTATCAGTCACTGAATTTCAACAAAACCATTAAATATGCAAAAACATTCCACAACTTGTTCTTCTTTCTCAATTTTTAACCGAACTGTAGCAGCCCTCAGCTACTACTTACATTAAAAATAGAGGTCTCCCTACAAAGAACCACATTACCTATACACAATTCTGTACAGATTTTTATACTGAAGCTAACAATGAGCTGCACTTGAGTTCACATTCTTAGCAAAGTATTGGATTTTGAGCATAAATCTTTACAGCGGGACATTCATTTATTCCTCATCTTCATCTTCTTCCTCCTCTTCATCTTCTTCTTCCTCCTCCTCCTCTTCCTCTTCTGGTTCTGCTTTCTTCTTAGATCCTGCAGGCCTACCTGGGCCCTTTTTTCCTGCGTCACTCTTGCTCTTGGCACGATATGCTGCGATATCCTGCGAGAAAAATGCTGTTTAGTTGATGGTAACATGGTTCTGAATACAAATCTGTACTGCTTCAGTAATTTAATACTAATTTACTGTGTAGACCAACTACAGAGTGTACAGTAAAGCAGGGTTTCAGCCTTGAGACTTTCACACTTAAACCTTTTAGCAAGAAAACACATGACCTGGACAGCTCAAGAATTTCATGACCACAGCAGTTTGGAGCATAAATGTGTAATTTACTAAGCAGGTGTCCTGTCTTCTGGAAGTAAAGTATCTTATGGGTAAAATCCATAGGCATGTAAAAAACACATCCACGTTCACTGCAAGGGTTCCAGACACCTCTCACATCATACCCTGCCCTCTGAAGCCTGACACAGGCTGACATAAAGATGTAGCTATGAGACATACATGGTTTAGGTGGAAAACAAAAGTCACACATTTACCTCTACAACTTTAGCCATTATTTTATCACTTTCACTGTACCTTTTCATATTTCTCCTTTAATTTTGCAGCCTTCTGTTCATATGGCAGTTTGTCTTTGGCCGACTGTTCAGACCACATTTCACCTAATTTCTTTGCTGTATCTCCAATAGACAAGCCAGGATGATCATTTTTGATTTTTGGACGGTGCTCGGAACAGAAAAGGAAGAATGCAGATCTAAAATAAGAGACAGTGATTAAAGTTAAGTGCCGGACTAGTAGAAATAATACTTTTTTCCTCTTTTCTTGGTCACAGAAACACTCACGGTGGTCTTTTAGGAGCATTGGGGTCCTTTTTCTTTCCCTTCTTCTCGCCTTTGGGAGGAACATAGTTCTTCATCTCCCTGTCATAACGAGCTTTGTCTCCTTTAGCCATTTCTTCAAACTTCCCTTTTTCCTTGCTAGACATTGTCTGCAGACACGTGGAGGGAAAAGCATAAGATAAAGCGCCCGGTGACCCACTAACGCCTCAGCAGCAGCTGCCGCCAAAGATGTTTTCCCAGCAGCCCGCAGGACAGGCGGGGGCCGGCCCGGTAAAGCTCAGTCCGTCCCGTCCTGTCCCTTCTCACCTTCCACCGCTCAGAGCACTTCCGCGAGAACTCGGCGAAGTTGACGGACGAGTCCGGGTGTTTCTTCTTGTGCTCCTCGCGGCAGGTCTGCACGAAGTAGGCGTACGAGGACATCTTGCCCCGCGGCTTGTTGGGGTCGCCTTTGCCCATGGCTCGGTAGGCGGAGGGTCCCTGCGAGGGGCAGCGGGAAAGGAGAGGCGGACTGAGGGCGGGAGCAGCGCCGGGCGGAGCCGCGCCTCCGAACGCTCCCGCCTCTCTCCGCCAGTGCTTCCCGCCCGAGCACACCCCCCACGGCCACGGCCCCTCCCCCGCCGCCGACCTCGCTCCCCCCCGCCCTCCCCGCAGTCCCTCCCGCTACCAGGCGCCTCCACCCGCCTCCCGCCGCTGCCGGCCCCCACGGAGCCACAGCCCGCGCTCCAGCCCTCCCCGGTGGGGCCGCCCTCCCCACCCGGCCCACCCGGCCCACCCGCCCGGCGGGATTCCTGCCTCAGCCTTGGCCGCACCGCCCGCCTGCCTTGGCAGCCCCGCGCTCCTTCCGCGCCCAGGACAGGCGGCGGCGGTCCCACCTCCCCTGCTCCTTCTCTCCTTCTCTCCCGGTGCTCTCCCCGCGGCCGAGGGTGCGCGGGGCCTTGCCTGGTTGGGATGAGCGGGCGTTGGCGGCACGGGGCTGTGCTCCCTCCGCGGCTACCGCTGAATGGTTTCCCGGCGGCGCACTTACAGCCTCTTGTTTTCCACAGCTCTACCCGCCACAGCAACTTGACCCGCGGCGCCTAGGGACCCACCCCCTGCTACAGCAGATTGGCTACCGCACCGGTTCAAACTGCCTGCAGCCCCGCCTACTAGGGCCAAGGCTGCCTGGGATTCGCTGGCTGCTGTTCTTACGTCAGTGGCCGAGCAGTTCCTCGGTAGGTCGAGCGCAGGGGGTCGTTAGCGCTCATACTCGTTGGAACCGGTTGGGGTGAGGATAGTGGAAGGGGCGGGACTAAGAGCGCTGGGCGGTGATTGGGGGAGAGGGACGGTTTAAAAAACCGCGGGGGCCCTCGCTATTGGCAGCCGGGTTCTGCGCGCGGTTTGATTGGGCGGAGCGGGATGCTGCAGCGTGGTTTAAAAATACAAAGGGAGTGAGGAGGATGGTGTGGTGTGTTGAATCGGGGTAGTCGTGCAAGGGGATGGGTAGCTGTGGGCCCCTGCCGGCGGTGGAGGACAGCGGTCCTGGCATGGCCGCTGGAGAGCATAGGGTCCTCTCGGCGTTTATGCTTCTCCTGTCCCAGAGAGAAGCCGGGGCGGGCCGCGGCGGGGAGAGCCACCATCGCTCCCTCCCCTCTGGGCGGAGCGGTGGTCCCGGGGCTCTCCAAGCTGAGTGAGGCGCAGCCGCCACAGCTGTAAAACTGGGCTTTAATTTCGGGTGAGCTACCCGAGAGAGGCCTGCTCCGGGGTGGTGATGGAAGGAACCCCCAGCCCTGAGCCGCCTTGCCGCGGGGTAACGGCTGGCGAGGCATGGGATTACATGGCGGGGAGGGCTTGGGTGCTGCCGAGGTGCCGGGCCCGGCTTGCAGCATCCGGCCATCAGAGAGGCCTGGTGTGGAGGAATCTCTTGCTCCTTCCCTTTTTGCTGGCAGGTCTGATGGAAGATGCCGCGGAGGGCTGTGTTGGGAAGGGAAAGCGTCGCCTCTCCGTGTTTTGTTCTTTCTGCAAAGGGAAAGTCGCAGCAGTGAGCCCGGGCACAACGCTCAGTCCAAGCTGTAACGCCTGTGGTCTGTGTTAATGTTCTTAAGTGAACTGCCAGCAGTGAACTTGATGCATTCGGTCTGGGGATAAAACCGAAGTTTCCATACAGTCATTCAGTCCGGTTTATCGTGATTTGACCCTGGTTTACACGATATGGGCTTTGCTGATGTTGGTTTTCTTCTGATTGCTTTCATCCAGTTCTCTAGCAAACATCGGTTTAGATAAATACCCTTAGTTATCTGAGCACCTTCTAACACTCTTCTTTTTTCAGGTGTAGTTGATAGCACTGGTGAAAAGCAGGTTATAAGTTTGCCTACTGAAGATGCCATGACTTCAGTTGAGTTTTAATCACATTAACCTAGCTTAATAGTAAAAAAAAAAAAAAAAAAAAAAAAAAAAAAAA
>NDXB01020751.1:110314-137209 GCA_002631895.1 Agapornis roseicollis | reverse complement strand
TTTTTTAACTAAAAAAAGAAAAAAAAAAATAAAAATTTAAAAAAAAAAAAAAAAAAAAAAAAAAAAAAAAAAAAAAAAAAAAAAAAAAAAAAAACGGAAACAAAACCTGGAAAGCAGAAAGAATCCCTAAGATATCCAAGCATGTTGAATAACTGCAGGCATGAGAGCAGTCAGTATCTTGATCTGTTGACTCCCCTCAATTCCAGATTTGCTCAGTGTAAGCAACACTGAATAAGAAGTACTTATCAGGTTCAGTCCTCCAAGCTGTCTGTTGGTGTTTTTCCTTTTTTTTTTTTTCTTCCATGTTGACATGTTCGCATAGAGTAGTTCATTAACTTAGTAAATGACTCCTTCATCCCTGTTTCAATTTAAGCTTTATGTATTTGCCCAAGCTGCTGCCTTAATAGACATAATGTAACTAGTAAAAGGTTAGAATCTGCTACAAAGTGTGGGTAACTGGGAGATAAGTTGTCAGCACAATACAGGGAGATGTAGTCGCTTTGCAGATGTCAGAGCCTATTACCCAAATTCTTGTATTGGCTGCCTTCTGTGGCTATTCCTTTTGATGGTGTTTAATGTACAAACAAAGCTTACACTTATCTTCTAAAATAAACATTCGCAGAGGATATTCCATGTTCCAGTTTTGGCTTTTTTTATTACTGTAAACCATTCCAGTGCTGCTCAATAGCAAATTCATATTCTCAGTTCTGTGGCACTGAATTCTGTGAAAGAGTTATTTTAATTGTTATGTAGCTTTAAAATGCCTTTACTTCATACGTTACTTGGCAAGCACTATTTTATTTGGTGAATTAAGCTGCCAGATGGGTTACTCATTCACTCTGTGGGTAAACCACCTGTAGATGACAGTTTCTTGCAGAGTGTTTTTTAGTTATAAAGCAGTTTTGTAACAGATGGTATAATCTTGCAATTCTAGTGTGTATGGAATAGCTATTACTATCTCTACTGTAAAACCATTCTTTGTCCACCAGATTTATCTGTAGCTCTCCATACTGTGCCATTCAAAAAAGTTCATGGGTACTATCTGCATTGTTTACAGCTATTTAAAGATGTAGATTAATTCCATCAAATAAGTTTTACTTCTGAATCCTCACTGATGCAGGCAGAAAAACAATGAAGTGGGATGCTGTTTTTCAGGAAATAAAGTTTTCTCAGCGTCTGCACTTCTAAAATAGCAAGTTTTGACCAATGGGAGTTTGTCACTGACAAGTTGTCAGGATGGCTACACACACACATTGGGAATTATTTTTAACAGTTGAAAGGAGAGAAGAATTTTTCTCATCTTATCCTTCCAAATCCATTCTCTGTCAGTTCTTGGGAGGAAAAAAAAAAAATTGTGTTAAGTTTATTAACATATTTTACTCTTCCTTTTGACCTTAATATAACGAGGGGAAAAAATTACTTTGAAATAGTCTTTTGAAATTATGGGATATAATTGCAGTACAGCTTCCCCTGTTGCATCTGTTTTCATATCTGCTCCAAGAATATGAAGAAAATAATTCTGGAAAAGCAGGTAGGGTGAGAAAATCTAGTTACTGCTATGGGGGAAAAAAAGGGACTTGGCTTTCAAATGATTTAATCAGGTGTTCTAAGAAAGAAATGGGGTTCCTTGTGCTTTTAAAGATATTTTTTTTCTAGATTCTCTTCTCTGAAAAAGAAAGCTTTTGTAAAATTACATATATACATAGAGGGTTATGTCATGCAATGTCATGCAACACAGGGCAGCATAACAAACCAAGCAGTTGTATTCTAACATCTGTCTGTCCTTCAACAAGGAAGACAGTATTGAAAATTTTCCACGCTTGAACACGATACTGGAAGCTTTCCACAGCAGCATCCAGGCTGAAAGCTGTGCGCAAGAATGCTGATGTTAGAAACTTGTCAGGCCCAAAGCCTTCTTCCCAGAACCTTCACGCCTGGAAAGCGCTTCTCTGTGCGCCTGGTTCCGCAAAAAGCTGTCACTGTTTTTTTTTCATTACACCACGCTGTTCCCTTTCAGACAAAAAACACAAATTCTGTCTCGAGAGATTCAGTCACTCTTACTCCTCTAAAGCAGTGATCTGTGCAGTATTGACTTCAGTCAGTCTGTGTGGTTAATTTATTAACCACATGTGGATGACAGTTGTGGGAAAGGCAACTGTAGACTCCAGGACTTGAAGCTTACTTCTGCTTGAATAATTCAGCTCATGAAATGACTGTTAAACTTTATAGCTCCCTGCCTTTGAGCCCTTTGGAGTTTCTAATCTGCTCCACAATTACAATTTTGGGCACTGTTGTAAACTTCACTTAATCTTCAGTAAACTGCATATGAGGAGAGATAAATGATGTAGTGACAGGAAACAGTGGGTAAAAGGAAAAGATGAGGTGAGTGAGACCAGATTACAGAGCTGAGGAATAGATTTAAAGAAAAGTATGTCATGGACAACAAAAAATGTGTGATTTGAGTGATAAAACTTCACATCCTACTGTATCTCCTGGCTTCTGCATGCAGCTTCTCTGGGTACTGGTGTCAGGGTGGACAAAGGAGGGGAAGAAAGTAACAAAGACCTTTTATTTGAAGTAATGTTTCCATCAGGAGATCCATTGCAACAGATACCTTTCAGCTGAGGAAATTGCAAACTAGAGTTCCGGGACCTTAACCCCGACCAAGCTTCCATTCCTGTGTAAGTGTACTATATGGTGACACTGTCAGCTCTAATTCAGTCAGTTGGATGAAGAAGCTCTACTGTCTTTACCCAAAGACTCTGCTGTTACCCAGGCTCCTGTACGGAATATTCTTTAATGTGGCCTTAATGGCAGTAAAATTCTGCACTGGAAAGTGATCAATCTGGATTGATTACTGCTGAAAGGGTTTCTGTTATGGACCTGAGAAGTCAGTGTTTGGCAGATGATGAATGAAAGAGAGTTAACAGCTGCCCTCAATGTCACCTAGCTTCACTAATGCAAAATGATGAAAGAAAGAACAAATTTAGCTTTGACCAGCAATTTTTTGATACAGGAAAAGATTAAAATCCAAGATACAAAAAGCATTTAAATAGGTCACTACTTAGAAGAAAGCGGGGGGGGAGGGGGGGGGAAGTGCAAAAATACCCCCCCACTTTTTAATATAAGTTTCAAAGTCTACAGGCAGCAACTATGTTTTTGGCCTATTTTATGTGAGCATCTCATAATAGATGGTAGGAGATTCAGGATGAAAAGCTGCTGAAAAACCAGATCTACCTAGGCTACTGATTACCCAAGTTCAACACGAAACCTATGTTACGGTAGTGTTCCAGTTATAAGCATTTATTTTCTTTGTACTTTGATAAAAACATATATAACTGCAGCTGCCAAAAGTTTGCAAAACTGGTATTTCTGTCAATGTCTTAAATAATTGCATTAGGATAATAGAACTTTTCCCATTTTGCTGTAGCATGCAAATAATAAGTATTTTGTAAAAACTGTAAATATATTTACCCTTTAAACATTACAGTTTTATTATGCAGGGTCTCGTAAAGCCTGCATAACCAGTTAAGCAGCTCATAGGCAAGTGGCAGGCTGGTTTAGTCTTAAAGCTCAGGAACTTGTTTTGACTTTGTGCTGTGTACCAAATACCTGAAACAAAGGTGTCCTACATTAGAGACTGCTACGTGGGACAGCTGTGGAGTGGAGACTGCAAGTGCAGTGGTTATGTGATGGGAAATAAGTACAACAAATCTCTCCTGGTACTAATGCAGCTAATACTAGGAGCACCAGCTGTTCCTAGTCACAGTAATTGTTAACTGAACTTTTTCAGTTTTAATTTGACAAGAACTTTTCTTGCATTGGGTTTACAAGTTTATATATATATACACACACACGTATATATTTTTACTTTTGTATTCCTAGACTTAACTTTCACTTACTTTCTGATTTACATTCAAAGTAATACTCATGTAACATTTTTGCCTCAAGATCTTAATAGAACTCCTTTATATTTTGCTATACTCCTAATCCCTTTTTACGGGTGTGAGAAGAAAGCAGTAATTTGCCTTTGTTCATCTGTTAGTTTCACAGGCAGTGTAGAAGGGCTTTAAAATGTGGATAGCTGTAATTTACACTCTGAAATCAGTTTAATTGGGGAAAAATAAAGCTTTTTACCTTTCTATTACCACCCCCCAAACTCTTACAGCCTTGGTAAGCATTGGTAGTTTACATGACTTACTCTTAAAAAATAAAATGTAATTACTAATGTTGTATCTTTTGGGAACTGGATAACATAGTTCTAGGTTGTGGGGTTGTTTTTTTTTTCTCTCTTTCTAAGCAGTAAGATAAAGGGTTGGACTGTGTCTGGCCATGGAGGTATGACATCCAGCAAGCAGGTCTGAAGAGAATGTAGTCCCAGTCCACCTCCCAAATAGTCCAAGCACTCATGTGACGCTAGCCACTGGTGCTCATGCTGCCAGAAGTAAGTACTTCATAACCCATGGTGACTTACAGATGTTGAAACTTCTACAGAGCAAACCAGAATGTTTTGTTTATACCCTATCCAATCTGAAGGACCACTTTCTTCTGTGGTTGTGAAGGCTAGAAACCTAAAAAACAAGATGAACCTGGTGGCAGCTGTTCCCTATATAATTGTAGGTCTAAAATTTCTTAGAAAAGAGAAATGATAGTGTGAGTTGACAAGGATGTGTACCACAGGCTGCAAGAGGAAGGAGGAGTAGTGCCCTCCTATCTTGCAGAGCCAGAAGAGAGAGCAGGTTTGACTGGTAACAACCGTTTTCCTCCTGAGCGCTGTGATACTCATTAGCACGTTGGCCTCGCATCCAGGTGGTGGAAAACTTAGATGAATTTCAATGAGTCTCATTAAACTTAAATGGGTCTCAAGTTTTGGTCATGTGGAGTGCATCCTGTGCTGTTGCTAAGGTAGACGTTGTCTTGGTAGATTAATTTATTCTGTTATTTCTGGCAACTAGTGCTGTCATACGTGTCAGAGGAATGATCATGGGATACACAGGTAATCTGAGACTAGTAAGAAAACACACAGGAAATTATGAAAATGTTGATTGTCATAGACCCTGAGGGATTTTCCAGCAACTAATGATATAAAAGTATAGTTTTTCTAGAACATACCATTGTATACCTTACTCCATACTGTTAAATGTCTTACAGTAATAAGGAAGGTTGTTTCAGAGATCTTGCGCTACTAGAAAATGTGTTTGTCTGTAATACCAATCAAAGCTAATGCTTCTACTTCATGGCCCCAACTGTTGGGAGGTGGGAATAAATCTTAAGGAAGTCTAATAATAAACCCTTGGGCCCATGATTAACCCTCATCATTTAGTCTGATCATGTGTTAAGTCAAGAAGAAGCTCTCCCCAAGTACTGGCAGGGATAAACACATGCTAGAAATGAAAAAGAAATAGGGAGAAGCACAGCTGTGCATTGGACTAAATAAAGAAATGTCAAGTCGTTTGTGTCAAAGAAAGGGCAGCTTATTCGAAGTTACCAAAAAAAAATTGCAGCCCAAACCATGTATTTTCCTGTTTCTGAAAGTTGAAAGCAAGAATCCTTAAAATCTGTAAATGATTGACTTCAATGCAAATCCTTGAGAAGCCATCTTGATGAGTACACTCCAGTTCATAGGCTTGATCATGCTGTGCAATTTTTGTCACTAAATTTATATTAATAATTAGCATTTATATATTGTTAAATTATTGTCATGTGCATAAATATTAAAAGTATAAAATCTTTATTCTCCTTTTCCAGTAGTTAAAAATTTACTTTGTAAAGATATGATTCATTTTGGGACAGGCTTTCATAACATAACTACAAAGAGATAATCACAGAACAAAGAAGTTGTTAAAGAGGTAAAAGGTCTGCATTATTATTTTCCAAATTATGACATAGTTTACAAGATCATGTAAAATCGTGCTCCAGCAGTCACTTCTGGAGAGAGGTAAAGATCTTTTAGTGCCTGTGGATAGCTTTAATAGCAGAATTGGGTCACATCTCTGGTGTTAATAATGTTAATAAACAAGCAAACACTTGGATTAAAAAGAAAAATTCTAAAACCGTATCTGTTTAAGAACCAGAATGTTGAAACTGGAGGGTGGGAGTCTTTTTTTGTGTTCTATGCTTTAGGTATGCCTTTGACCAGATTTCAAACTTACCTTTGCAGCCATAAAGGCTAAATGTATTGTTAATATGAAAGCTGAGACTGGAGAACATTTTATCTGATCATTTTCCCATAGCATTTCTCAGTTAAGGGTTTACTGTCAAGTAACATCATCAAAAGCCAACTGCAGTTCGAAACTATGAAGTCAGGAAAACATTTAAACTCTAAACCCACATGTGATTTTACTCATTTTATTTTTATAAAACTATCTGTATTGGTATTGGACTCTCTTTTGGTTTTACTGACGGAACCAAATGCCTTCTAGAGACCTTCTAAGTGATGCATTCTGGACTCAGGTGGAGGAAGCATGCTCCCAAGGGGCACTTAAAACCTGCTGTAAACGTCAAGAAGAGCTGAGTCAGACTGCAAGATACTGCACTCCAAAGACAAGGGCACTAGAAGAAGCATCAGGGCTACAGACGTTTCCTATTTCCCTTTCTGTAGAACGAATCCAGATCAGAAGAAAACATGATGGGTGTAAAGCACCACCACAGTTTCTAGACTCTGACGAAACTGTGAAGATCATGTGATATGCTTCATTCAATTCAAAAAGCAAGTGATTAAGGACAGTGTCAAATCTTGAGTTTCTATGAGGAAACTGTGGTTCACAAGACTGCAACAGAGATTATTCAGTGCTTTCTGTGGTACCAGCAAAATTTGCTGAGAAGATATGACAGTTTGTATTACAGCTAACAAAAAACCAAAAAATGACAAAACAAACAAAAAAAAAAAGCTGAGCAAGCTTTTTATTTATATTCAGAGGATTAAGAAATATCTCTTAAGCAATATACTACATTGGTCTATTATTCATAGCTAATTTTTTATTGCATTATTGCTCAAAATCTCCAGAGGTGATACAGCTAAGGATTTCAGCTACAGAGTCCTCAATATAGGAAAGATATGGATCTGTTGGAGAGGGTCCAGAGAAGGGCCAGAAAAATAGTCAGAAGGCTGGAGCATCTCTCCTATGAGGAAAGGCTGAGAAAGTTGGGGTTGTTGAGCCTGGAGAAGAGAAGACTTCAGGGAGACGTTATCGTGGCCTTTCAGTTCTTAAAAGGGACTAAAAGAAAGATGGGGAAAGACCTTTCAGCAGGACCTGTTGTGATAGAGCGAGGGCTAATGGCTTTAAACTAAAAGAGGAGAGATTCAGGCTAGATGTGAGGAAGAAATTCTTTACAATGAGGGTGGTGGAATACTGGAACAGGTTGCGCAGAGAGGTGGTGGATGTGCCATCCCTGGAGACATTAAAGGCCAGGCTGACCAGGGCAACCTGATCTAGTTGACGATGTCCCTGCTCATTGCAGGGGCGTTGGACTAGATGAGCTTTGAAGGGCCCTTTGAGCCCAAACTATTCTATGATTCTATGATACTTTTCCACTATACATTCCAGACAGTTGCATTACGTTTTAGAAAAGCACTAACGATGATTTTGTTTGGTCTCTTTCTGACTGTGAGATCTCATGTATTGTGAAACAAAATGGTAATCAAAGCAATCTAGATGGACAAGTCATCAGTGCCTCTCAAACAAGCAGATGGATGTACACTTTTAACTTGGCAGAAGCAGGGCTTGGGAGGAGGAGAAGATGGAGTTAGAAAACGGGTGTTGAAACTTTGGGGATACCTCAGTGCCAAGCTGGAGGTTGGCTTCTCTGCTTCTGTGCAATGGTTATATCTAAGGTATCTCCCTTATCTCATACTTAAATAACTCCCCCACCAACCATTTGTCAACAAAGAACATCTAAAGTTTCTGTTACGTAAGAACAAAGCCTTCTAACAGAAGGCCTGTTGATGCCTCCTGTAACTAATGGCTTATTGTGAAAGTGAACTGGCACAAACCGTTAAGGGGCATGTATTACAAAGCTTTAAGGCTTTTACAGTATGCAGGCTTATCAGTTTTAATCCTGTAACACCTCGATTATTTTTAAAATACAGTGTTTAGTTCTGGACTCTGTTTACTGCTTTAAATCTTTTAATAAGAGGCTGTGTTACCTAACCGCTTCCATACACCCTTAGTTTCCACTGTACAAGGCAGAATGCTTAGCAAAGGAGCATTGGCTTCAGCTGGATTTACTCAAAATATCTGGAAATACCAGTTTGGCACCAATATCACTATTCTGTTTAAAAGCGTGATTTTTTTTTCTCTTACTGTATTACAGTAACCTCTATGTGTACTAAAGCAGATTAAGTTTTCTTATACAATTAACTATCTAAAGTTACATTTTAACTATGCTAGTGTAAAACATATAAAGAAGTGAAAAGATATACAGTCTGTAAGTAAGCCCCAATATCCTGTTCTTTGGGCTCTATGCTGTAACAGATTTGGATGATAAATTGGAGGTAGTGCAACAGTAGGAGGCAGTAGTACAGTTAGTTGGTTAGAGGCAGTTGCTTAGCCGGAGGCAGTCGTAGTTAGGTGGTGCAGGAGTGGGAAGGGAAAATCAGAAATTCAAAAATCAGAAAAAAGAGAGACCAATAAAAAGAATAGGCCTTGTTTTTGTTAAGGAAGGAGAGGTTTAGTCACTGTTCTTTATCACAGCCCATGAATGCCTATCAAGTAGGTTGTTATTTTATCAAAACCACCTGGGCGTGTGGTGGAGTTTGTGGAATTTTAAAAGTACTTTAAAGTAATTTATTTTTCATTTGAAAAATCCAAATCAATCCAAGTTACAATCCAAAACAAAGAAAATGTATATTTGCTGTGGAAAAATGTACACCACTAGTTTTCTTTATTATTTTATTTGCTACAAGATAATTTCAGGTGCTGCACACAAGTGCACTAATGTGTGCTGTGGAAGAGTTGTCCCCAGTTGAATCTTATCATGTGAAGATGTACACAGTTACAAGCCACATTTGCACTCCAAGATTAATTACTAATAATATGTTTGCAGCACGCCTGAATATATCCTAGGTGATGTGTCTGGTATCATTCTTCTATCTCAAATTACAAAACACATCAGTCAAGAGCCAAGAGGAGCTGGGACATATGGCATCTCAGAGTGGCACAAGCTGCCCAGCTCCACCTCAGCTTGGCCCACCTCAGTGCCAGGAGGGGCCACTGAGTCCAGCCAGCTTCAGAGCATGGGAACTGTGGATTCAGTCTCACTTTTTGGGATGCTGTAGCTCCTGCTCCTATTGCATACCGCTTACAAGTAGTACATGCTGTGGTTTTGGCACCTATGAGGGATGTAGATAACTATTGCCTTCCGTATGATTCAGTTCTGCTTGTCTGCATGGCCCGTAAGTGCTGCTGATATCTCATGCAGAGCTGCTGATTTGTAGCTGCCTTTGAACTGGTTTAATATTTAATGTTTTACTCTAATAAGGATATTGTTGCAATACTGCATGGTTTTATGTTTATTTAAAATCTCTCCCTATATATGTTTTAGTTATACCTGAATAATTCTACCAATCACTATTACAGCTTATGTTATAAAATGATAATTTTAGATAGCAAACTATGCAACAACTGATCTTTTTTTTATCTCATGAGGCCTGAGCTTCATGAAAGTTTGCACATCTGTCCTATAGTAAGCTTGATACTGCCTGGTAAGCCCATCTAGCTGCAGCTCTTTGTATTTTCTGTCTGCAGCTCTTTGTATTTTTTGATCCCACATATGATGCAAGACTAAAAGTAGCATGATTTCTTTGTTACTGTAAGCAGGGGTTCATACCAAATGAGGTGATTATCCCCCTGAATGGGTCACACGGTCCTGCCCTTCCACTGGACCTTCCTGTGTCTTGGGACATCATGCGACTGATGGTTAAACAGCGTTAAACTTCACTGATTTTCCTGTCACTGATTGAGTTGTAACACAATCCAGTTTGCCATGCAGCCACAGAAATGCTTTTGCAGGCACAAAGAAGGACAGGGCACAGGTGTGAAAACATGCAGTTTATGGCAGAAGCAGAACCATTATTCTCAGGCCCACAACTGTCTTATTGTGATCTAATCATGAAACTATGATACTCCTCTACTTGAAATTCCACTTAAAAATTAGCATACTGGCAAGCATGGCTGGGTAACATAATCAGGCTTTTAACCACTCACAAACTGTACAAAGAGGATCAGAAACATTTAAAATGCACAAGTGATCTTTCCCTTGGAGAAAATCACAGCAGCCAGACTCAGACTGACATGTTTTATGCTTGCAGTAAGGTCAAATACGTCTGAAGAAATGAAAGGGACCTCTAAAGACATAGCCTGAGAATATAGAAATTGCTATTCAGAATCCAGATATCCACTGAAGAATTCCTGGAACTCACCCTGGTCCCACTTTTCCCAGCTTGTGCTTCCTATGTTTTTCTTTAAGGCCCAGTAACATTGTTACTGATTTGTTGTTGGGTTTGGTTTGGTTTTTTTTTTTCTTTTCTTTTTTTTTTTTTTTAACATTCCTACATAAATTGTTCTTCTGCTTTCACAGCCACGTTGTCTTTGTCAGTAGCGTTCCTTCCAGTGAAGTATTATGTTTTAATTCCAATGTTGTCCTTGTCTATTTCCATATTGATGTGCATCTTCAGTCACTCATGTGAGGACAGGCACAAGTCAACTTGTGAGATGTAGGTACTCTTCTTGCTTTTCCCCAGTGAGCCATTACAGTGAGGGCAGTAATTGTCCTGTTGACCTTTGTGGCTGTGACTTGCAGCATAACTGTTTTCCTCAGAGCCCCTGTTTATTCACCAAGTGTTGCTTCTTTCACATTGTCCTGGGTTCAGCAGTTGCAGTCAGTTTTTCTTCTCTTTAGTAGCTGGTGTTTTGACTTGGCCCGGGAACAAGGCTGATAAGGCCGATGTTTTTGGTTGTTGCTGAGCGATGTTTGCCCTGACCAAGGACTTTGTGAGCCCCATGCTCTGCCGGGGAGAAGGGGGGGGGGCCGGGAGAAAGGAGGGACAGAACCCAAATTGACCAAAGAGGNTTCTTTTTTGTTTTTTGGTTTTGTTTTGTTTTTTTTTTTTTTTTTTTTTTTTTTTTTTTTTTAACATTATTGTATTTTTGAAAGTGTGAAATCACAAGAACCACAAAGTGAGTTAAACTACTGATGCCTAAGACTGCACAGCAGCAGAGCGTGGAATTAAACCCAGGCACTCCACATGGTCTTCAATCAAACAAACCAGGATTCTGTATTTTTCCCACCCCTTACACAATTCCCTTCTCTAATGCCTGAAACGTGACTTCTAGGGAACTGCTGCCAGTGCCTTTGTGCTGAGTTTAGCTTCAGTTACTGTATCCTTCCTTCAGCTGCAACGGTGGGTGAGCGAAGCGGAACCTATCCTTGTTCTCTAATACCACGTTATGCAATCAGATTAAGGAGCCATCTGCAGCACAAACCAAAACTGCGCTATAATCGCGTTCCCGGCTCACGCACAACTTTGGCTTACGCAGGATCTGTGTCTCCTCGAATCACTCACAGACCTCCCCACTACTCCTCTTCTCCTCCTGCATGCTGGAAACGCAGGCCAAGCGATATGGTCAAATATTTCAGTGATTAAATCATTACGCTTAGAGTACGGTCAGCTCGGATGCCGCTTTTGAGATTTAAGGGAGTGTTTGCGGCCGTTCAAAAGGAAAGCAAAACCTCACCCTTTACTGCGTCTGCTTTGAAGGTGCTGGAAGAAAGAGAGAAGGTCAGCTTGCTGCTTCTGCCGCTCTGCTGTCGACAGCTGAATCGTTACATGGCTTAATGCCAATGTATCTCTCTCGTAGTTTTTGTACTGAAAACGGAAAATAGTTGCCTTTATCAAGTGTTTTCACAGTGTCTGTGCACAGCAAGGTCTGGTTCACTAGTAGCGAAAACGATTCTGCATTCATAGTCTTTTTTGTTGTTAAAAATCACCTTTATTAACAAAAGCTCTTTTAAATGACAAAAGTGGAAACTCGCAAGTCCTCTTTGTTTTCAGAGATCTTTACCGAAGGAACGCCAGGCGGACCCCTCGTTGCATGTGGTTTAAAAACAGATTTAACAAAGGCCAGAGCTCGGGCTGTTCTCGACTCAGAGCGGCACTCGGGGGCCGCGACCCGGCTCCCAGGGAGCTGTCCGTGACAGCGGGATCGGCGCGGCGGCACCCGCTTTCCGGCGGTGGCTGACAGAAAGTGTAAAAGAAAGGAGGCGGCGAGGCAGGAAGGGACGACTAGAAATTAAACCCCAACTCGTACAAAATCCTAGACAAGTGGCCCGGGTGGCGGAAACATCGGAGCCGGAGCTAGTGCAGAGGGAGGCAGAGAGGAGCAGCGGCAGAGTCCGGGCAAGGGGAAGCGCGGCCGCCCTATGCGCCCTTGGCGGAGGCACGTTTACGCGCTCGGCGGTGCGGGAAGCAGAGCCGGTTCCTGCCCGATCTCTGCCTTCCGCCCGTCCCCTTTCTCGCCTTCCCGCCTCCGGCCGGGCTGGGCTCCCCGCATGGCTGCCTTTCAAATCCCAACGGCCGCGCCGCTGGGGAGGAGCGACAAAGGGGGAACGAAGGGGAAGAGAATGAACGGGGCCTTTTAAAAAGTGGGCTGAGCAGCTGCCACCCCTCCGCACGGCGGGGCACAGGGTGCACAGCGCGGGGCAGGGCGGACCGGAGTAAGCAGTTGTCACCGGGGCGGGACCGCCGGCCTGAGCACCGCAAAGCGGCACGGCGAGACCCCGGCACTGCGCGGCGCGCCCCCTGCGCTCCCGCCCGCCCGCGCTCCCGCCGGCGTCGCGCAGCAGCTCGGGAGCGGTAGTTCTCCCGCAGCGGCGGACGCGGAGGGGTCCGTGGGGCAGGACTGCATTTCCCGTGGCGCCCCGCGGCGGGGAGTCGGCATGCGCGGCGGGCGGGGCGGGGCGGAGCGGCGGGCAGGTTGCTGTTGTTACATAGGAAACAGCTGAAGAGTCTCCACATGACAAGGGGGGAAGGAGGAAGTGGGGCGACCCGCGGGGCGCCGCTGCCGCTCCGTTAGCTGCGGAGTTCGGGCAACGCAGCCAGCGGGGAGAGCCCTTCCCGCGACGTGCGGGCTGGCCGTCCTCGGGGGCGGGTTTGCACCCCGGTGCCGCCGCTGAGCAAGAGGCGGGCAGGCGGGTAGAGAGCGGGAGAGCGCTTCCCCGGGCCGCGGCGCTTCGCCGGGGAAGTTCGGTGCGGGGCGGGATCCTGCCTTTTTCCCTTCGGCTTTCCGCCGGCTGCGGCGGTGGCGCCGGGCATGAACGGCTTCGCCCCCGAGGAGGTGACCCAGCGCGGGGCGGACCCTGCCGCAGCCGCCGCAGCCGCCGCAGCCGCGGTGGTGGGCAATGCGGGTTCCGTCGTGGAGGTGCCGCCGCCGCCAGCGCCGCCAGGGCTGGGTCCGGCCGTAGCCGCCGCCGCGGGCTTGGTGGGCGCAGGGGGTGCGGGCGGCCCGGGGGCAGGGCAGCTGTGCTGCCTGCGGGAGGAGGGAGAGAGGTGCGGCCGCGCCGCCGGCAACGCCAGCTTCAGCAAGCGGATCCAGAAGAGCATCTCGCAAAAGAAGGTGAAGATCGAGCTGGACAAGAGCGTAAGTCCGGGCAGGGGAGGATGCCACGCACAGGGGCCGGGGCTGCGGCGGGGCAGGCGGACAAAAGCGGACGGTGGATCCCGGCGGTGCGTGCTTGGGCAGCGGCGGCGAGTCCGACCGCAGTCCCCGCTCCTTCCGGCCGGGTACTCCCATGCCTCAGTTGGTTTGGGTACTTCTAATAAAGTTTAGGTTTGGTTTGGTTTTTTTAGCGGCGGGGAAGTGTTGTTTCCCCTTTCGCCCCTTTTTCCGTAGCACGGTGGAGTTTGGCTACTGCTACAGGACCGCGGCCTGAAAGTGCTCTTCCTCTGCAGGAAGAGTTGTAGGAGCGCTGGCCCCTCCTGCCTGCTCCTGGGATCTCCTTCCAGCTCCCAGGAGCGGGGGCACGGGCTGCGCTTTCCCCAGTCGCAGCTGGAGCGGGAAGCAGCGTGGCTGGGCAGCGCCCCGCCTCCCCGGAGCGGAGTCCGCATGGCTCCCGCCGCGCTAGTTTGTGTCTGTTCCTGGCGAGCGCAGCTCTCGGCTGCTCCGCCTCGTGTTGCAGTGTTGCACGTCTCCCCTTGCCACTGTATCTTCCGTTCGGCAGCCATCAGGCACAGCGCGGCTCGGCACGGGAGCGGGCAGCACCCTGTTTCGGAGGTGTGCTTGCTCTGGCCCGTACCACAGGTTTTTCCGGCGCGGGGGCATGGTTGCTTAAAATGCGCGGTAGCGGACGTAAGTACTCCGCACCTCGGCCCGCGGGAGCTCCGCAACTGCCCCACCCCGATCCGGGAGTTCTTCGCTCTGCAGGCGCGATCCCTAAGCGGGGTCCGTGCTTTCTTTGCCGTGAAATTCGGTGTTGGTACGTGCTGAAATGCTCTCCAGAGTGTGCAGACCCGCACAAAGGGAAACTGATAGAGAAGGGGGAAAATACCCAAAAAAGTGTGTTGCTTGACCTGGCCTAGGTAGTGGAAGTGAACAAGAGGTGGGAGGCTGTAGATGGGAAGTAGGAGCCGGCATTTTGCTCTCCAGAGAACACATAAAAGCTTGATTTGTGTTTGTTTGCTTCCCGATCCCTGAGTTGAGGTGCATGGCTGGAGGGAGGGTTGTACGCGTGTGTGTCTGCAGCCTGTTACTGCTGAACCAGTAGATTGCAGCACTTCGGCGTCCCCTGGCCAAGCCGGTGGTAGTGAGCTGCAGCATAGCACGCTGTTGAGCAGAGCCTCGTAAAAAACCTTTCTCAACGCAGTTAATGTGACTGTGGTTGCTGAAGGGTTGTCTCTGTATGTGCATTTATATTGTCAGTGGGAGATTCTGACGTGAGTTTGACTGAAAGACGCCGAATTACTCTTCCAGGCAAGACATCTGTATATTTGTGACTTCCACAAAAACTTAATTCAGAGTGTGAGAAATAGAAGAAAGAGGAAAGGCAGCGATGATGATGGTGACTCACCCGTGCAAGACATCGACACTCCAGAGGTAGCTAAGTAGTTGTTTGGCTTGGTGTTTATTTTTTCCTGACTGTCCTGTTAAGCTTGTTAATGACTACCAAGTCCACACGGACACCACTTTCTTGCAGCTCTCTTTAATTTTGGGCGTGTGGGAAAGTGTCTTGATTCACTTTTAATAGAACAAAATCTCACGGTCTTACACTATATTTTCTGTATTAATTGTGCGTAGTAGGATGAACAAGAGTCTGTATGTGATTTTTAGTGTCTGCTAGTTCTCTCACAAAACAGCTTTCTTCTTGGTGCTCTCCAGAGTGGTGCTTTGCCACATAACAACAAACTCTGTCTTTGCAGGAGTTGACAATTTGAAGGGAATTGCACATGGGGCTTGGGATATTATCTGTGCCCCATCCCCTTGATCCTTTACTCTGTGCTCAGAGTGTTGGAGATGGCTCTTGCAGTTACTCTGTTGCCTCAGTCATGTTAAACACACAGTTTAACAAGGGTAGGTCTGTGGTTTTACCCTGTTGTTGGGGGAAGAGACATTCTGGGAGTTGTGCTAGACAGGAAGGTGGTGTTTTTCCCACCTGTTTTCTCCACTGCAGACCAGTGAAACTTCACCCATTAAAGTGAACTACAGTTTTAAACCTTTCTCAGAGGACAGTAGGAGAGACTGCACCAAAGGCTCTCTTCCCCCCTTCCTCCCCCCCCCTCCCCACATGTGCTCTGGATTATTTGATACAGTGTGGCTTCGCAGGTGCTCTTTAGTGTGGTAATTCTGAGCAGAGGCTGTCATGCCTACCAGGTCCCTTCTGAGAGGGATTTTTAAATCATTCAAACATTGCTCTGTAAGTGTTAATTTAATGGCGTCCTTATGGTCAGCGTCTGTAGATAGCAGCATCATAAGTGGCGAAACTTTGTACAGGAATCTGTGTCTAAAGGCACGTGGCTCCAGTCTGAAGGCTCTAGCTAAGAGGATTTTAGGGGATTGGGAGTCGTGTGATGTTGGGCTGTGTTGTTTGTCAAATATCTGGGACTGCTTCTTTGAGGCTTCTGTCTGAAGCTGTCTTTGTGTGACTTCAGTGACTCTGACACAGTGGTAGTCACAGCTCTCTTGCACTCCTGTTTTGTTTTCTCATGAAAGAATTATTAAACATGTCACAACTGATGGATATTTTTAGGACAAGAAAGCAAGCTTTTTCTATTAGTGGCACTACTGTGGGAAATAAAACTGCCTGGGAAGTATTTTTGAGGAGTTTCAGCTGGCCATTTGGATAAGGGCAGTATGTTCATCCCAAACGATTACTGCATGTGTTAGGTGCCCATTGGCCCTTGATCATCTTTATTTTCAATTGCTATCCAGTCTACTAAGGAAAAGTAAAAAAAATATCATTCTTCTGAAGACTTGTAAAGCCTTCCTGTTTCAATCTTGGTCATGACAATCATTACCTGTTAGAATAGCTCCCGCAGGAGGGGAAGAGGCTTCTGCAGTACTGATACCTTCTGTGACTTGATGGAAAGCTGCCAATACTCCTCTGTGTGATGCTCTGGAGTGTGGATTTCCCACTGTGACTTGGGAACTGGAATTTGTGCCATGTAAGCTTTAGAACACCAAAAGATACCTACTCATCCTCTGTCATGGAAGGCTGCATCACATAAAGTCTGGCCAGATTACCAAGTATGCAGTAGCACTGCTTTTCTTTAAGTGTTCTATAGTGAGACTGCTAAATGAATTTAAAGCAGAAGCAAATCTTTAATGCAGTGAGTTTGGAGAATGCTATTGTAATTGCCACTGATCTAGCAGACTTTCTCATTCAGCTTGCTTTCTCAGCTCACTTTCCCACTCAGTCATCTGGTTAAGCTCTCTTCATTGTTGAGGAGGGTGGGAGGAAGGTAAGCTGTTGCTGGGAGAAGTGACTATTGATCAGAGTTCATGGGATTCAAACCTGTCAGAGTGCTGGGTTAAGGTTGTGCATTTATATCCCTATGAAGACCTTGTGCAATTCTTTCAACTATCCACTTGTGCTGAAAAACAGTTTGGCCACTTACACCCATGCACATAACTCCTGCCTTGTGCTTATATAGCAGGAGTATGTTTGGAAAGCAAGAGCAGCTGTTTTCTCACCTCAAGCCAAGAAAAACTTTGCACTCTAAACCTTTTCCTGATTCTAATACATGCTCTTTCATGGTGTGGATGTGCCATATCTTGCATGAAACTTGTGTAAAAAAAAAAAAAAATCACAATATAGGGCCCTCCTTTAAATCATCATCTTCATAGATGCTATATGAAGGCTGTTACTGGGCCTTGTGTTATCATGCTTGAACTGGGGAACAAATGGAAAACCCAGTGAATTCTGAATACTGTCCACAGCTAAAGGGCAGCAGAGCCATGGCTGCTAATGATAAAATGCTCTTAAACTGAGCTGGGGTGTTTTCTGCTGGAAGGTACAGAGTGGAGTTTGTTTTTTGTCAAAATGAGATCTGCTGGGCTGACTGTTTTCACTTGTGTGTCTGTGAGATTCCAAAATGTTTTTGAGAGGCATACTATTAATGATTGAATCATTTTCAGTTGCATTAGATTTCCTTCCCTTCCCCCTCCTTTTCTTCTAGGTTGATTTATATCAGTTACAAGTAAACACACTTCGAAGGTACAAAAGACACTTCAAGCTACAGACCAGACCAGGACTTAACAAAGCACAGCTTGTTGAAGTACGTATGAGTGTTTGTTCCATAATAGAAAATGCGACTTGCCATAGCATGTGGTTTTCTGTACAATGTGGTACTTGCATAAAGAGCATGTGTAATCTGGCTTTTAGAAGAACAAAAGGGAACTGCTTATCTAGTTTCCTTCACTGGCCACAGCTCCGGAGCCAAGTAAATCAAAAGTAAAAGTTCTTTCCAGAGGCGGGACTCTTCCAAAAGGGGTGTATGCTGCTTAAAAACATGAAGTGTTGAGTTAGAGCAGTAAGATGATCTGCGTGTCTCTGAATATTATAGAATCATGTGTTTACAGTCTGTGCATCAGTCACACCTTCACTGGAAGTGTCCTGCTGAAAGAACTAGAAACTGAGGGGTGGCAGCAAATTTCTAGCAAGGTTCAGAGTTTGCTTTAGAAAGCTAATTACTGCAAGCATGTTCTTCTGTATATGTAAAGTATGTAAACCTGGAAAAAAACAGGGTTCTACTGATAATTAATTCTGTTGATTCTGGGATCTGCCATCAGAAAAATAGAACTTTACAAAATTAAGGGTTTTTATTAAGATTCCTAAAAGTGCTGGAGCTGTGTGAGTACAGCTGTACATAAGCATCTTTGCAGCTTAAAAATATAATTTTAAGGAATTCTGTGCTACAAAGATGCAGTTACAGCATGCTGATGTAAATATGTGGGAGAACTGGTGTTGTGGTTTAAGCCACCACAGCTGATTATCCTCTTCTTAAAAGGGAGGTAATAGCTGCTGTTTTTTCACTTATGTGCAGAGATACTCAGTTATATTCCAGTGCAGATATTTTGTTGGTCTGTCCCTTAATTTGTGTGGATTAAAGGCGAGATTCTTAAACATATGTGAGATCTCAAGGCTGCCACTATGAGTAAGAATGTAAAATGGGACTTCTGTTTTCTTATATGCGACTTGAGGTACAGCTAGCTTTTGAATTAGCAGTAACATGATTTGAAAAAGCACAAGCTGTTTTTGTTCTGCACAACTAGGATTTTTAAGTGTCTGCTTTAGGTATCTCTCTGATATTTGCACTGGGTTATTCTTACTGCATGGTGTGCACCAGCAAAGCTGCTTCTGTCATGTGCTTGGTTTGACTGACATGCAGGTCTTTGTGAAAATTAGCTGCAGAACTTGTGTAGTTTACAGCACATGTGATTCCTTGTAACCTGCCCTAACATACCATAGACACTCCTCTGGCTGTTTGGTTTATTTTTGTTTTGTTTCGGTTTGTTGTTTTCTTTTTTTAGGAAGATGGGGTTTAGAAAGCTTCCTAACTTGCTAATTAGGCTAACCTTTTATACCTATATTCTATATAGCTTGTAGTATATAGTGGTAGTTAAATGAGCAATTCCACGTTTCTTGCTTACTAATTTCAGTCTAACAAAATATTCTGCAAAAAGCCAGAGAATAGACTTGTGCAGGTGTAATATTTTGCATGCCTTCCTTTAGGGCTGATGTTCATTGCGATGAAGGGAAAGACTTCTGGAATGGAGTGGAATAACAAAAAGAATAATTCAAAAACTGCTTAGAGCTCATCATATTTTAGTGCTCCAGTGTAGTGAGTTTTCAGTGATAGTATTTTGAAGATCTGAATGTTCAGTTATAGATTTTGAAGATTATTGAATTGTCTTGGATGTTTCTGTCTGTGACTTGGTACAGACAAACCCTCATGCCCACCAACCTGAGTGATGAGCAGTAGCCTCCCATTTCTATGCTGTTGTTTTGTTGATATTCTGCAGTTATTAGTTGCTTTATACTTCTTTAGTTAAACTGCACAGATGTAATGATACTCCTATGCTTGTTTTGAGAGCTCCATCCCCCTTAATTTGGAAATTGGGATATACGATTAGCTATATTTAGTTCATAGTTCTCAATAAAATGGTTCCTGTTTATCTTTTGTATTACTGTTAAAGACTTTTGAAGGGAGGTAGCCTTTTTAAGCTGCTTGATTAATTTTTTTAAAGTTTAATGTCCTCAACTTCAGTCTGAAACTTTGGTTACTGCATATAGGAGTGGTTATTTAATTTCCTTGCATTCTTCCTTTGTAGATAATTGGCTGCCACTTTAGGACAATTCCAGTGAATGAAAAGGACACCTTAACATATTTCATCTACTCAGTGAAGAATGAAAAGAACAAGCCAGATCTAAAGATGGATAGTGGGGTTCATTAGATGGAAAAGGTTGGGACTGAGACTCAGGCTGCAAATCAAAAGACTGAGGTTTTGTTGATATGCAGAAGCTTTCTTTGTAACTTTTTCTCCCCAGAGACTTGTCTCTGTTTTATTTTTCATAACCTTGCTGATTTGTTTGAAAACCATCTCTTAAGAAACAAATTTCCTCAGCAAAAGTATTTTAAATAAATATCACTGATACTGTTGCTCGAGTGGGTGTGTGTGTAACTTACTGAGTTACTTGTACCTAATAGTTACGCTTTGACTAACTATGTAATAATATTAAAGTATTTTTCAATTAAAGTGTGCCAAGAATATATTTATGAATGTACTTCAAGTTCTCATAATGCAATGCCTTTAAAAAAAAAAACAAAGCTGTAGCAGACTCAGCAATAGGTTCCTTTTTCTAAAGTAAAAGCCTTTAAATGACAGTTCCAGTTGTTAGCTGGGCAGAAGTGGTTGAATGATATTTTATATTTCCCCTTGAAACAAGAATTGATGGGGGCTTTTCTGGTGTGTGTATTCATCTTGTCACTGCTGGGATATGTGCTTTCAAGCACTGAGACCTTCCTGCTCCTATATTAAAATGGGGGAAAAATGCAGCTCTCAAATTTCAAAGCTATAAGTAGGATAAAAAGACTGCTGCAGCTTACTGTGCTGAGAAATCCTTCCACTTGGTAAGAAATCCTTTAGCTGCTGACTTCTCCATTCGTCTACATAGACTGCTGCTAAGAACTTAATTGGAGAATGGAAGACTGAGTCTGTGCTGGGTCAGTATAGTATCTTCTAATAGGCATGCTGTTTCTTTTTCATTGTATGCATTAGCTCAGGCCTGTCAAAAATACAAAAACAAAACACCCCAAACAAAACTTATGATGATACATATGAGAAATATCCAGCAATACTTTTGCTTTTAACTGAATATGTTAGTAAAGTCTGTTGTTGAACATGATATTATGTACTACTTCTTATTGTCATTTAACTGTTGTGCCAGTCTAAATGTGTGATGTATGGAATATGATTTTTTTTCTTCTTTACATGACACATAATTTGAAGAAAAGGTGGAAGGGAAACAGTTCTTAAAGCAGAAGAGAACACAGCTTCAGTTTTTTTCAGTTAGCATTTGTTGCAACTCTTAGCCATATCTAATGTTGAAAAGGTTTTTGTTAATTTGGGCAAAAATGAGAAAGCTGTATTTGTGTGGCTTAATTTGCTCAATGTTAATATTGTGAGTTTTTTGAAAACTACTATTTTGCTGGCATCACTATGACTAAGATGCTGCAGTTTGCTTTTTTCCAACGTGTGACAGTTGCATTGAACTGAATGATGATAAACCATAAAACCTAACCTCAAACTGGCTGCCTTCCCAGTAGCTCTCAGTGGCCTTATTTCTTTCACTTGCAGTGTCTTATATATTTCCACAATAAAGTTCTGCAGTGTTGGCTGCAGTTCAAGACAGTTAGTGATACCTAGCTAGTAGCATCTAAAATTGGTATTCCTTTGAAGAGCTGTTTTAGTGCCCATTTCACTGGAGAGACTGTGAAGTTTGCTAAGTATCTGCACAAATTCAGCTTGTCACATTTAAAGTATAAACAGCTGGGGAGCCTGGCCATGGGTAGGACATCCAAAGGACAAAAGCTTTTTCTCTTGAGTGCCTGGCAGGGGTAAGTGTTCTCACCTAGGCCTGGCAGGACGCATAGAAGAAGCTTTGAGAGGAAAGGATAAGAACAAAAGAAAGTTTCTATGGGAAATCAGTCTTAAGGTAGTACCCTGAAGTGACCAAATCCTGCTACATGTGGAAAGCAACAGAATTTTACTCCAGTGGATTATGGATTTTACAGGAGTGGCGGAAGGGAAGTGACTGAGAACCACCTACTAACTTTATCACCCAGATTTGCATCTGCCTTATTTTTTTTTGCTACTGCTGCTTTGGGAAGCTGTGAATCCCAGGCATATGTGACATGATTCATGTAGATACTAGATGGCACAACCAATAGAAGTTATGTGCCCTTGTTACTGCTAGAAGGTTATAGAGGACTTTGCACAAGAGCAGATACCATGTGTTTTTTTAGTAGAGCACTGACTTTGGATATTTTGACTGTGGGTTGTCAGATTTATGGTATATTTTTACCCTTAATTGATGATTTGGTAGGAAGCCTAAAAGACTTGAGAATAATTACACAAACCAGGCTTAAGAAGCCTGGTGACACTGTTTGTTTAACAGTCAGTAGCCTAAAAATTACTTGGCAAAAATAGCATGCACAGATTTACTTGAAACATTTATTATTAGCTATGTATGATCAACTCCCTCCCTCACCATCCAACCCTGGTTTACTAACAGAGGAAGAAAAATAGTCATGATGTTTCATACTGCATGTGAAATAAACCTGGTAAGCTGGTGGTAGCAGGTTTTGTGGTGTAATGGTTTAAGATTATTAGATAAATAGTACATTTTTTGACTGGAAAAGACTGGTTACTTCAGTACTACACACCTTCCGTATGACTTGATAGCAAAAGAGGTTTTGTATATAAAGCAATAAGCTGGATTTATTGCTTATAAGCCTTCTTTGTTCAGGTGGTTTTCCTTAAACTTACAAAGGGACATAAATTTTTGACTGTTTTTTCTCTTGTATTGCAGTGGTGTTGGCAGGCATTGGGAGGTGACTATCTGCTGCCTAGATCATGATAACTCTTAAACATTAAGATGATTGCTTATCATATTTTGAGATACCTCTTTGTCTTCCCTTCCCTAGCTATTGCCTTACAGGGCTAGCCCAAAAATAAAAAGCCAGCATTAAAACTTAGTTGTGGACTACTGTATTTCAAATAAGGCTTGATTAAAAAGCTGCTTAAGTGTGGATTTTTATGTTGCCTTAACAGACTAAATTAACCCTGTCTTCTTTAGATGTCTTTCTGGATATATGTATATATATGTATACATATGCTATTGTAAGTGTCCTAGCATTTTTAATGCTCAGTGTTAAGATAAGCAATTTAAGGTTTTACAGAGTGCATAGTTAATGCAGGTGACCAGTTACACATATAAATCTGCTTTAGTGTGCCAGTAATGTGCATTTTGCCTACTCTCCCCCACACCTTCACCCCATGGAATTTTTAAATGTGAAATTTTGCCTTTTGTAGGTTTATGTAATTGTAAGATGTTTAGATAGACTGTGGGAGCCTGTCTGCAGAAGTGCCAGGGACAGAGTAGCTTCAGCTTAAAGCAGCATTAGCTGCGTGATGGCAAAGCAACAGGAAGCTGTACAGCAGTGAGTTGCTACAAGAGTCACCTTCCTAATGACGTGAAGGCTTAGGCTTGAAGTTTCTTCATCCAGACTTGTTGAGAACGTTGGGCTGAGTAACAAGAGTTAGGCTTTTTGCTGCAAGATGAATATTAGAAAGCATTACAAGCTTCTACAGTCTTTTACATCATTATGGAAATTTAATTCAGCTACCAAATTTGAAAGGAGAACTTCTTACATATTTGAGATTATGAAAAGGTATAGAAAATATTTTTTTCTACAGTGTAAAAAGAGGCACTGTCTTGTGGTTAGAATGAAGTTGTGGGTTTGTTTTCCCCCTTGAAAACATTATTATGCTCTTATAGAATGATGTCTGTTGTCTTCACTGGCAGACTTGATATTCATCACTGACTGTTGCAGGGGATCACGAAAGATATCTTATGTCCAAAGAAAATATCCCTGAAAGATATTATAAGATATATTAATAATTAGATCATTGGCTTATCAGAGCTTTAATGTGGCATCCATGTATAGTTGTTGATTTCTCAGCTTATGATGGGGTATACATAAGATTACTGTGTTTGTGGGTTGCACTTCCAGCAATGCACATCCAGCTGCAGGTCTAGATGTGGATAATGCATTTCTACCTCTGCTGGCCTGATCTGGAAGAGATGGCAAAACTTTTTATTGCCTGAACAGTGTAGACTCCACCTTGGAATTTTATCTTTGAGAAAGTAAAGTTATAAAATACATAATATTATACAAAAAAAGCATGTGCATGCACATATGTACTGTTTTGTCCTGAGAATAGTCCTGCAATGTAGGTTGTCTGTACCTCAGGATGGTTCAAGTAAAACCCTATGTATTTGTATCAAAGTAAGAGGCTTTATTAGGCTGCTCACAGTTCAGAGATTGAAGCTAGGCACCCAAAGTGTGCTTCAGGGTGAGGATACCATAGCTGGTTTTAGGGAAAGTGAAAGATGAAAAACTTATTTAAACTGGGTTCAGTTTGAACATGAGGTTTGTAGCTGCAGAAGTCATTCCCATTTGGTTCAGACATAGTCCCCTACAGGAGTGCTGAAAAGTTGCCGCTTACTGGATTTTAGGGGACCTCAGAAACTTATGTAGTAAGAGGAGCACATATTAAAAGTAATTTTTGCTTGCCTGTATAATGCCATTACATTCTACTGTCCCTGAAGCATTAGTAAGTTTTGCAGTGTTGATATTTTTAATCTAAATTTCCTGAATAGAAGATGTTGCTGGAAAGCTGAATTAAATAATGCATCTTAATACATTTATTACTTCATGCCAGTGTGGGCCGGTGGTGTTTATTAACTCAATATTAATTTTGTTGTGACATACATTCTTTCTGTAAAACAACAGCAAAACCCATGTTCAGCGAGAACTTCACCATTCAGCTTTGTCAGCAGTGCCAGTGAGCTAGAGAAGTGTTTCTGTTCTTGGGCTAAATCTTTACCCTTCCTTGCAGGCATTTGTTTTTGAATCTCTGTTTTCCTTTTTTTGCTTTCTTACTTTAAACAACTGTCTTTACAGAATCATTTATTCAACTGACATATGTGCATATGCCTTAGAATAGTGATACAGTTCTTTAATATATAACAGAAATCTAATAGTTTTGTTTATGGTCCTGAAATCTTTGCAAGTGCTGTGAATAAGGATTTGATGTAGTTCTCATGCTCAGTTTAGATCAAACAGAAGAGTAGAAAGTTGGGTGATTTAAATGCTGAAGTTCCCTATAATAGGATATGGAGGCTTACACCATAAACAAGTCCTAGATGAGACAGTGGAAAACAAAACCTGAAAACTGTCAGTGGAGTAGGTAATTGGCTCTCTCAATATTATTTTAAACTATGCGAGGTGATGCATTTCTTTAAAATGGTTGCTTATTCCATCATGTAAAATGATGGATATATAATGAGCAGTCATACAGAACAGTATGGGTTTATATAAAATGAGTGTGGTCTTACTTTGGGCAGCAGAGCAATTCATTCCAGCTGCAGTAACAGATCACGTCACAGCCCTTCCCTTTCCAAAAGTGATTTTGCAGACCATCATCGATTTGGCGAAGGTTCTCTGTGCCGTCAGGGATGCTGTCACAGTTTTGGTCTTTGAGGGCTCTCCTGTAACAAGAAGGATGCCGGGAAGGTGCTGCAGGGGTACCCAGGAGGATGCTCAGCAGAAGCAGCACTGAGATCATCTTCATTTTTGCCAAGCTTCCTGTGGCAGGGTGCTAAAGAGAAATAAGGTACGTGACACCGGTATAACTGCTGAACAGATCCCCCAGTTTGCTCTCTGTCTTGCATCTCTCTGTTGTTATTTTTTCCTGTGAACTTTTAGAGGTCTTTGAGCCTGAGTGCTGGAGAGTGTTTTCTCCTAGGAGGTAAATAATATTGCAGCAGAATTGATATTCATTACTTTGTGCACAATCTTGGGAATCCTTTCATTGGGAATTGGAGCTTCTGTTGCTGGCAATTTTGTTGTTTCTCTGGCCTCTCACCTTGAGAAAATTGCTTTGAGCTGGCTGTGTTCTCTCAGTGGTGTGAGTGACTCTATTGATTTCTACTAAACCAGGGGGAAAGGTCTGGCTGTGTTTCCTTACCTTCCTTGCTGTATTGCTTCTCCAAACAAGAATGACTCACATAGAAATAATACTATCTTTCCCCATCAGAGTTGTGGAAAAACTGCATGCTGATTCAGTGCTCTGACATGGGCTGCTGGAGAATCTGAAGCATTGACAACAGCAAGGAGAGCTGAAGCTCTCTGCAGGGCTGCCAGGTGCCACTGTCCTGGACTGCAGGCTCTGGTATGATACTGCATTACTGAGAATTTCCTCTCTTGTTTTCTATCTTTTTTTTGGTACTGCAACCTACTTAGTTGAGTCTTGCTGCAGGAGATCATTATGATTTAATTGACTTTGTAAAAGGTGGGATAAATTATCCTTTACAAAACTCCTGTCGGTGACAAGGCTTTCTGTCATCTGCATGAGCTCATTTAATGCTTGCTGTGCTATTCTGTGCTGCTTTGCACAGAGCCTGGCCATTCCACAAAGCTTCTGATGACACCTTTGTATTGTATTCACTTTTAAATTGGCATTTGGAGCAATGCTTCGACCTAGACTTTATTGGTCTTAGGAAAGAGAGTGGGGCTTCTACCTTTCCTCATGCTTGGATGTAATTTAAATAGGAATTCTGTTCTGAAAACTAACACAAAGTGATGGTGAGCTCTCCCTGAGTGCTCCTCACAGTACTTGTGTTAGCCTTAAAGCCTTGTGTTATCCTCAAGCCTTTGTCATTAACATGGACAATGGGATTGAGTGCACCCTCATCAAGTTTGCTGATGACACCAAGCTGTGTGGTTTGGTGGATATACTGGAGGGAAGGAATGCCATCCAGAGGGACCTTGACACGCTTGTGAGGTGGGCTGATGCCAACCTCATGAAGTTTAACCATGACAAGTGCAAGGTCCTACACCTGGGTCAGAGCAATCCCAGGCACAGCTACAGGTTGGGCAGAGGAGATTCAGACCAGCCCTGCAGAGAAGGACTGGGGGGTGGTGGTCAATGAGAAAATGAACGTGAGCTGACAGCGTGTGCTTGCAGCCCAGAAAGCCAACCGTATCCTGGGCTGCATCAAAAGGAGCGTGACCAGCAGTCAAAGGAGGTGATCCTGCCCCTCTACTCTGCTCTC
>NDXB01020751.1:96990-107972 GCA_002631895.1 Agapornis roseicollis | reverse complement strand
TTTTTTTGCCTAATTCCCACCCCCCCCCCCCCCCCTGCACACCACCCCTGATCATAACCAAAAGGAATCTTTTAGTCAAAAGACCTTTCTTCAAAAAGTTATTTCTTCCCTGTGAGAGAACCCTCCCTATTTGCAGATGAAAGATTGTCAAGGACCTGAAGTGTTTCATCATCTCCCTGCACTGGATTGATGCTGATAAACTCGGTAGGCCTTTCAGATGCAGCATCTTTTTCTGACAAACTGCTGCAGCTTCTTTTCTCAGATAGGATTGCACAGATGATGGAATATCACCATTTGCCTGTGTAAATAACAGAGCTAGTACACACATATTTATTTCAAATGCATGTTAAAGACCTTATCTGCTTTTGCATACCATAGAAACAGTCTTTTCTTATAAAACAGATCAGGTAATTAAGGTGAACAAATCCAATCACTAAGGTGACTTAAAGACTCATTGCCTCAAGCGTCCTCTCTCATTTCTTTATTGTATAAAACCTCCTGAAAAGGTAGCAATGCCAGTTGTGGTAGGCCTGTCCAGGTTGCTCAATCAAGATTATATTATTTAAAAGTCTAGCATGAGTAAAGCCATCTGAAAATACTGAAAACAAGCTCCTTGCATTTGCATAATTTCTTTCCAGTGAATTACTTACTTCAGTTACTTTGACATGGGGTACATAAAGTTGGAGACAAAGTGCAGCTGGGAATACAAGTGCTTTGAAATAATTTGGAGTTTTGTGTAAAGGAAAATGCTTAGTTCTGGAATGTGCACAGTGAGTCAGGAATCAGTGCTACCCTCTCTTCGTTCAGCTAAAAGTGTTTGAATTACTCCTGCCAGGCAATTTGGCACTATATAGTCTTTGGATCTGCTAGGTGCAGAGGTAGTCAGAAAAGACCAAAGATTAAAACACAAGTTTCAGCCTTCTTGGCCAAGAACAATGGAGTAATATTTCACGAGATGTGCTGCCCTTTAAAGGTCACATGGTATTAGTAGAAGCTCAGGTGTTAGGGGATAGAAATAGTGAAAACTGAGAAATGGCGTAAAATGTGTATTTCAGCATCTCTAGAGATCCTGCATGTTTGGGGAAACATAAAGATTTACAGTCTGGTCTAACAATCATTAAATATAGCCTTCAGCATTATTAAGCAGGCTGCATCTCTTCCAGTTGCCTGATGTTGAAAACAAAGAATATGTAATTAGTATACTTTTGGGGTAAGATGTTTTCCAGTCTGTGCAGTGGCATGTGCTGGGTTAACAAGTTGCACTTAACATGAAATTAATATGTATTTACTCCTTAATGCACATCGAGTTCAAGAGCTAAAAATATCTATTTAAATTAAAATGTCTTTTGTTGTTTATTTGTCAAGTTTCTTTCAGAAATGCCTGTGTGTTAGTGCATAATAGTTGGGTTTATTAGTGCACCTTGAAGAAATCATTACACAAGAGCTGCATAACTGATAATATTATGAAGAAGTTATTTTCTATTAAAAAAAAAAAAAAAAAGAAAAATCCATCAAATCTGTTTTGCTTGAATAGTTGGTGCATTGTAAGGACAGCAGCTATGCCACTGAGGATGAATTCAGTGAATTACTGCTTTGTAATTACCATCAATACCATGATTCTTTCCAGAAACTGAGTTCTCGTTACAACCCATTTCATTTTCGTAAAGACAGCAATGCATGAGAATGCACCTCTCTCCATATTCAGCAATTTTGCAATAATATTGAACGCTGGAAGCCAATATAGTATGTTTAATGACTTCAGTTGTTACTATGTAGCATCCAACTTTGAATAAGAGCAAGATAGTAAAAGAATTCTCTGGATTGTAGCTGCGCATCTGTCTTGAAGAGCATCTTTTGCCTACAATAGATCTGCTTCTCCCAGATCTTCTGCATGTTCCCATATATATTTCTAATGCTGGACTCTGTAACTAATATCAGCAGAACAAGTGTACAAGGATCATTTCAGGAACAAGACATACCTTTCTCTTCTGCTTCACTCCCTTCCACTTTCTTGACAGCTGTATCTTTTTAGATGTGCCCAGAGAGAGCTAGGGCTGGTAGGGATGAGAAGAGGGAGGGAGGGCTGATGGGAGGTGCTGTACAAACAGCTCTTTGTTTGTCCTGACTTCTGCCTTTGATTGATGGCTCTCTTGTCCAGGAAGGGGCCAGAGGATGAGCTGGCTTCAAGACCTACCTCTTTCAGACACTGGCAACCTAGAGTAGGGGCAAAAATATCAACATCTCCTTTCCATCAGGAAACAATTATTTCATCCAAGATGAGAAGCTGTCTTCTCAAAGAGCAAAGCATAACATCCAGAACGTGTCTTGCTGTGGAGCATAAGAAGGCTGGAGAGAGCAGGAAGGAGATGGCTCCCAGGAATGCATAGGCAGAACAACATGGTTGCTAGACAGATGCCTTATCTCGCACTGGGCGGAGAAGAGCAATCTCAGGCAATACTTTACTTCTTGATTTTGGGATTCTTTCAGGTTTTTGAAACTGAGAAGACTGGAAAAACTAAAATGACTTTAACTAGACTGCTAGTGCAGTGTACTCAACAGTTCCACACACTGAGTTCCTTGCTGACTAATCGTTTAATCGAGAAGTAAAGCATTACATTGAACTGTATTTCAGAGGAAGTCATTTTAGTCTAATATAGCTAATTAAATAATCTGGTACCATAAAAACACATAATGAGTTTCTTACATGGAATTGAGGTATTATGTATTAATGAGAGAATGATCTTGAGGGTGAAGTGTGTGCCCTCATATTTCTCTTGCGATTTGGCCCTAATTCTATTCCTAGATCTATTTTGTGATGTGAATAGAGAAGTATGGTTGCATATTAGCTGTTGAGCTGTAATTCTCACATTTTCTGGTCTGCATCATTCTGATTCTGATGTTGCTTCATAAGAATTTTATTTTTTTTCTATCTGTTGGGCTGCTTCCAGTACAAAGGTTTGTTAGGAGTCCAAAAAGGTGCCTGTGCTTAGCTGACTGTCCTGGGTTCAGCTCTAACAGTTAAACCACAACGCTGACTCAGTTTATAATTTGATGTCTTGGTGCTTGTTCAGTTGGATTTATCATATGGCAGAAGTGAATTAGGGCATCTATAAGAAGTGTGCATCCCATCTTCTGCTGCTTCAGCAAGCAGAGTACGCAAAAGGCACAGATGTTTAGAAGCAAGGCTCTTGAAACTGCACCCACCTACTCACAGTGATCCCATACAGCTGGGCATTCCCTCTCTGCTGGAGATAGGCAGCTGGGACAGCAGAAAGCAGGGTGCATAGTTGCACCTCTGCCTCTAATTTAGATTGGAAATGTCAGGCAGGACATATTTCTGCCACTTCTGTTCAGGCATGGTGACTTAAAAGAGGAGGGAGGAGGTAGCAGTGGTCAGCTGCTGTCAGAATAGGAGATTTTGCCTTTTCAGGCTGACAAAATGCCTGGCGCTGCCTCTGCTTTCCAACAGAAGTGTTTTTCTGGTGCAGATCCTGGCCACGGCCCTCCTTGCCTTAAACGAGATTATCCTAATGCCTTTGGGAGTACACACTGTTCCAGGGCAGCATTGTACTGCAGGAAGAGGCTTTGAGCCTGGTGTGGCTGTACATCAACAGAGGACTGGCTGCAAGCAGGCTTAGAACTCAGAGGAGGGAATGAGAGCATATTGTGCTGATGCTCTGAATTTGGATGCCTTTTTAGTTAATTGCAAATAAATTTTGGTATTAATAATTTGAAGGTTTTATGAGAAGATGTAATAAAATTGTATTAGGATTATTCCTTTCCTGTCCATTTCATTTCTCTTGTGTTTTCCAGGGAGTAATCCATGTTTCCAGAAGGTATTTTGAGAGCCCTGTTTGGACAGCAGTCCAGCATACTGATAGTTTTGTTTATGAAGTGAAGTGTGTGAGGGATCTTTCCTTCAGAAAACGCCCTGCTGCATTTTGAGAAAAGACAGGTCTGACAAAGCTGATGTTTATCTGTTGATATTTTACCTTCTCCCTCCATAGCTCCATGGATGATGTTTTTAGTCACTGAATCATGAATTGCATTCAACTCCTTATTTTTAGAGACCCTGGTTTAGAAGTACACACACCCCTATTCCTGTTGAAAAAGGTATGGCAATATTAGGGGTAAGATGCAAAGTAGAGCTGCTTTTTTTTGTGGTTTGGTTTATTTTTTTCCCCTGGCTGGAGCTGTTGGAGCCAGCAAGAAGTGATGGCCCATGAGGAGGCAGTGGCAGATGGAGGCAGGAGGGGGGGTGACAGGGAAGTAGCAACAGCAGCAATCCATAGGAGAGAAGTAGTTTTCAAAGGAGAACGGCCCCTGGTAAGGTGAGAAAGAAGAAAGAAAAGGCAGCACTGGAATTCAGCTGCAAATGTGTGGCACTTTCTGACATACAGCATTACTCCAAACTAATTTTTATAACGTGCCCTGGGAAAATAATCTCACTTTTTCTTTTTTTTTTTAGCTACTCAACATTCTAAATGTTCTTTGTGTTTTTAAGGTGAGCCACGCAGGTTTAGCTTTTTTTCTGTCAACAAAAATCACTTTGCATCTTATTGTACCACTGGTAGCAAACTCAGGTTTCTTCAGGCTGACAGTGAGAAATACTGATGCTCCTCCACTCACATTAAAACTTCCTAGAAGATAGCATTTAACATATGAGTCAGCGGGTTCATTAATACATAGTGTTTATATGAGAAGATCTATAAGGAACCTCAGAACCTGATTTTGAAGGATGATGCAGTGGGAAAGTCTTTTGTACTTGAAGATTATAAGGGAATTGAAGTAAGTATTGTAGGGGTACATAAAGACCTCAGAAAATTAATGCTGCAGTAATGACAGTGCCAGCACAGCTAAGATGTTAACTGCTTACAGGATCACAGTGGGTGCCTTGGAGTCACTCTTCAGCAGAACGGATATTTAAACAAGGGTAAAGATCTTATATGCTCATTTTGCAAATATTCACACATGTAAAACAACATAACTTGCATTTCACCCCTCATGTCAGGCTTTCCATCACTCAACGTCTATAATGTCAGTCAGAAGAAGTATTTGAAAAAGGTTTTTTGTGCTTTTACTTTGTGTCATTTTAATTTTGTGTTCTTTGTTCTGTTGACAATTGTTTTTAGGAAATGTCTGTACTGTTAAATATTCTGTCATTGCTTTTACAGTTCCTGCATCTGATAATTTGCTTTATACCTTGTATCTGCATTAGCCTGGGAGATTCATCTGAGTTTTCTGGAACACTGTTCATTGTTCTGAAGAAATCTGGAGACAGCAGTTTTTGTTCATGCAACATTTCTTCTGTCTCTTGCCTTTATTTTTGGGTGCTGCTTCCAGCATCTGTTCCCAGAATCTCAGAGCTCCTGTTTCTTCTCATTCTGATTTTTGGCTTCCTGGTTTTGATGTTAGTTTTCTCAACTTTTTGTGCAGTCTGTGCTTGGTTCAAATATGCAACACAAAGCACTGGGGTCATCAAAGTAATCTTCTAGTGTATGTCCTCAGATCATTGGCCTATTGGCATGCTCAGGCTGCTGCTGCTTTTCTGTGAAGGCAGGGAGGATGCAATGTATCAAGAACCTGCTGATGCTATGAACTATCAATTCCAGACAGGCTGAAAGAGGTAGTGTTTTTTATAAATATAAAGTCTGGTGTCTCAGGCTGGCAAATGAATCTGAATGTATTATGGAAAAATTCATCTAAATTGGGAAACTGTTCCCAGTTAGCAGCCATCACAGATACTGGTTGTCTGACACCTGAAAATCCATGCCTAGTCTGATTATTTGTTGCTTCAGAATGTCATGAGGTTTTGTTTGGTTGGTTTTTTAGGGGGGTTATTTGGATTGGTTTGGGGTATTTTTTATGGCTTTGCTAGGATTTAGCTGTTAATACTTCAAGGCACCTGGCCTTGAGTGTGTGCAGCTGCTTCTGCAGCTGCTGAAGTTGGTTAGTGCCAGGAGCCTGATAGAAAACAGAGAGATACCTTTGCCTCTAACACCTGTGTTAATTTCTCTGTAGTTAAAAACAAAAACTGAAGAAGCAAAACAAAAAAAAAAAAACCAAACAACCAAACAACCCAACCCTAAACTTCTGCTAATTGTAAGTCTGATTTAGTTTTCCTTTTTCACCACTAAAAGCATTACAGATAGTGCACTGATTTTTTAAGTCCTTGACCATGGCACTGCTTCTTGCCTGTTACAGGGTGGCTCTGATGCTACTCAAGGCTGCTTGCTGGGTGATCAGCTCTGGAGTGCTGCAGAGAAACTGTAAAGGCTTGTCCAGACCTCAGACTTTTACCCCTGCTGCTCATCCATGTGGTCAACAGTAGTACAACACAACTGGAAAGTATCAACTTTGTGTGGGGCAAAAACATCTTTGTCAACAGGCTGACCAACCTGGTGAGGAGAGCTTTAAACAAGGAACAACAGGGGAAGGAGATGGCTGAGAACTGAGGAAGTGGAAACCTCAGAAAGCTTGCAAAGAACAGCAGAGGAGGAGAGAAACCATACATTTAAATGTTAGGCTGCCATTCAAAGGGACTGGTGAAATAGGCTATCAAAACCAGCACAATGTTCAACAAAAGCAGGTGCAAAGTCCTGCACCCCATGCACTGGGGCAGGCTGAGAACTATCTTAGAATGCAACTTTGGAGTGTAGGACCTAAGGGTCCTAGTGCACACCAGATTGAACATGAGCCAGCAATGGACCCTTGCAGCAAAGAAAGCCAACAGTATCCTAGCCTGCATTAGAAGTGTTGCCAGCAAGTTGAGGGAGGTGATCCTTTCCCTCTGCTCTTCACTGGTGAAACACAGCTGAAATGATGGATCCAGGTCCAGGTGACCTAGTATGAAAGAGATGTGGACAAACTAGATTGAGTCCAGTGAAGGGCTACAAAGGTAATTTAGGACTGGAATATCTATTGTACAAAAAGACTCTGGGAGAGCTGGGACTCTTCAGCCTGGAGAAAGGAAAATGTAGAGATCTTATCTATCTCAAAACACCTGGTGGGTTTTGGGTAATGTTAAAATCAGACTTTTCCCAGAGGTGCCCCATGATGGGACAAGAGGCAATGGGCACCAGCTGGGATACAGGAGATTCCATTTCAAAATCTAAAGAACTTTTTTATCTATGAGGAAGGTCACAGTGCCCACAGAGGCTGTGGAGACCTCCTTGGAGGTACTAGAAACCCATCTGAATACAGTACTGGGAAACCTGCTATAGCCGACCCCGCTTGAGCTGGGGAGTTGAACTAGACAGTCTCCAGAGGTGCCTTCCAACCTTAACTACTCTGTGATTTCAGCCCCATGCACAAATGGAAGTCAGTTTGCAGTTCAGCATAGGCTCCAGCACTCTAATCACCTGCACTGAGTGCACCATCTTGAGTATGCTCAAGTAATTGTAGTTTGACAAAGCACATTTTTTGTTTGCTGACTCCTTATCAGTCCCTATCACTTTTCATCAGGTCATAGCCCAGATGCTCTCTGAGAACACCAACCTCCCTGCACTGTGGCAAGTGACTGTATGCGGCCATTTGTTTCTGATAAGTATGACTAAAGAAGTTAGTTTCCTTATGAGCCTCTGATGAGGGATTTTTGCCAAAAAAAACCCCACTATCTGGAAACTGAAGTACTGCAGTAGAAGCTGAACCACCCTTATCCACTTAGTCATGGTTCATCTTACAGTGATGTTCTTCCTCCTGCTTTACCTGCAAGAAATAATTTTGGGCATATGAAAGCTGAAAAGACTCCTGCCTTTGAGTTTCAACAGAACCTATTCATATGTTGATAGATAATAATAAGGTAATTTCAGATGCTTATTGAGAAGGAAAGGATTTGCTTTTCTAATAACTAACTTAAGAACCATAACCATTCCTGTAAGCACTCATCCAATTTTTGCCAAGTTGTTCAAGGAACTCTTACCTTCAGCATCTATTACATGGTTCTTTGGTAACTTCAAATTAATTTACAAAGGTTTTGTGTCTGTAAAGGGTTGCAACTCCTGAGTAAGAACTACTGCTATCTGTACCAGATTTTTATGATTGGTACAGCTGCTGATAGCAATGTTACCACCTTTAGAGATAATACCAAATGGCTAGCAAATCCACTAATATTAATGAAGCTAAGAGTGTTCATAGCTGTGTGCTTACATTATTTCATATCTTGTGAGATGAAGACTTTGGACACTTGTCAGCTACACCCATGCATGAAGCCCCACACAAAGCATTTAGATGTTTCATCCAAGCATTACTGCTCTTGGTAGATACAACATACTTCAGCCCTCTGAAATATATCTAAACCAGGTAGATCCTTGGTTCTTAGGCAGATATGACTCTATTAAAGGACAGAGATGGAGAGAGAAACATCACCATAACCCCATTTTGGGCCTTCTCTGTGAGAAATGAGGAAGTGTGCTTTACTCCTGGAAGGGCCGTCTAAAGTATGCCAGAGGCCCTAGGCAAAATACTGTCTGGGATTTTCCACTGTAATGAATAAAGAATTTTACTAGAATCACTTTTGAATCCAGACTGTTATTCTGAACTCAAAACAAGTCAAAACATCAGTGTCTTACAGTACAAACTACAGACTGCAGTCATAACTGGCACTGAGAAAGACTGTTCCCTAGACTCTTGGGTAGCAAAACTTTTTTTGAAGGCTATTGGACTTGACACTCACCAGAGACAAATAGTGTGGTCTTATTTGTAATGTATGTCAGTGCAGCTCATTTTTAATCAGCTCTAACCATGGAAGAACATTTACTGTTGTAGTTTACTATCATCATAACCCAGAAAAATCCATAAGGGAATGTTATTTGTGGAAATGTGAAAATCAGCTTATCAATCTTTATTGCTGATCAGAAGCAGAGTGTGAAGATGATTATTCTCTTGTTGAGGTATACAACTTCCAATGAATACCTTTCACATTGTTCTCCCGGGTTGTTACAGTCAAGAGCTTTACTTTTCTGATACTGTTTTGTTTCCTCAGTATTCATAGACCCTAATTGGAAAAGCAAGTCATATGCTGATATTTTCGTACGCCGCTTTTGGTGATCCTTAAGTCAATAAAGACTATATTTGTACTTTGGTTTCTGTGAGGAACAGTTTTTTGGTAACTCCTTCCAGGGTACTTATGTGACTGCTTCATCACTGAATGTTTCTTCTCACCACTGTAAAGAATTTCCAGAGCTTTTGATGCTGCTTTGAGTATGTCAAGTCTTGCAGTAGATCTCTAATTTCCAAGGTATGATAAGAATATACATCTTTACAAGGTATCTTTTATGAGATATCTAATACATCTGTATATATATAGGTCCTCAGCTACTTCTTATGCAGTCTACCTTGATTCACTGGAATGAATGAGAACTTAATCCAAAGAATAGTCAGAAATGCTTTCCAGACTGTCCCTGGTTCAATGAAGACTTAAAAACTTCTTATTCAGAGTGTCTAGAACAGAATTATTACTTTATAATCTTTGCACAGACCCTTGATTGTATTAGCAAGACCTGACAGTTGAGTGTTAGGTAAACATTATGCAACTCTTCAGTTTAGACCTAGTAGAGTTCAACATGTTTTGACAGTCAGTAGCTTAAGAAAAAGGACAGTTTTGCATAAAGCAAAGACTGTGAAGCAATTTACTGCTGTCTTCAGCAACTTTGGTACTAGTTAAGCTTAATATATAGCCAACACATGGAAAATAGAAAAATAATTTGACCTGAGAATGCTGTGTATATTGATATAAATGTTTATATAAAATTAATAGTGTATGTATTGCCCTATGCCTGTCACCACCAAATTAATGAGGACCTATCTTTCTCCTTAAAAAATTTCATCACCATAATTGCAAGAAAGCTGTATGGGAGTAAACTATAGAAACTGTTCCATCTGGGCTTTTGTTTATATATCACAGCATAAAAGTTTAATTGTCTTTATGACATACATTTACAGCAGAGTTTCCACTAGATGATTAACATTTTTTTTTTGGGGGGGAGGGGAATGTTTTTGGTCTCTTTTTTAATACTTCAGAAACAATCACAGACAAACCTTTCTGTCTGCTAAGGTGACAACCCAAGTGTGAGCATTCTTCACATTTCTTGAGGGATGCTCTTTAAGGAGAGTGCTGGTTAATCAGTTCAAAAGGTTAACCAGTTCCCTTTTTCTTACATATTTTTGTCTGTTTGGTTGTCCTGTAATGGGGCTGTCTCCCTGGGATTCACAACTCAAGTAATAATGATTACTTGAGTTGTAATTTCATTTAACCCCTCTTGCCAAAGCTGTTCCTTACTGTTGAACTTCATTAATTCTGAGTCAGCTTTACCAGATTGCTTTTGTCAGTACCAGCACATTAGCACACACAATTCAGGATCCTGAAACATAGGCTGTCTCAGCACAGTCACTAAAAGAGTTTATTCAGTTTGACAAATCTGTGCTTAAAAATAACTGGCATGCAAAACAGAAAATTGACTTCTAGGTGGTGAATATTCCCATTTATAAATTCATCATGAGGAGTTCATGCTTGAAAGCTGTTTGCATTAAATATCTTGGGTTTGCTTTCTTACCAACTGAATAAACATAGGAAGGCTTACTTAAATCCTAGTCCTCATTCTGCCAGTTCTTGAGGGCTTTTAGTTATCCAATAGGAATGTAATTCTTTGTTAATTGTATACCATAAAGCTGGATTTGCTGAAAAGCGTGAAGACTCTCTGGTTTGAATACTCCTGCAATGTTTATTGTAATGCCCTTTTCTTTGCTTGCCTTCTCCGTGGTACATCTTTATATAATTGATGACTTGGTAAGTTCTCTTTTTGGATAACGATTCATTTCTGCTCTTGTGCTACTTAATGATGAGCCTAATTTAATGTGAAAAGTGAATGTAAACATAGCTGATTTGCTCAATTTTTTTATCTTTTTCTTTTTTCTTCTTCACTATTCCATTCCTATTGCTGTCCTATCACATGTAAAGCTCAGACAACACCACCCCCCCCCCC
>NDXB01020751.1:55630-85026 GCA_002631895.1 Agapornis roseicollis | reverse complement strand
CCCCCCCCCCTTAATAGGTGAACCTACTGGCAAGTAAATCCCCTTCTTCAGTTACTTTAATATGCTTTCATACCATGTTTGCTCCACTTTATTTCTCAGCTTTGTTATTTCCACTCCCCAGTAAAATCTATCACCTTTGAGTGAGTTATTTGCTTTTCTGGACTGCAGCAAATACCACCCACTCTGTTAAGGTCAGGCTCCAGCTCCTTGACTTTGCTATTGTTCCATCCCTTCCTTACCCACTCTGTCATTGCAGTACGACAGCTCCAGCTGGGAGGGCAGGGAAATCACTCCCTCAAGAGCAGTTTATCATGGCAATAAATATGTGTTTTACTAGGATGCCATCAAAGTTCACCATCATGCTGAAGCCGAAACAATTGTTTCTTTTATTTATCTATTATACATACTGTATTGGGTAGTTGTCTACATATCCTGCAGAGATCAGCATTCTGAAGGTGCAAGATATTACTTCTAGCTTCTGCTGTGTTGTGAAAATTACAGGATTTGCAGGGAGAAACCTCATATTTAATTAATTACTGCTTCTCAGTTTTCTTCCTGTTTTCCCTACAGCCTAGGTTTTAATTACTTTGCTCATGTAGGCATCTCCAGTCATGTCAATTAAACAGTGTATGTGGCCTTTACATTTCTTTGTGGTTGTTTCCTTCTTTTATGGTACTGCCTGTGCACAAGCAGTACCGAAAGTCTGTTGACTTCAAAGCATCAGAGGACTGAGATTTCTGTGGCTGCAGCTGGTACTCAGTAGAACCCAGCCAGTTGAATTGGTCTGTCATTCCTGAAATTAGATTTTTCATCTTTTTCAGATACTAGCGAGAAAAGAGAAACCTTTCTGCTTGCATCCCCTCCTCCATCTTCCTGTTAAATACTGATCTTTCCTCAGCCAAGAGGGCTTAATAAAAACTGAGAATACACTCTACTACATTAATTTAATCTAGCAGAATTCCTTGTAGCAATATGGAAACAAGTTGCAGAATGTGTGACAGGGTAATTCACTGAGCACTAAAGGAAATTGCTTAAAACAAAAAGAAATTTGTTATGAGAGCTCTCAGTGGCATATGAGAGCTCTCAGTGTTCTGGTGGGAAAAACGGTCAGTAGTCTTGCACTGGCATATGTCAGGTATCTTAACTGCCTGAAATGCAGGTTTGGATTGATTGAAACTATCTGGGGCTTTAGGTTAAATTGCCAGCATTATTTTCAGCCAAGAATATGAAGGAAAAAAATTGAGAAGACAGAATATTTCTTTTAAATGTTTTTCTACAGAAACCCTTTTGGTTCTTTTCCCCCAGAACACTGTGTTTCTAAATCTAGCTCAGCTTAGTGGAGGGAAAAGAAAGTGACACCCAAAGCCAGTATTTGGAGTACCCAGTTCTTTTCCTCACTCTCCTCTCAGGCAGAAGATGCTGGCAGATCACCTCACTCACACTGTTTGCTCCATCCTGCCAGTGGCACTGCAGTCACCCACAATGATTGGTGTAGACAACACTGTGGCTCCCAGTGCTTCTGATGACCTATTTTTCCATGAAACAGAGTCTCAAAGCCAACCAAGCTAAACCAGAGCCACCATTCTTACAATCACCTTTGGGATGAACTGGGGTACTTTGCTAGAAAGACAGATTACAGATCCAGTGATAGGGCTCCATCCCACTGTCCCGTGTCAGGATAGGTACCCTTGAGAGAACTATGTATTCACTGCCAGGATCTTAATTTTGGGACTGCTCTGTGACTTATTTCATTTTATGTTATGCAGGAATGCCAGCTGCAGACAAATGGGAGAATGCTTTGGCTTTGAATAATAATTGTTATGATGTATATTGGGTCTGCAAGAGTTAAAAAGGAAGCTATATCACTGGTAGATGGGCCTCAGCTTCAAGGAGGTAAATATCAAGTGTAAAAATAGAGGATCATTAAATGAGATGATACAGCAGGGCTGTTGCTATTGGTGTCAACAGCTGTTTTCTTTCTCCTGATATGATCAGTGTTCATTTATTGGAGCTCAATTGAGCCACATTAAAAGCTTTTGATCGAAAGGCAAAGGACATATTTTCCTGCTTCATATTTTCCTGGGTTTTGGTGGGTTTGTGTTTCTGGGGGTGAGGGGTGGTTGTGTGTGCTTTTTTGTTGGCTTTTTTTTCCTGATGGAGATGGATATTTGGCTACAAATATTATAAAAAGTTTGTGTCCTTGCCTTTATGAGCTTTCAAGAAAGAATGTTTACTGGGGTTGGAAAGGTTACTCAAAGCAAGTGCAAATGCTTGGTCTAGAAGCAGTGTTTTCTAATGAAGTTCCTGTTAGAATGTAGAATGTCTTTCCACCACCTCAGTTGCTGAGCACTGATACTTCAGTAACCAGATCAGGTTTGGAGTTGTTTTCTGATGGGCATCTTGGTGGTAGTAATAGAGCAGTAATAAGAGTTTTCAGGTGAGACAATTCAACATTTGCGTGACACTGATTTGTGCCATATCATGGTTTCCATTGTTTTGGTCAGCTTTGGTCAGCACAGGTTTTGTCCTCCACTGGACTCCTGAGCTAGGGTTTCAGAGCTGGAAGCAGGAGATTCAGAAAGAACAGCACTTTTCCCACCTGGCTACCACCTCTTTATTTTCAAGTCCAGATGCTGCCTCCATGTTGGAATACATTGAGGTAATGGAGCCAGCATGCTGCCAGCCACTGGAGGAGGCAGAGTTTCTTCTGTGTGCTCCAGTTACCCACAGTTTTATCTAAGGCTGAAGTGCTTTTGGGAATTGTTAAGGTGTTCCTAATTTTTGGCTCACCTTCAGGTCTGACTAACTAGCTGAGCAAAAAGTAGAAACATAGACTGACACTGATGGCAAAATAATGGTTGCTTTTGGATACTGTTAAAGGTTCCTTAGGGCTTTAAGTGGCTACATAGTGCAGTTTTGTATGAGTGAAAAATCTATGAACAAAACATTGATTTATTTATTGTAGCCACGCTGAGACTGAAGTTGAAGAGATGGCCTGTTACCAATCTCAGCCAACTACAAAATGTGAGATTATTTAAATTCAGCATATCAGCAAAGCTTTGCAGTAAAGGCCTAAATGGTTGTGGGACAGCTCTAATGCTTTCTGAGGTCATAAAGAATTATTTGACTTACATTTTTGTTCAGATGGTCAAGTCCCAGAGACCAATAGCTGAATGGTCTGGGGAATATGCAGGTGCTTTTCTAGTCACCTGACTTGTGTTTAATTTAGTTTAAAGTGTTGCCTCTGGTCAAGGGAGTGACTATGGCTTCCTGTGTTGAAAAGGCTTGTCACATCCCTTCCGTGTGTAATCAGAGCTGTTCAATAAAATTGTGGTCTTCCTGCCATTGCCTTTTAGAGCTGTGTTGCATCACATTCAAGGTAGCCCATTATTTTGAGACCCCAAAATAAAATAATTAAAAAAACCGCAACACCAAAACTAAAAAACCCCAATTATATAAAGCCTTACCAAGCCTGTAGCCCTTTTGCATCGCTACGCTATCTGCAGCTCAAGCCTCTGATGACTCAATTTGAGCACGTTTGGTTAAAATAGTGGGATCCAAATGATAGATGGAATGGCTGCATCATATCTTGGGAAAACATTTAAAAGGGTGATTTGTTTCTGTGAGCACACTTGGGATTTGATGTAATAGTGCCTGCAAGAGTTGATATAAAGGAAATTATTGCTTCTCAATAAAATTCTCCATTTTTATTGGCTCACACACTGAGAATGGCAGCCAGCTGATAAAATGCTCAGTGGAATTTTCTTTCCATGTAGCCATGTATCTACAGCTATGAAGTACGCCTTTTTTTACAGTGGGCAAATTATGATTGTTTAAAAGCATATTGTGTTTATCACACTTCTTTTTAGGTGTGAGTCTACACATTTTGTGCTTTTACTGAAACTGGCTTTTAAACACGTTGGATGTGACAGTAAAGCAAAGAATAATCATAGAAATAATCATATAAATCTCTTGCATGTCAGATATTTACAGGCAAAATAGGATGTATATTCTGCAAAAGCATTTTTAATTTTTCACATGTGATTTGGATTCCTTATAGAATGTCTACTTAGGGAGATATATATGTATATATATGTACACATACATAGATACATAATATGGCTTTGTAAGACAGAAACCGTAAACAACATTTGCAAAATATTACTTCATCAGGGGCATGAAAATCTAGAAAGCAGATCAGTCCTACTATTTTCCCTAAAATAAGCACAGTCTTCCTCAGAAATTTAAACTCTGCAGCATTACTTGCATTTACTGATAACAATACCTTTGCTTTCCAGAATGGAAAATCTTCAATTTCCTACGCATTTAATTACTGGAAAGTATAAAACATTTCATTACTTTAAATTGGGTTTTCTTTGTTGACAAGGGGAAATTTGATCCCTAAGCATTAGGGCCAGAATTGGACTTAGCTGGTGAGACTTTAGGTACCTGTTCTCTGGAGCAGTTGTCAGGCTCTCCTTCTTCTCAGGCTGTGAATAGAGGAAGCCGGGTTGCCCCAGGAGGGGAGTCCCTGTGACCAGGGAGCTATCCTGTTCTGTGGCAGATACAGGACATCAGGTATCTTAAATCTGGTCCCCTCTACAAGGCTACAGGGAGGCTCCTCTCTGTGTGGCATCCACAGGTGGTTCGAGGGACATTTCCATCAGAAGGGGAAAGGGTCTCTCTTCCACCCAAAACACCAAAGGGCACACTTAACAGTAGGTAACTCTGAAAGCACTGAAGAGCACCATCATGGCAATTTTCACTGCTGCTTGTGAGCAATAAGAGCCTGGCAATGGGGTGAAACGTATTTGGAAAGGGCTTCTGCAGCATCTCCTCTGGATGCTCAGGGTATGGACACATTCTCTGCCTGGTTAACAGGTGAGCTGAGCTTTTCGGCAGTCCTCGCAGATGTGGCTGCCAGAGAACTGTTAGAACAGTTAAAAAAAACCAAAAACAAAAAAAACAACAAGAAGCCAGCTGAGCTTGGTGCTGCAGGGCTCAGCTGAGTAAAGCCTGCAGAATCACAGGTTTGGACTTCAGCAGCAGTGTATTACCTGCAGTCTGGTTTGCCTGCTGTTTCGTGACATGGCCTTCTTCAGTGATATTTTGGCTAGAACTGAATGGGAGCTGGGATCAGCTTTGTAAAAACCTGCTTACCCATGGCAAAACAAAGCAGTTCAGCATTATTCAGACCTAAACTTGTGGAGTTGTAATTGGAGGTACTAACATATTTGGCAAGCAGCAGCTGAAAATGAGATCTTACAGTGTGGACTGAGGAGTCTAAGTCCATTTCTTTCTCTCCAGCATTGATGTACTAGTGATATGCTCTATCTACTTTTCTGTCACCGGGAATTTACAAACCACCTTAGCTTTCTCATCACTATTCAGTTTGGTGTGTTGGTCACAGGATGCTTCTTCTGTAAAACAGCTCACTTCTGCTGAGTATCTCCAGGATGGAGGGGGAAACCAAACAAAGATAATGGCAATCTTTTTTCCATCAGTTATAAGGTCAGGCAATGACTAGTCTTCCCTCATAGCCATGGAAGAGGCAGACCCTGTGCTCCTCCAGAGGCTAGCAAAGAATACAGAAATGGGGAAAACCTTAGCCGTGGAAACTATTTCTTTTAATGTGTAGCATCCTCCAAGCGTAAGCCCTGTGGGACATGTCTTAGTTCATAGGCTGGCTGGTGTGTGAGCTACCTGACTTGCCTCCGAAGCGTGTCCACATAATTCCTGTTTGCCTACACATTGTGTATATAAATCAGCTTTCACCTGGAGAACAGGAATTCTTCAACTTTGTTGTTGAATGAGTGTTAGCCATGAAGAACGTGCATGGCTCTAGCACTCCTTAATGTTTGTCAGCTTTCCAGAAGGGTTGCACCATTAATTGGAAATGTCTCCAATCAGGGCTGAGGTGTCCTTGTTTGAATTGTCAAACAGATCATTGTCTGGCACTGGAAATGATGCCATAGAAGAATCAAGTGATACGGCATTTTATTTCTGATTAAATTAACATTATATCAGGCTGAAAGCTTTATGTGCTGGTTTAAGAGGTACAGCTGACTGATGTTATGGACTCATTATGTCAATATACAGCAGCACTGACCCAGACTTGTCTTCCAGTTCTACAAACCTTATCAGTTTCACACTTGGTTTACCACAAAAATGATTTAGGTTACTATAAGCTTAAAACAAGAAGACACGCTTTAACATAACTTCTATGTTTCAAATGTGCAATGATGGTCTAATTAACAGGAAGCAGACTCAAGCATGCTCCAGACACACTGGCAATTAGGCATACGTTTGTCCTTCATTTTGCCAGAGCACGGAGTGAAAGGAGATACCCCTACTTTGAAGTGTGGAGAGGACCAGTCAAGAGTCTTGGGAAGTATCCAAATGGAAATAATAGATTTTGAGTTAACAAATGACAATAATTAAATTCATTTCTGTGCTGCCCACTGTCGGGAATTGCTTCCTAATGGCAAGGTGTAGAGAAGATGGAGCCGTTTTCTAAGGTGAGCACTGCAGAAGGGCAAGAGTCAACAGACACAGGAAAACAGGAAATTCCAGCTTGGTATAAGGAGACATCAGACTCTGGAGCAGATTGTCCAGATGGGTTGTGCAATCCCTGTCTTTGGAGACATTAAAATCTTGACCACACAAGGTGTTGACTATCTGCTTGAACAACCTTTTTTGAGCAGGAGGATGCTCTATGTCACTGCCTGTGTCCCTTCCTTTCAGGTGTGCAAGAACTGTGCATCCTGCAGTGCTAGCACAGTGGGAAGCTGGTTGCAGACACCATTTGATGAAGAAAGGGAGCAAACAACGTTACACTGGGTGGTGCTTTCTGGAGTATACTTGAGAAATCTACTGGAGAGCAGAGATGGCTTGGTCAGATGGGTCCTGATTCCTGCAAAAACTGTTGTTCTCGGGAGGGTTTTTTGATTTTTTCAATACTTCTGTGAATGCACAAGTTCTTCCTTCTGTTTCCCTTAGGAAGGTCTAAACTAGAGGAAAATACACTGTTTTATGCAGGTAGTCACAGGGACAAACAAACTATGTCAAATATGGTTGGGATGAAGATCTAGCTACAGCAAGGCAGTAACTATATCATGAAAAGATGCAGGAAACTGGAACATGGTGAAAAGGAAAAAAGTTGCAAGGGAGAAGATGTGTGAACACATAGGTGGTAAAGACTCATTGATGCCTGTTACCGCCTTTGTATTTCTACAATATTTGCTATAACACAGCATGACAGCCAAGGGCACACTGTCATTAAGCACTAGCATGGTGGTTGCTGTTGATGCCCCCAGATTGGAGGGAAAGTTTACAAAGTGAAGCATGCAATATGATTTTGTAAAGCAATAATCAATATTTTAGTGATAGCTTTCAGAATGAATTCAAAAGGATGATTTGTGACTACCCACACAGACTGTACATATTCCTGTTAGTGGAGAGAGACATAGTCTGAGGCATTGGTGAGGTATTTTTGTGGTTTGATGGTTGACTGTCTTTCATTTCTTTAGTAGATTTGGTTTAACATCATAGTTGGCTTCAAGCAAGCCTCCTTATAACAATACTTCTGACAACAACTGAAACACAAAAATGGGCATTTAAAAATTATTATAATCCTAATAATGTAAAAAGCAGTGCTTTCTTTTTCTTTCAGATTCACATTCACAAGTGCATAGAGATGTCATTTATGTCCTAGACACATTAATTTCTGATTTTTTTCCTTTAACTCTCTTAATTGGAAGAAAGTATGTTGCTGCTGATTTATGAACTCCTCAGAAGTGCCAGGGATCATTTTAAATGTACACAGCTGCTCTGCAGTAGTTTAACTTGGCAGATAGTATTAAACCATTGAATTGTGTCATTTATTTGTGTATGCACACAATAAGTTCCTTGTGCAGGTTCTTCAGAAATAGTCTCAATGTTGATTCGGAAATGTGGCCTAAAAATACCCTAGCCCCATGATTAATTGTTTTTGTGCTTGTCTCCAAACAGTACATCTAAAATGAAGAATGGGATACCATGTACACCCCAGATAAGGCAACGGAATGGAAACCATCCATATGAGGAGCTACAGACCGAGGTCTAAAATGGAAAAGTTCCCAGGGTGAGCGAGCAAGACACATGATGGGAATCGACCTGTGTCGCTGGTATTTGGGAACACTGCAACTTATTTCATTGCTAGGCAAGGGAGTGTATGATGTTGTGGAATGAGAAAGAGCAGCAGTCATGACAGCAGTATCACTGGTTGTAATGGAGTATAAATCAGGGCAATTTTCTCTGTCGTTCCATTCAGGGCATCATAAAAGTAGCGCCTGTCATCTGGAAAAAATCTGAAGTCAGAGAATAATATAATGCATTTTGCATACGCCCTATTGACTGTATAAAATCCCACAGCACCAGAAAATAAACCACTTAGAAATTGAGTCTTTTTATACTGAGGGGTGACATCTGCAAATATATTCTACAATAGATACTATATGACTTGATATACGTCCTAAACAATTCTATGGAGGGAAAAAACTTAAAGCAGTATAGATTCTATTATAGCTCTAAACCCCCAACTTTTTAGGCTATGATACTAATCCTGTTGATCCACAACACTTCATGTATTAGAAAGCAAAAGAATTTCCCTTATTTCTCCTTTGGCTGCAAAATGGACTAAAAATAGCCTTCAGGGAATTGTAGAATCAGTTACATCCTCAACAAGAAAACCTAACGGACAGTGTTTAAAGACTGATTGATGGACATCATCTCTTGATGATCATAGCAGAACTTTTTAGGCTGCTGATTGCAAGCACAGACATGCTGGAAAGCAAAATTTATGCCTGTAAGTCTTTCTGCCGTGCTTTGTCTCCTCTTTTCTTCCCTTCACCTCAGTACAGATTTCAGTAGTCTAACATGAAAATCAAGAACAATGGCCAAACAAACCTGAGCCAAAGGCTAATGTCAGACCCATAAGTTTCAAATATTCTTCCTTTGTAAATGATATAAAGAAGAGAAATTAAAGATTAAATTGAGGGTAAATTTTCCTTAATCCTTTAGAAAATGATGAAACTTTAGCACATGGGAAGCTTTAGGAGCCATAGGGACTTTAGTGTAAAGGAGCTCAGACCACCAAGATGGAAAAACTGGAGCACATTGAATCTTTTGCTTTAAAGATACTGGGATAGTATGCTACCACTCAAAGAAAGTATTATCAGAAATCAGACTGAAGAACATGTTGGACAGTGTTGTCTTCTTGTCTAACACAACCTCAACCCTCAATATGTAAAAATAAGAAGGCTCAGTCACTAACACTGGATACATATTGCATGCACTATGACATTCTGGAAAGCTAAGGAATTGTTATTAGTAAATGCTAATTCTCCATTGCAGTAATAGTTTGAGGATTTTACTTTTCTCTTTGAGGAACACATTGTGCTTTAGAGAATAGAAGGGATTGTTACTTAAGCCAATAGGGAGGGAAATAAATATTGGTGTAAGTAACAGAAGATACAACAATTGTTGTCGTGGTTTAAACCCAACCAACCACGCAGCTCGTTCACTCACCCAACCCCCCCTTTCTTGCCCTCCCCTGCTTCCAGAGAGATGGGGGGAGAATCAAAAGAATGCAACTTCCACAGGTTGAGATAAGAACAGTTTAGTAACTAAGGTATAACACAAATCACTACTGCTACCACCAATAATAATAATGATAAAGGAAAAGAGTACAGCATCCTATCAACCACAACAGATAACTCATGACACCCCACCAACCGAGTGCTGACTGACCACCTCTTCCAACCACCCTGAGAAACCTAGGCCTTCCAGATCACCCCCAGTTACCTCTTGGCATGACGTGCTATGGTATGGAATACCTCTTTGGTCAGTTTGGGTTCTGTCCCTCCTTCCTCCTGGCTTCCCCTCCTCCCCGGCAGAGCATGAGGCTCACAAAGTCCTTGGTCAGGGCAAACATCGCTCAGCAACAACCAAAAACATCGGCCTTATCAGCCTTGTTCCCGGGTTAAGTCAAAACACCAGCTACTAAAGAGAAGAAAAACTGACTGCAACTGCTGAACCCAGGACACCTTGGTAGACTGATATGTTGTTAAATCTTGTACTTTTTAGTTGGACAATCATGTCATAAAACATTTTATTCAGTACTTTTTTGGTAATTAACCATTTTTATGTTGACATTAACCTCAATAATTTAAAGCATGTAGGAAAATGTTAGGAGTTTTCTCTGTGCATTGCTTTGCTGCTACTCAGGCCAAGCACAATAGGCAGAACAATAATCGGTTTACTGAAGCCACAGCTAGAGCTGACAAAATCTTTATAACTGATACAGAACATCATAGTATTTTTTAAGCAAACTTATTACTAGGCCAAGGGTGCAGATGGACTCCACTCTGTGGATGATGTCTTCCTCTTCATGAGTAAAAGTCATGTTCTGAAGGCTTAGGAACCAGTCAACAAGTTCCAGAAACCACCCATAAACCTGAATAAGAAGGACTAAGGTTTCTGCTTCTGGGATGCCAGGTTTACAGCATGGGCAGTGGGACCAACAACTTGCTGTTAACCAAACAGTGCCCTTATTTAGAACTAAATTTTCTATATTCCAGGAAAAAACTAAACAAAACCAAACCCTCAATAAAGTAAATTTATTTTGATATTTTAACTGTACTTTATAGCTTTTGTGAGAAAAAGAGGAGGAAGAAGTAAAAGTGTTTTAGGTAGGTCCTAGAGAACCACAGGCAGCAGCTATCTGACACTATTGCAAACGATGTGCAATTGGATCATATAGACAGGAGTCAGATAGAATGGTTTTGTGTTCAAACACCAAGTCACAATTAACAAGTGTCTGGAAGGCACTTGGCCCCACTAGGAGAGGAATAAGTATGAGGAAAGCAACCTAACACAGTGAATCTGGTTTGAGGATGAAACACTTACCTGGGACATTTTAGAACTGTTTCAGACACCAAAAAGTAAAAACTCAAGGGCAAGGGACCTAACTGCACACCTCAGCAGTGTGCATGGACCTTAGTGCATGGAGTAAAATAGGAACCATGTACAGTTCTGCTCCTAAACTCTCTGTCCTGTTATCTCTGTCTCCCCTCTCCAGCCCAGGAGGCATAGCACAGTCCAAAGCTATAGACTGGCCTCTGATATGGATGAGGTATAGCTATGCCACAGCCTAGAAAGTGCTGCAAAAGTCCATTCTACAAGACAGCTTGGTCTTGGGTAACCAGTTATTAATGAAAATTATTCTGAAAAGAGCTAGTGATCTCTTTCCTTCAGTTTTGCAAAGCAAATGCCAGTATTATTCTCTTTGCCAAAGATATATTTCACCTTTGTAGCAGTGTTAATGTATAGTAGCAGGCTAAAAAGGCTTAAAATGTCTTTTTTTTTTTTTCCCCATGTCCATTATAAAGGACTTAATAAAGGCATACATCCTGCACAGGGTGCAGCCTTATTCTTACAGTGGTATATGGTCTGAATACCTTTTGCTGTGTTTGAAATACAAAGCCAGATTTTGCTGCTCTAACTTGCTTTTAACTGAATGAGAAAAATCTGTCTTGCTGGTACTGAAAAGGAACACGCTTTTGAGTGTGATTACAAAGCTCATCAAATACTTGGCTCTTATTTCAGCACCTTTCACCAATCTGAATGAATTGGATTAATTAAGGGAAATTTATGTCTAAACATCCTAAAATATTTTGAAAAATCTCCCTCTTGGCCTTTTAAAGAAAAGAAAAAAATCTTTTAAATGCAAACCAGCACAGCAAAAATGTTAATTCTTGTGCAGAAGTGAGAAAAATCAAATATTCATGGCTCAGGAGGATGTTAATGTTCTAATTCGTGCCAGAGCAGATTTCTGGCAATTTTTGTTAGGAAGAATTTGAGGCTGCCAGAGGAAAATAGCAGGATCCTGACCTTGAGAGAATTTGGAAAATGCAGTTTCTGCTGCAGAGACACTGCCATGCCCACCCAGAGATGCCAGACACAGGTCAGTGAAAGCAGGCACATGTATCATATCAGCTCTATGTGTGATCTAGAAAGTGATGGAGAAACACTGTAGGCCAAGTATCAGCTTAGAAAAGGACATATCCTCAGATGTTAGGAGTAGAAAACCATAAATATTGGTAGTCTTATGTTTTTTTAAGATCAAGCAATTTTGAGAATGAAAGAAAACAGTGCAGTTGTAAACCCTCCTGAGAAGAGAACCTTACTTCCTTGACCACTAGAAAAAGCCTTACCCTCTAATGGCTGGTACACCAAGTATTTCTCAGTAAAGGTGCCCAATGTTTTTATGACAAAATATAAAATCAGGCAAAACTTCACCTGGGTTCAGCTTTTATGTATGAGCCTGAAATACAGATTCACGTTTACTGAAGATTGCTGATTACTGGAGAGAAATGTGTGGTTCAGGTTGGAAACATAATTCTCTGCTTGCCAAAACTCAGGTGCATGGCAATTCTTCATTTCCTGTATAACTGCATGTGAGAGGGAACAGAATTTCTGTAGAATTATGGTAACTAGAGATAAATGACTCCTCTCCAAAAGTCCTCCCCCAGGGTTAGAAGCTTCTCATCTTTTCTTGGTCTAAATTAGTCCTGAACAAGAATTCTATATTAATCAAAATGAATAGGAATTTTCCTTTTGCTTGAGTAGTAAGAAAGAGGTGTGTGGTTTGAGAGCAAAAGGTTATGATTATTGCTTGTCAAGCTATATCCAGACAGAATTCTGCTCTGTTATACTGGTGTAAAACAGAGATAACTCAACTAGGTCTTGGAATTTATATCACAATGCATTGAAAGTCAAACTGATAATCCACTTCAAAAAGACACTCTTGAAAATGAACTTTCACTGATCATTTTATCAGTATTACTATTGCAATTCTTCTGTTAACTGGGACACCTATTTGGTAGACATGCTGGGCAAATAAATACAAGTGCATCCAGAGCACTGGAGGGCAGAGGGCTTGCTCTAACTTGTAAGTTCCAGGTTTGGACCCTTTCATGTGCTTTCCCAGCTCCATAAGAACACCTTCAAGTTCCGCTGCCCTTTCTCCTACAGCAGTCCTTTCCACCGTGCCTGTAAAACAGTCCTTTTACACCTGCTTCCCAGAATGCTAAGATGACTCATGCAGTAAGGCTTCAGCAGAAAAACATCAGCTGATACCTATAATGCCAGCTCCAGGTTCCAGCACGGCAGTCCCCAAACTACAAACTTGGTATATTGGAACTTGATCACACAGCTGCCACTCTTGGTCCTGAGACACAAGGGATGAGATATGACCTACTGAGCTAGATAGTTGTCAAATGTTGCATTAACACAATAGGTTTGTTTATCAACACTGTGTTAATCAAAACTATTTTTAAAAGTAAGGCTTTTTTTAATACCTGATACTTCGCAGGTTTAGATGTGTGTGCTGGATCACTGTCAGAGCATAACTGAAAATGGTCTTGAACTACATTTTGTGAAACTAAAGTCTTTGGAGAGCTTTGTTAGGATCAGTAGTGCAGTATGCACCGTGGGAATTGATGTATCTGCACTGGAATACTCTTCCTTTCAGTCAGAGGGGGCTTTGTTATGGCTGGCCAAAGCTTGAGACTTGTCATCATCAGAAAAGTCTGCATGTGCTCATCTCAGAATAAAGGTGAGAACTTTCCACCCCTTCTTGAACCCTTCTTTTCTTTTCCCCAGGTACTCTCTGCAGTATCTGCAGGTGGAGGGATTCCTTTGACAGTCTGGCTGTTGCTGCTGGTCAGTGAGAGCCAGCTAACACCTCTGCAGGAACCAGAGATGTGCTTCCCCGGCAAAGATCAGGAAAGACGCGCTTGCCTACAGATCAGCTGTACTGTCATTCTGCTGGAGCTGCTGTTGGAGATTAGCATTATCTAAAATAGGGACAGCAAAATCAGATCTGGACAAACTTTGTTAGCTCATTTGTTAGTTTATTGTGTCTTGAGTACCATAAGTGTGAGCCAGAAAAGTAGAGTGTGTTTTACAAGGAGACAGTCATGTAGGACTGACATAATTATTGAACATGGCCTGTAATAACAATCAACAAATTGTATATAAGAAAGAAGTTTAATTAATATAATGTAACTCCTTTCTTAAATGTTGCTATAAAATATGTTGACTTAGCTATAGACAAATCATCCATGTATGTATTTTATTAAATGTGTATATGTATATATAAAAAAAATTAAGATAAACAAAATACAATCATTCAACAAAATTTGAACTTTCCCTTTTCTATGTTTTCACCCTTATTAGACTTTGAGAACCTGGACATTCCTTTCACTTTATTTCTGTGAAAGCTTATAAAAAGTGAGGTCAATAATCCATCAATCCTGGATTTAAATTCCTGCTTAAGGAGATTAAATCTTTATTCTTAAAAATAATAGAAAAAATAAAATACAACAGCTGAGATATAAGGATTGCAAATAGTAGCAGTATTATTCAAGCATCAGCTTTTGCTCATTTCCCAAGAGCCTTGTGATTACTGAATGTTTCTCAATAGATCTCCTGTAACTTGCTCATGTGTTTTGTTTTGAGCCTTTGCTTTGCAGCAATTTTTTCTCCAGAGTTAGATTGGCAAGAGTCTCTGATGATAGTGTGAGGTGTGGGTCACTTCTAGGCTGCTCTGGGAGTTGCATTTGATGATTACCTGCTGGTGAACAGAATAAAAACCCCCCCAAGAATATTCTCTTCCTCTAGTATCTTACAGTTGTGAGTGTTGCTTTTTGTACTGTGGGTGTTACAGTTGTTACAGAGGAGAAGGAAAGAGTTCTATAGGTGTAAGAAGTGAGTATCTTGTGCCTTCTGCCCAAGTGCATGGTTGCATACTGGTTAACTCAGATGGGTTAACCCAGGATACAATGCTGTGACTGTGAGGCTTCCTCTGTCTTCTGTGTAGCTGATTTCCTTCTCCCACAACCCAGCAATCTTTTCTCTTTAATAGATAGCACTAAACTTTGCACTGTGTTCCACAAAATAATCTCCATCTTCCAGACATGTCAACAGCTTTCCTTTCTCCATCTCTCTTACTTCATTGTGGCCAAATACCTCGCAAGAGATGAATAATGGGTTTATTCTTTTTTTGAGCATGTACCTTTATGTTATCTCTTGGAATATTCTTGCTTTGCAGACTGGCACCAGAACAAAATGAAAAACATTAATGAAACTTCAAAACAAGCCACCTACTCTTGGAAACCTTACTAGTAACTTTGTCTGCTTTATTTTGATCATAATGTATTTTAAGATGTTTATCTTGGAAATGTGAATGGTGGCTGACTCCAGCTTTCATGCCTTTCATGAGTTTACTGCATCTAAAAATGACTGCGGAAACTGAAATGTATTTCTAAGTACAATATTATGGTTCTGCATATTTATTTGGAATGAGGTTGGAGGCACAGTTTCCCAGCGAGCTTACTCTTTGGTATGGTCCTTACTCTGCCATTTACACAGGTGGAAACACTGTGTGCTCCAACACTCTGGCTAGGGTTTCACCCCCACTTGCCTCAGGTTGGAGTGGAGTGGAGTGGAGTGGAGTGGAGTGGAGTGGAGTGGAGTGGAGAAGCCAGGACATGGGATTCAGATGGAGCAGCATCAGCTCAGACCTTCAAGCCAGACTTCCCCATGACACAGGAATGAGTTGCCTGCCACATGGTGCGGGGTTTGTCCTTCTATAACAGAGTCTGACCCATATCTTTTTATCTGAGCATGATGAAACTCACGTGCTGCATGTAAGGAAAGGTGGAAACTCTCCAGAGTTGCTCCATGTTGTCTGACAAGTATACTTGTGTAAGCTCAGGTTGATGCTGGCTTTAGTGTGAGTGTTGGCCCAGTCTTCCTCTGGAATAAGAATAGCAGGAGCATAAGTCCCTAAGCACGGACTGGTTTCCTAGCAGCAAATCCCTCCATTAAAACAGCATTTGGAGAAAGCAGCACATGTTACTAGTGCCCTTCCAGAAAGGGAAACCAACTTGGAGGACTGGTTTTGGAGATGAGCACAGAGTTGGGCAGGAACCACCAGATGTATTGGCTGCTCCATGTGCAGCTATACCTTGGCCAGGAAAGGGTGCTCCAGTGTGGGGCTATCAAAATGTCCTCCTGGAAGGCTTTGTTTCATTGGCATCCATGTCCTGAGGGCCAATGAAAAGGAAGCTGGATCCCCTCCATGAGTCTTATGTTGTTCCCACTGTTACTACGATAGTTTTCATAATTTGAATACGTTCCAAGAACATTTTGCATCTTCCTTTTTATTACAGATAGGAACAGCTGTTTTAAAAGAAACTGATAAATAGATGAAATTTTGTGTGCTTTCCAAGTATTCGCTTAACTACAATGACTGCATTGGGAAAAAGCAGTTTCTGGACTGAGGCTTGATTTGTAAATAGCCAGATTATGCAAACATTTGATTTATGATCCAGTGGGTAGTAATTTATTTAGTATCATGGGACCAGACTGCTAGTCTCATATTCATTATTGATATGCATAGTTAAATGAAAATTAAGATAATTCTTGGGAAATTTTCTGTTCAAGGAGAATCTCAGGCTTGCTTAACATCACTGATAATTTAGAATTCCCCCTGGAAATCATAATTTTCATCTTAGATTAATTGTCAGCCCTTTGATGCTGGCAACTGTAATTCTCACTGATCTCTGCAGGGACAAAATTTCATCCATGTGTATAACTGAATTTGAGGGCAGGTTGTCCTGGTTTTGGCTGGGACAGAGTTAATTTTCCTCATAGTAGCTAGTATGGGGCTACATATTTGATTTGTGCTGGAAACAGTGTTGATAATTCAGGCATGTTTTAGTTGTTGCTGAGCAGTGATTACACAGAGTCAAGGCCTTTTGTGCTGCAGGGGTGCACAAGAAATTGGAGAGGACACAGCCAGGAGAGCTGATCCCAGATGACCAGAGGGATATTCCATACTGTATGGCATCATGCTCAGCATATAAAGTTGGGGAAGAAGAAGGAAAGGGGGGACATTTGGAGTGATGGCATTTGTCTTTCCAAGTAACCATTATGTGTGAGGGAGCCCTGGTTTCCTGGAGATGGCTGAACACCTGCCTGCCAGTGGGAAGAGGAGAATTCCTTGGTTTGCTTTGCCTGTGTGTGTGGCTTTTGCTTTACCTCTTAAGCTGTCTTCATCTCAGCCCATAAGTTGTCTCATTTTAACCCTTTCTCTCTGTCTATTCCACCAAGAGGGAACTGAGAGAGCAGCTCTGCGGCGCTTAGTTGCCAGCTGGCAGACACGTGAAAGAAATCTATTTCATTCCATAATGAGAACTAGGAGCTCCTTTCTATCTATTACCAAAGGCATTGTTTCTCATTTGCTTTGCACAACAGCTAGTCCAGAATGATGTAGTCTTTAAATAAAGGTTTCAGCAGAGGTATTAAAGTCCAGAGTTATTTGTCAGATTAGTCATGATACTTACTTGTAAGTAATAACTGGAAAACTTCATATTACATGTTAGAAGGAAATTTAGGCTAAATAATTCATGAGCAACATCCAGATGTCAGGCAGGAAATCTGGCCCACATGGGACCACATCATGTTGCACACCTTTTTGGGGCTTTTATTGATAAAGGATTTCTTTTTCCTCTTATAGCAGTGGAAGGGTTGTAGTAGAGAGGTGAGGAGATGTCTTTACCTGCCAAGGAAGATCTGGTGTCTACTGAGGGCAAACTCAGGGAAGGATTCCTGAGCATGTTATGAACTGGGACTGACTGAACTGAATAAATCTGGGGTGTATCACCACTGGAAGTGGACTATCAGAGCCTGACACACCCTAAGCAACCTTCAGCATGGTGCGAAAATGCTCATGGCCTGAGTCCGCCAACCCAACTACAAGCATTGCCAGGAGATTTGGTGCAGGACCAAGAACAGGTTTTTGCTACCTACAACACAGAATGGCAGATAAGAAAAGGTGTGTTACAGAAGAGCACACATATGTGTGTGTCAGGTGAGAGCAGAAAGGGTGCTGTACATGCCACCACTGGAAGGCAAAAGTTACCAGGGTACTGAGCTAACCAAACACCTCCGGGGATGGATGGGGTATTTGCACTGGGACTGGCAAGATTGACCCCGCAGGGCTGCTGCCAACCCAGACCAGCTGAAGGGCAGGTTGTGGCTGCTGAAGGTGCACTGCTCTCCAGAGTTCAAAGCCTGCAGGTATGTCTGGCACCTCTGCAGCACACAAAGATACAGGCAACAAGGATTACTTTTGTTTGTTTTCTTTTTCTTAGTCAGTGGCCCAGGCTAGGACGCCTGCTTTAGACAATCACTGTGCTGTGGGGTTCAGCTTGAATTGGGGTGGGTAGGGAAGAGAGAGCCATCCTAGACGGTGCTGCTGCTTTGTGCCCTAATGCCCATCCTGCCTGGGGACAAGGAGCTTAAGCCAGAGTGACTTGAGGCAGCCAGGCATGTCAAACGCATCAGGGAGGAGAAGGAAGCAAATCTGAGCGTAATCTTGCAGTCCAGCCTGGGTTGAGGAAGTCTGGGAACTTACCCGTTCCCCCTGTGACAGTGTATATGAATTCATTCAGATAGGCACTTGACTGAGAAAGGGCATTTCCCCTTGGTTAACAGCAGGCTGCTGATGCCAGCACATACCTGTCAATGTGGGGAAAGTTTTGTGTCCCCAGCTGCAGAACAGACAAGTTTCAACTGAAAATTGGGTGTGAATGTCCCATTAGCCTGGTGTTTTGGATATGAGGGTTATCCCTCTCAGGCTGTAGGTGGATCAGGCACTGCATCACCTGGTTCCAGAGCAATTTCTCTGATAGGGACATTACAAAAAGACAAGCAACTGTGAACAATCCTGGCAGTTTCTGAAGGCAAACTCACTGCTGTCTGTGGATTATAAGCATGCTTAGGGCAAGCTGAAAGAGCCAGGACCCTCAAGATACTAATATCTCCTCAGCTTAGCTGAGGAAAAATATTATCAGCACAACCTTTGATTCCTATGTTAAGACTGTGATTCTGCTACAGACATCTATAACATATATTTCTAAATCTAACTTGCCCATTTAAAGTCCCTTTAGAGCAACTGAAAAGAAATATGATCTTTAAAGAAGTGTTTCATTTCATTCAAAAGCAGGCATGCAAAATGGATCACACAGATTTGCACCCAAAGAGGTTTAGAACAACCCTTAATTGATTACCTTATATCTAGATATAATTTTTTTCCTGGGTCACTGTGCTGAAAATAAATGCTTATAATAACTCCACAGCCATGGAGTTCTATGGACATTAAGCCTGAAACAGTTGCTCAGACTGAATAGTACTGTTTTAGCCGAAGCCTTTCATCAGTGTGCACTATCAAAACTGCATGAATATCTGTGATTTTCTATAGAGCAACATGACTATTCAGTGCAAGGCTGGATACAGACTGAAATGCAAAACTGAATGCCCATCAACAGTAAGGCAGTTGGACAGACCAAAGATACTTTTTCTGACTTTTCATTTTGAACATAGGTTTCTTAGGGCCTGTTTCCATTGAAGTTTTCAGGGAGTTGCATGCCTGCTTTGCCTATGCTTGGAGCTGCTGGACAAGGGTCAGTTCTGGAAGCCATTTAACACCTCAGCAAAATCACATTCCTCAGGCCTCTTTAGATCTCTGCTACAGTGCCTAGAAATCCAGTCCTTTGATCAGACTTAGGAGCTGATCTTTAATTATTCTCTCCTTTCCTTCCTCCTTCCCTTTTCCTTCCTTTCTCTTTCCTCTCTTCCCACCTTCCTCCCTTCTTCTTTCCCACCTTCCTTTCTCCTCCTCTTTCCATCTGTCTGCCTGTATGTAACCCAAATAATTTAAAACAATACCTTCACTTTTCATTACAAATGAAGAATGATTCTAATTCTTTCCCTGTGCCTGTATGCAGTGTCTATGCTGTTCACCCCTTCTGCGTGACTTGGTTTTCTTCAAGAAAAAAAATGTCTATGTTATGTGTTTATGTAGCAACAATTGCCGCCATCTTTACTGGCAATTTTTACTGAAGTTAAATGAGTTTTAGTATAGTAGCTAATGAAACTATCTTATAATAATAATAGTTTATTAAACAGAGGAGCACATTAATGTTCTCATTTTAAACATTGATACCATGAAATGAAAAAGAGAAAGTACATCCCTATTCCCCAGAAGGATATTTAGATGGTCAATATAATAGTATATATGCAAACACAAATAATGTGCAGAAAGGAATGGAGACAAAGGAAAGGAAAAAAAATGTTTTATTGAATCACATACAGCATTATGATAGTGCTATTTTCTTGTTTGAAGAAATCCATAGTGAGCTGACATTTCTTCCACACTTCATAAGATGCATGGGCTAAAGAAATTACTTTATGAGGGATCTCAACTCCTTTCACATTGTCATCAAGCCTATAAAAATGCTTTGCTGAGTTTATGTTGAAGCACTGTACTGAGCCTCTGAAGGTGTAGGTGCTCTCCCCCACCATCAGTCTGGTGCATAATCATTCCACAATATCTATGCTGCATTTTCCCCATCTGTAAAAGGAGGATAACAAAATTGCCTGCTTTCTATAAAAACAATAAAAATAAATTAATTGTTTGAAGCTGTGAAAACAGTGAAATGAATGTTGAAAACATTATATATTGGTGTTTTGAGGTTTTTTAAAAAGAACAAGTTTTCAGTTATAACAGCTAATAGAAACAAATTATTTCTAGAGCAAAATATATGTTAGTGGGGCTGAAGAGTCAACATATATAGCTTTTTTGAAAGCCACAATTTTGCATGTGGATGGTGCTTGAACTTTGCCTTTTCACTTACAAAACACTTTAGTGTCATTCAGTAATTCAGGAAGCGAACCAAGTACAAAGGTGTCAGACTACAAATTTCATAGAGGAAGTGACATTAAGGTCATTACCCACACTAAAAATAATCAAGCCAGGATTCATTAAACCACGTTTTTTTCCCGTGGAGAAGATAATGTGCAAGGACTGATTTCTTAGTCATTGGGATTTTGGGGGTGTGTGTTTTTGTTTTAGCTTACTTCCCAAAATATGCATGGACTTGGTGAAAATGAGAATTGAGTCTCAATTTCCAGCTACTGTTAAGTAGGCATGTACAGAAATAATCTGATTTGTTCTTGTAGCTGTATTTTGCAGCCTAATGTGCTAATATTTGAAAATATGCCCAAGGACAATTCAAAAGAAGACAGTTAGCAATTACTTCATTCTCATCTGCAAAACACTTCTCAAGTCTCTGTCGCTAGTCCACTTGGATTTGTGACACCTTTTTCTGTAGGCAAAATTGTTCCTCTCAGTTTATAGAATCATAGAATCATGTTAATCATAGAATTCTGTGGGTCACAAACTGGCCTCTGTAAACTGGACTTATCCTCTTAAAAAATACAAACCATCCAAAATGTATCAGCAAAAAAATCCTATCGATAAGATAGGATGCTTTTACTTATTCAAATGACCCCTATGCAAGGCTTTACCTGAATTTAAACCTCAGAGTATATATAGGGAGTAAAAATGTTGCTCTGTAAATCACCACAAATTACCTGTTCATGGAGGCACAGACCTTTCTAACCTCTGTTGGTTGGAGGCTGTAGTCAGAGCAGAAAGTACTTAAGCAATTGGAGTCTTGGTTAATATCTGCCCTGAGCACATATGCTGGGCTCTCATCTGCCCCAGCACTGAGGACTGCCTGTGTTGTTGCCATCAGACCTGGTGTCATGGTTTAAGCCCAGCGAATAGCTCAGAACCACACAGCCACTAACTCACTCCCCATCTTCTTCCTTATCCCAATCCTGAAGGGATAGGGAGGAGAATTGAAAGAACTCTGCCTGAAATTGAAAGAAATCTGCCTTGTTGGCCTGAGGGGTCATGGGCCCACCAGGCCAAAAATAATTCACCCTTACGTTGCCAATCTATGTCCATCTGAGCCACTTCAATCTTAGCAGCTTTTTCCACTTGTTGGTTGTTCTGGTGTTCCTCAGTGGCCTGACTCTTGGGTAAATGGGTATCTACATGGAGTACCTTCACCACCAGGTTCTGCACTTGGGCAGTGGTATCTTACCACACTGCAGCAGCCCACATGGGTTTGCGTCTATGTCGCCAGTTGTTCTGCTTCCATTGCTGCAACCACCCCCACAGGGCATTTGCCACCATCCATGAGTTGGTATAGAGGTAAAGTACTGTCCATTTTTCTCATTCAGCAATGTCCAAGGCCAGCTGGATGGCTTTGACCTCAGCAAACTGACTTGATTTACCCTCTTATTCAGCAGTTTCTGCAGCTTGTCGTTGAGGCCTCCATACAGCTGCCTTCCCTCTCAGACACTTCCAAAGCCCTGGAGTGGCCCGCTGGACTAGATATTTGCCCATACTGTCCCACACATCCTGCCACTCATGGCTGTCCAGCCTCAGGGAAAATCTCTTGGTCCTCCTACATCATTGTCTAACCCTAGATAAGACCCAAACCTGACTCTGCTCAACTTTCAAGATCAGACAACATGGTCGTGGGCAAAACACACTCTGTGTGTGCGTCAACATGCTGATCCCCATCACAATCAGCAGGCAGGTCTCAAGCATATTCAATGGCCATTCAAAACTTCAGAACTCTTAAATGACGCTGTAAATAATCTGGCAGGGAAGCAAAGGGGGTCAGGGAATGTCTCCTTCATAGGCTGACCACCCAAAAAGGAAACAAAAATATATATGTAATTGCTAAACACTTCTATTATATACCTCCCTAAGAATAGAGGTGATGACCACACTGGGAACGTAAGCCAGACCAGCTTCATAATCAGTGAGTCTATTGTATCACAAGTCATTACCATGAGTACAGTGAAACAAGAACCTTAGCCCAAACCCTCCAGCTGATAAACACTAAAACAGCAAATACCAGCTGTAAGTAAGGTATGACATGCTGAAACTCCAAGATCAAGAGCAACAACTTTGAGAGCCAATAAATCAGCATTGTGATGTGTGACTATTAATCTGAAAAAATGAATGCTTATTACAAATGTGATTAGGCACAGTCTGGTCAGTTCCAGTGTTATCTCAACCCTTTGAGCCCCAGGTTGGGCAACACAAAGAACTGTTGTGGTTTAAACCCAGCCAGTAACTCAGAGCCACACAGCCACTTGCTCACTCTTCCTTCCCCCCTCCCTGAGGGATGGAGAGGAGAATCGAAAGAATGTAACTCCCATAGGTTGAGATAAGAGCAGTCCAGTAACTAAGGTATAACACAAACCACTACTGCTACCACCGATAATAATAATGATAAAGTAAATAACAACGGAAGAGAACACAACTGCTCACCACACACCGACTGATACCCAGCCCAACCAGAGCAGCAATCTAACCCTTTCTGGTAACTGCCCCCAGTTTATATACTGGGCATGACATGCTGTGGTATGGAGTAACTCTTTGGCTAGTTTGGGTCAGGTGTCCTGTCTCTGCTTCCTCTTGGCTTCCCCTGCTCCCTGGCAGAGCATGAGACTCAGAAAGTCCTTGGTCAGAGTAAACATTACTTAGCAACAACTAAAAACATCAGTGTTATCAGTGCTTCCTAGGGTGAAAGTCAAAAATACAGCACTGCACCAGCTACTAAGAAAGAGAAAAATGACTGCTACTGCTAAACCCAGGACACCTGGCCAAGCAAAGTCAGCCATCTCCAACTGGAAGTTGATGGGGTGGAGTATCTTGGAAACTGCTTCAAGAGAAAATGATTCTTTGATGGGAAAAGTGTGATTTTTCCAGGTAATTTGACGCAAGTGGAAGCAAAGCTTGTCAGAGACTGTATTACGTGAAAATGTTTGCAGAATGATGTCAGTGTGTTAGCACTGTTAGTAGACAGTTGGGGCTTTATTCACAAAAATGCGTATTTGCACTGCATGTAGTAGATTCATAAATGAGGCATTCTGTGCACAAGTGAGCTCTGTAAAAACATGGTCCTGGTGTTTTGAGGAAAACCACATATTTTGCATAGATAGGCCAAGCTGATTTGTGGCTCTCTGAATGCATGTTATCAAAGGGCCTTCAAAGGTTTGTATGTGGATGTGAGTACCTCTAAGCGAAGGGTTGGGGAAGGAGACTGAGGCACAAGCTCAGAGGGTTTCCCAAGAATCAGGTAGTCCCCTGCTTTCACCACAGTGGCTCAGGTCAAAAAGCCACCTACCTCTGCCTCCTCTCTCTCTGGCACTGGTTTAGGGAAATGTGTAAGAAGCAAAGAATGTATGAAGTGATCCGTTCTCAGATATACTGCCATGCCTCTGACAGTCTCCACAGCAACCACATCACACAATCCACTCTGTAAGACAATTGGAAAAATATGGTTTGTTTGGTGTTAATAGACCTTCCAGCTCAGTGACGTTCTCTGCTAGAGATGATAAACTAGAAGACAGGGCGGACAAGCATCGAACGCAGGGTGAGGGAGCTGAGGGGATGTTTTGCAGAACCTGGGAAGCCTGGAGTCAGTCTTGAGCTCAGAGGCAGGCAGCCAGTTCTCAGTAATGGTTTGGGGATGCTCAGTCATCTGTTTCCATGTCATGGGAGTCTGAGTGCTAGAGAAAGGACAGGATTCACCCTGCTGGGCAAGGGGAGAGAGACACTGCTTGGTCACCTACTGTATGGGTCACATTTTTAGTGCTCCTGCTGTCCATTTCCTCAAAACCAGCAATAAGGAGCCTGTGGAAAAATTAATCCAGGAAAGCCTCCAACAAAGCATTTTAATTTTCTGTAGCTGGCCCTTGCTTCTCTCTTTGGGAGTGAAGAATGAGCATTGCCTGTATCATTTACATCTTTCTGCCATCGGTTTCTGTGGAATAAAATAACCCCCTTTCCCCTCTGCTCCAGCTTTTCTGAAAAGAAATGATATATAATCTGCAGCTGGTCTGTGGGATGGTCCCTTGCTGGTGATTTAATTTTCATTGTGGTGCAATATATTGCTATTGTTATTTGCACATCTTCAGTAGGAACATGCTAGGGAAATACAGATACTTTCATTAGGTCAGACAGAAGTATCCTAGCATTTGGGAATGATTTGTCTTTATGGTACTTGCTATGCTACAGGTTCAGAGTGTGCTTGTGCAAGCACATCCGTAACAGAAGGTAAAATGTACTTCCCCTGTGCCATGTCCTGTGCCCTTCCATACAGGTTCCTATCCTGCACTGTTCACTGGTGACTGAAGCCTAGTGCAATAGTGCATTAAGTGATGTGACTAACATCTGTCGTGCATTGTGCTCTGAAGGAAAGTGTGTGCAGCAGATTTAAATCCCTCCTTAGGCCTAATACAGATGTATTTCATTTGAAAGTCTGACAAAAAAAAAGAAAAAAAAAAAAAGGAAATAAATCAACATGGTCCTACCTTCACTGTTTAATTAGTTATTATTGTATTTATAGCCCATTTCCACTTCATTATTCATAACTGTCAGTTCATTTTTTTTTCCCCTTGTTTAATTAAAATTATTTAAGAGAAATCAGAGCTAGGCAAGGGTGCCTGACTTCCAGGCTTGGGGCCAAATTCTTTCTTTCTGCATAGGTCAGGTACAGTATAGGCAGCTGCAACAAATGCTGATCTCTGTTAATCTGCCACAAGCCCCAGTTTCAGGGAAAGACAAGGTAAAACTGTCTCCTCATTAATTTCTCCACCCTGGTTTCTTCTTCCTTCCTTGGTCTGATCTGTGCCTGTTGATACCTAACTTCAGTGCACCAAGAATGCAGAGGTGAGCCTTGACCCTCCAGCTCTCTGCTCTCCTCAGATCTTCCTGAAAGACAGTATAAAGCTAGTTAAAAAGCCATATGGAGACGTTCACAGCAACTTCTTAGCATAAATCGTGAACCAACAGCCTTCTGACAAAAGCCAAATCTTAATATTTGTCTCTCTGTGCTTGTTGACTTGTGACATGGCAGTCATAAAGGTTGGAAGTCTTCTTCCCTGAAAAGAGGACCCTGAAGATGACAGTGACAATTGCTCATTAGCCCTGGGAGCTAGCTCTGCTTCCCTTGCTTCGCTTCTCAGGCATTTTGGGAGACCATGTCAACAATACCCAAATGAGATTCTGCCTGTTTCATTAAAGGCAGCTGGTGCAAATGACAATCTCAAGCAATGCCATGGGGACCCTGGGCCTTGTAGCTCAGGTAGCAACTGATACAGGGACCACAAGGCACAACCAGTGACAGGGCAGTGGGAACAATGATGGCAGCTCCTTGGGTTGGAGAAGTTTACCCACCTTTCATTCCCACCAGAGCACTGGAAGGTATTCTCATGCAAGGCAGCCTGCAAAGTGCTTCTATCATTGCTTACAAGATGAGAAACCATGACCACAGAGAGCCAGGGATAGAAAGGTCAAGTTAGCTCCTTGGGGTGCCCTTTTGAGAAGTGGGACCCGAAGGGGTCCCCTCTTTCCCACATTCTCCTTCTCAAGAGGGCAAGGAGAGGGCAAGGCTGTATGAGGGTGCTGGGAGGGAGAGAAAACAAAGTGTAAAAATCCATATGTGAGAGGTACAACCATTGCATCACACATAGCTTGCTTGGTCCTCCCAGGAAGCAGCTCATGTTGATTTGCTGCTCGTTTCCAGGTGTGGTTGACTGACCAGCAAAAGTGCCAGTGCTGTACTACATCTCTCTATAACATTGCAGTACGAAATTATTTCATCTCAACATCTGGTGGAAACCATCCTTAGTGAGGGATCCTTAGCTGTTTTAATTTTCCCCTTCCTAAAATCCAAATGTGCTGGTTCAGACAATGCTGACAACATTTTTACTGAGGGATAAGGGCTGCAGAGAATTATTGACAGAGGAAGAGCTTAGAGGATTTGGGGGCAACCACAGTTTAAATATTTGCTTTTGATTCTGAGCAGCTGATACTAATGAGATTGTAGAGTCAGCATATTAGTTTGACCTTAAAAATCAATGAAACTGTGATCAGTGTGAAGGGCTAGACAGGGGCATTCCTCAGCTTGTGTATTTTACAATGCACACTCAGTTTTGTGCCTTCTGCACTGGCATAATTGGGCCACTGTTCAGGTGCGTATTGCTCTTCAGGAAGGACACATAAGCATGTGTTTAAGACCTATGAAATCACCAGCCTTTTTTGCCTTTCCTAAATCAACAGGACTTAAGCATGTGCTTAAAGTGTTTTTTCCGAACTGGGGCCTTAAAGAGCTCAGTTAGCTTATCCACCTTCCTCTTTAAAAGATGAATGTGGAAAATTTCCCAGATTATACATCTGCTCTTTCAATTTACATTGCGGAGGGTAAGGCTGAGTACAGAGGGAGCAGAAAAGGGGAGAGAAAAGTAAAAACAATCTTGAGCTGGCAGCCTGGCAAAAAGGAACCGAAACAGCTGCCTGCCAGATTTGAAGGGCTGCACGCTCTGTGCACCACGGCAGGGCCGTCTGCACGCCAGGCTTGCTCCAGGTGCTGTGTTTAGAATAGAATAGGAGAGCCTGTTAGAGAAAAGCAAACCTGCTTACTGTGAAGAGGTGTCTTACTTGCATATCCTCTTGCTGTTTCTTCTTCATCTGATACGTTGTTTCTTTTCTACAAACTGTTGCAGGTCAAGGAGAGGAATGATATGTTTAGGGAACTTTTTCCTTGGTTTTGCTTTTTCTCCCAGAACTGTACGTTACCAGGGCATGGAAGCACAAAGGGAACTCCTGCCATTTGAAGATCTGACATTTGGGGCACCCCAGAGACAAAAAAGGGTTATTCTGCCGCATATCCAGCGTTTTTGGAGGAGTGATGCTTCCCAGGGGTAGTAGTGCATTTCAGGCATGAGGACAGGCAGCTCAGTGCCTGGGGTTGCACACATGCTGCCCACAGCGCCACTTAGTTTCCCCACACAGGATGTCTGCCTTATGTGCATCCATGTTGCCTCCACAGGCAAAGTAAACCTGTCTTCCCTGTGTTGGTAGGGATACATTTGCTCCAGTGGTCACACGATCAGGAGGGTAACCAGCGAGGCTGGCTCAAGCCTCTAGTGATGCTGTAGACACGATCTCTGGTCCTCCAGGTTAGGCCCTTCTCATCCCATATGGTTCCAATGAAAGCTTTTTTTTGTTTACTTTCACTGTATTTCTACCTCCATTCCTGCAAGTTTGCTTAGTCTTTCAGTGAGGCTATGACAAAATGAAGCAGGGGCAAACACAAATTATTCTGTAGTCAGTCTAAACACATTGCAGGCTTGACTGGGTGAAACTTAGTAGCACACAATATGTGCAGGATTGACACTCTGAAGACTCCTCTGCCCTTAAACCTGAGGAATTTATGAGCCTTATCTTGGCCACTACACCATCCTTTTCTTCCTTGTTCTTTACTTCCTCTCTTATAGCTTTAAAACTTTATCTGGACCTAGGCTGTTCTTTACATCACATACTCTGTCTTTGATTTTAAAGATGGAAGGGAAGTTATTTAAAAATAGGCTCAATCATAAGACAGCATTCTGGTAATTAGGCACGGAGCTAGACCTCGTAAGTACATCTGTGACTCTGAGGGAGGTCAGCATGGTTTAACTTTTGAGGAAGAGAAGAAAATCGAACTGTTTCACCATTTGATTGGTGAGAGCCAGGGATCTCTTTGTACATTTTTTTTTTAATGTTGTTGTGTAGTTTTGGCTTTTTTATCTGGCTTTCCATTTACCTTGACAGTGTAGTAAGCAAAAAAATGAACTCTACATGAGAGCACTCAGTGTTGATGGGGGTGGGTGGCTGGTTGGCATGCTGTGGCTGCAACATACAGTTCCCAAAGAGTGACCAAAGAACTGCTCTGAAGACACTTGTCTGTCTGAAGCTGGGATCTCCTATTAAACTGATCTCCTATCAAATACTGATTAGATAATAATGACTTATTGCACTTTTTTACCCATGCTGGCAATGCTCTGGGCTGTTTTTCTTTTCAATGAGGTATGCATTACTGAAATCAGTGGGTGCGGAGGAGTCAGCAATTTCAGATGATAGGATTTTACACCTAGCAGGGGTCACTTGGGAGGGTACTGCTTGGGGACAAGCATTGCCACAAATAAAATCATTTTCTGTGCCTCTGTTACCCATCTGCAACAAAAACATTAAATGCTTTGCAATGCAGGACTGAAAAAACTCCATAAGAGAGGCATAGATTATTATTACTTTACACATGGCACAAACACTGAAGAATCAGTCCCAGGGAAAACAGTGGAGGTGAGAGGAACATATGGCTATCTGTATGTCATTAGCAATCCCCAGAGCTTCTTGTCTTCCCAAAGCTCATAAACAGTGACATGTACATTTTAAAAGTAACTTTTTTAAAAAATGTAAAAGGCTACTTTAATTAAATGAACATACCTTTTCTCTTAGATCATAACCTTGGATCCCAATCGCTATGTTGGGAATTCAGAAGCATTTCAAATAATTAAAAAAAAAAAAAAAA